>JARHVA010010196.1:0-205581 GCA_037957365.1 Torreya grandis
ACCCCACCCAACGGTAAGTATAGATATTTTTGATACAAATAATCCTCTATCTGCATCCTCCATAATTGATAATTCATGCCATTGAATTTCTCCATTCTTAGCTTACTTTCTTCTGCCATTACTATACTCCCACTCAATCAGAAACCCCCTGAGAGTGACCTGTAATCAAACACAAACCTGCTCCCTACAACCTTAGCTCTGATACCACTTGTTAGGACCTAGGAAGCACAATTGATTACCATATACAAGCAACTAACCATGGAATTAAAACTAGAAGCAATAAGTAACTAGAAACCAGAAACAACACATAATTTGAGAGACAATACAATCTTGTATTTAACTCATCCAGAAAGAAAATACAATCAAGAAGATACCACACTCTTCTCACCACCTATGAGGCTTCCCCACACCTCTAGTGCTCCCAGTAATTCTCAATCAAGAGTTCTCTATCTCAATTACGGTCACAACAAACAACTCAAACACAGAGTTGTTGTTCACCTCCAACCAGTGAGTAATAATACTGCCAGTTACTAAGCACTCAAAATTACTTCAAGTAGATCTCCTTAATCTTACAACAACCTAAAAATCAACCTGATCTTACTTACCATGTAGATCTTCTACCTGATCTTGCACAACCTGTAGATCAACTTGATCTTACAATTGGAAGAAAACTCTTTCTTTCCTTGCCTTACTTACAATATTAGCCCATGAGTCTCTTAAATAGACCTCATGCAAACAATAATTAGACTTTTTAAATTACAATAATTAGACATGCAACTCAAGACTATAATTAGCCTTTAACATGTAAACTAGCCATTCAACAACTAACTATTCATGCAACAAATAGTTTTGGAATGCACAGGCAACTGACGTCGGTCCCCTGTCTACCTGGAGATAACTGACATCATCTGATATTTGATCGATGTCGGCAACTTCCTGTCCACCCCTGACCAATGTCAGTTGGCCTGACTGATGTCAGTGACTGTGACACTTAACAACCTCCTCTAATGCCTGCATCAGTGAAACTTTTAGCTCCACAACCTAATAGTTGTTAACTAGGTTATGTCAAAAATCATGACCAAAAATGGCTTGATGAAATATTATAAGAATATATTATGGGATATTACTTAAGGCCTCAATGCATTCAATATTATCTCTATACCAAGATCATAGAAATATAGACATAGATATACTCATAACCATAGGTGCGTAGTATGACATCTTATGCAATATAATGGAGTCTGATCAACTTGTAAAACTCATTATCAAACTAGTATTTATTTATAATGTAGATAATTGTAAGGTGTTTGAGAGTGATGAGCATATCATAAATTTCATATAAGATGAAGCAGAGTTCTATGCCAAGAACAAAAGTGTAACTACAAATCGAATATGAAGATAAAGTCATGTGATTAAAGGGAAAGAAATTGCCAAAATGGCTATTCACCCTAGAAATCATCTTGAATTCTAACAACTAATTCAAATAAGAAAGGTGAAGCATGACAATAAAAGAGGAAGTCTTTGCATAGGCAACCATTTAATAAAGAAAGACCATAAAAATATATAAAGTTATGATCCCCACCATAAATTAACATCTTTATTGAGCTTAGTAGGAGATATGATATCTTTGTATGGAACTATAAGGAACTTAGGGGATTTAATCTAGGTTTAGTACAATAAATAAAATAAACCTCAAACTTCATGCATAGCTAGTCCACTAGAAGTAGAGGTTTGTCAATCCAAAGTTTGAACCATTGATGAGAAAGGAGATCTCAAAACTCATTGAATCTAGTACAATACTCCCAATTAATCACTCTTCATTAGTCACCAAATTAGTCCCAATGTGAAAAAAGAATGGATAAATCCATCTGTGTGGACTTTAGAGACCTAAACATGGCTTCCCTCAATGACTACTATCCCCCTCTAGTAAATGGAGTAGATCTTATAGATGGTCATAGGTGTAGAAAGATTTTATTTTCTAGATGGTTACTTAGGCTATAACCAAATTCTAGTGCAAAAGTGTGATCATTACAAAACAACTCTCACCACTAAGTGGGGAACCTTCACATACCAATAGATGTTGTTTAGTTTGACAAATGTAGGAGTGACATTATAAAGAGCCATATATGTAACATTTAAAGAGCTCATTAACAAAGCCATATTGGTTTACCTTAATGACCATAATGGTATTTTCCAAGTGTGTATAAGATCATTTAGATCATGTAGATAAAGTCTTTAAAAGGGTGTTGAGAGTTCAAAAATATATATAATCCCTAACAAGTGTATCTTTGTAATTCATGAGGGTACTCTACTCAGACACATTATCTCAAAATAGGGACTCATAATTGATCCAAAATGAGTCAAGGATCTCTCTCCTCTCTCTCTCATCTCTCTCTCTCTCTCTCTCTCACTCTCTCTCTCTCCTCTCTCCTCTCTCTCTCTCTCCTCTCTCTCTCTCTCCTCTCTCTCTCTCTCTCCTCTCTCTCTCTCTCCTCTCTCTCCTCTCTCTCTCTCTCTACCAAAGTCACAAGAAGAGATTCTATATTTTATTAGGAAAGATTAAATTTGTGAGAAGATTCATTCCTAATTTTATCACCCTAATCAAAACCCTCATGAAAATACTCAAGAAGAATTTTTCATTTAGATAAACCCATTAAGGCAAGGATATTTTGGAATCCATAAAGTGTACAATCATGTAGGATCCCACATTGATCAATCTAGATTATAGTAGGGATTTTATCCTTTATGCATTTGGTAGGATTGAAGACATATCAACTATCCTTACACAACAAAATAATGGTCATTTGGAACAACAAATTTCCTTCTTCAACTAAGAACTAAATGATTGTGAGGTATTTTATAGCTTCATAGAGAATCACATCCTCAAATTTATGAGAGTGCTTAAGAATTCTAGGCACATTCATTCCAATAAAAAAATTTAACTCATGGTTGCACACATAGGCATCAAAGAGTTTTTTCTCAGTAAGGATATCAACAAAAAAAAGGGTTGGTTGGGTCACAAGGTTGATGGAGCATGATGTAGACATATAGATCACCAACATAGTGAGAGGAAAGGGACTCTATAAAGAATTGGCCAAAGTGTCAAATTTGGAATATGGGACAATATTGGTATCACATAAAAAGGAATCAATAGGCCAAAAATCTACAACAAATTAGATGTAAAATATGAAGGCCTTCTTGTAACATGGTGTGTATCTTCCTTACCTTCATAAATACAAGCACAGTTATTTTAATATTTAGTCCATTACCTATGTGCTTGTTAGTGGTCCAATTTTCCATAAGGACCTCAATGGAGTCCTATTAAGATGCATAGAATCAAACTACATGGGTAAAATTCTTTAAGAATTTCACAACGGCCATGTAGGATGTTAGGAATCTAGAACAACAAACATGCTCTGATTCCACTGTTAGGATCTAGGAAGCACAATTAATTACCATGTACAAGCAACTTAACATGCAAAATTAAACCAAAAGTAACAAGTAACTAGAATTCAGAAACAACATAGAATATGAGAGACAATACCCAATTGTATTAATACTCTTTCAGAAGGAAATACAACAAAGAAGATGCCACAGTCTTCTTCCTTACACACCTTTAGGGCTCCCCACACCTCTAGGGTATAAACAGTAAATCTCTTCAAGAGCTCACTCTCTCTCTTACGGTCCCAACACACAACTCAAACACAGAGTTAGTGTTCACCTCCAACTAGTCAGTATCACTACCGCCAGTACACTGAGTATACACACATACTCAACCGAGTACACAATGCACTCCAAGTAGATCTCACCTAATCTTGCTCCTTGATGTGTTGTTGTCACCTTTGATCTTGCTACCCCATAGATCTCCTTTGACCTTGCACACACACACACACCTGTAAATCGATTATCTTACTTACCATGTAGATCTCTCTACACCCTGAAGAACCCTTGTCCTTGCCTCACCAAGTCCTTATGATTCTCCAAACTAGTAACCTAGTGGATCCTCTACGTAATCTTTCACACCTATATACCAAATTGATCATACACACTCGGCACCCCTGTGGAACTATGAGGAACTACCCTTGCTCTCTTCACTCTCAGAAGGAGCTAACCAAGCTCAACTCTAACTAGCACACTTTACAATACAGCCCATGAGTCTATTATATATATCTCATGCAAACAATAATTATACATCCAATTACAATAATTAGATCCACAGCTCCAAGACTAAAATTAGCCTTTAACATGCAAACAACTGGTTCATTAACAAACTATCCATAAAACTCACAGTTCTAAACTGCATAGGCGACCGACGTCGGTCAATCCCTGACCAATGCCGACAGCTTCCTATCTCCACCTGACTGATGTCAGTTGGCCTAATTGACACCAGTGACTGTGACACTTAGCAACCCTCCATGTTTACATCTAGGTGAAGCTTTTAGCTCCACAACTTAACAATCTCCCACTTGGAGATAAACATCTACACTGTACCTATACCTGTACACTGTCTAATTTATTTCCTAGCTTGTATCCCTCTTCAAGCTCAATCTTGAAGACCAACCACCACACATCCTGTGGTGCAACTCCTATCATCCAAGTAAACTACCAAATCCACATCTGCAAACCCATGTAGAAAATAACTTGACCCTGCATAGCAAGAATCCCTACTGTCGGTTCCTCTCAGATACATGAGAACCCACTGAATTGCTTTCTAGTGCTTCCTTCCCAGATTGACTACAAACTTTTTGACAGCACCCACTACTTGGGCAAACTTAGGGAGTACACATGTACTCAACCTCATCATGTGATTAGGGACCCTATTCTATGAACTATCCATCCATATGTGTGTTTCCCTATTCTACATCCTGCACTACCTTCACACAATCATCCTATGACAACATCAACTTGTGATCTTCCCTATCTCTAGGATTACTCATGCCAAAGAATTTCACTGCTCCCAAATCCTTCATGGCAAACCACTGAATTAACCTTACCTTTAGCTCAACAAAACCCTGTATGTCTAAACCTTCAGCTAGCATACCATCCACAACAGTAACAGGATAATGTTGCGACCATCATCCAACCTGGTAAGATAAACACAATGGTTACACTGACATTGACTAAAGCCCTGCTTTGTCATCCACCTATCAAAACCTATACCACTATCTTACAGCTTGCTCAAGACCATATACCCTGGCCTTCCATCTCACATATCCATTCTTTCTATTCTTTAACCAAGGAATCCATTTGTCTTTCAGTGCTTTCATATTGGCTGACAACCCTATCAAATCTCCCGTTTGGTTCTGCATCCTAGGAATCAACTTACTCATTCATGCCATGCTCCCACTATTTTTTGGATCCTTCCTACTCTATAATGAGCAACAAGTATAAAGAAGAACAATGAATTTGAGGCTTACTTACCCTTTTAGTCCTCCATATGGGCATCTGAGACTCCTTGACATCTTGTTGTCTACCTAAAATCTATTCTAGTGACCGACCTCAGTCACCACACAGTCTGCATCTGACTGATGTTAGTTCCATGTGACTATCCAGGTCATTGACACTAGTTATCTTACTGACGTCGGTATCCACCTGCTTGACACCACTGAATTTGCCTATCTACACATGACCGATGTCAGTGCCTATCTGTTCAATGTTGGTTTTCCCTGACTGACATTGGTACTTGTGTCTGCCTGTGATTGATGGATTTTTACCTGCGAGCTCTCTTTGGATTAAAACCCTATACAAATTGCCCTACTCAAAGTTACTCAGCCTTCTCCACTAATCTCTATCTGTCATCTCCTCCATAAACACCAAGGCTTTCCAGTTCTTAAGTCTATCAAAGACATCTGACTTCTGCTTAAGAACATGCATCTCCTTCTTGCTCTTATGACCAAGCCTACAAAGCCATGTCTTCACAACAGAAGAAGAATCAGTAATATAAGTAGATAGATAAAGGATACCTACTTTATTACCACCTAGTAATTCAAGTGCATCCACTATGAGAGTTTTTGTGCATCTCTCATCACCAAACTTTCCTGAAGAAATTAGCGACACCTTCAAGACTGGGACCTGCATGACCTTCTTCAACACCCATGTGTTCACCGCCTACAATTTTAGAAACACTTCCCCTTTGCCAAAACTTTGACAAGGCACACCAGCCCCTAAATAAATCTTTCCAAAGTCTCCAAAGACCTTAAGATGGAAAAATACTCTATTTCAAGCTGCATGGAAAGAGGCAACTGAATCTATAAAACAAGATTCTACTTTATCCAAGGAACATCCCAGAGCATCCTGTGCAATAACACCTGCAACATCTGCTTCTTCAGTTCCTTCATGCTAATCTTCTACCAACGAACAATATTTCTTTACCTACTCTTTCTTTCCATAACATCGTAATTGAACATTCATGCTTTTCAATTCCTCCATTCTTAGTGTACTTTCTTCTGCCATTGTTATACTCCCACTCAATCAGAAACCCCTGAGAGTGACCTATAATCAAACACAAACCTGCTCCTTGCAACCTTAGCTCTAATACCACTTATCAAGAATCTAGAACAACAAACATGCTCTGATTCCACTGTTAGGATCTAGGAAGCACAATTGATTACCATGTACAAGCAACTTAACATGTAGAATTAAACCAGAAGTAACAAGTAACTAGAATTTAGAAACAACACAAAATATGAGAGACAATACCCAATTATATTAATACTCTTCCAGAAAGAAATACAACAAAGAAGATGCCACAGTCTTCTTCCTTACACACCTCTAGGGCTCCCACACCTCTAGGGTATAAATAGTAAATCTCTTCAAGAGATCACTCTCTCTCTTACGGTCCCAACACACAACTCAAACACAGAGTTGGTGTTCACCTCTAACCAGTCAGTATCACTACTAGTAATAAACTGAGTATACACTCATACTCAATTGAGTACACAATGCACTCTAAGTAGATCCTACCTGATCTTGCTCCTTGATGTGTTGTTGTCACCTTTGATCTTGCTACCCCGCAGATCTCCTTTGACCTTGCACACACACACACACACACACCTACAAATCAATGATCTTACTTACCATGTAGATCTCTCTACACCCTAAAGAACCCTTGTCCTTGCCTCACCAAGTCCTTATGATTCTCCAAACCAGTACCCCGATGGATCTTCTACCTGATCTTGCACACCTGTAGACCAACCTGATCATACACACTCGGCACCCTTATGGAACTAGGAGGAGCTACCCTTGCTCTCTTCACTCTCAGAAAGAGCTAACCAAGCTCAACTCTAACTAGCACGCTTTACAATATATCCCATGAGTCTATTATATAGATCTCATGCAAACAATAATTAGACATCCAATTATAATAATTAGATCCATAGCTCCAAGACTAAAATTAGCCTTTAACATGCAAACAACCATTTCGTTAACAAACTATCCCTAAAACTCACAGTTCCAAACCACACAGGTGATCGACGTCGATCGATCCCTTACCGATGTCAGTAGCTTCCTGTCTCCACTTGACCAACATCAATTGGCCTGACTGATGCCGATGACTGTGACACTCAGCAACCCTCCATGTTTGCATCTGGGTGAAGCTTTTAGCTCCACAACCTAACATAGGAGGCCATTATTCACCCAAGACCACTACTAAAAAATCATTCAAGATGGATATTATTAGCCAAATATATTTAAATATGTGCACACATATGCACAAAATTGCAGTAGATGTGCCTTCTTCATAGGTAAAAAAGGGCTAGTATCCTTACCATTGTGTCTAATACAAGATGATTAATGCTTTGCATAGTGGGGTTTGTATTTTTTAGGAATGATTAACATACCATCAAGAGATTGACATAATGGACTCTCATGGACAAAAACTATTTTATGATATATGAAATAAATATAACTAAAGGAGGCTAATGAGATATCCATCATGAGCTTCTACAAAGGCATTGTAACAATATTTGGTGTCCTTTCCACCATTATCTCTGATAATTTAATGGCTTTCATTAGAACTAGGATAAATGAATGGGACATCAAACATAACATATATTTGAATGACTTATTCAATTATTACCGTTAAGTGAATGGTCTATCTAAATACATGAATAAAAATATGATTCATATCATAAAAAATACCTTGGAAGTGTTAGATGGTGGACCCTGATCTTATTATAATGCCTGGTTACTAATAGGGTGTGTGTGGGAAGGCAATTCCCCTGCCCCCCTACTGAGGTCACCATGGGGTCTGGGGGGTGATGACCTACTTAATATCTCCCCTAGTAGGGGTTTGGGGGTAATTCTAACAAATAAAAATTTAGTTAAAAATTCATTATAAAATACTGTAATTTCATATTAAATCTAGACCCTTCACTATTAGGTTGTAGATATAATAGTATAAATTATGTTTATGCATTTTTGCCTATATTTAACCCTCTTTTTGATATGAGGGCATGGTAATTATGGAATCATGTTGTTTTTGAGTAAAGAGTATATTGTAGTGATTGTATTGTAAGTTTCTCCCTTCATTTGTTGGATTGAATAATAAGGACTAACTATTTTTGCATGAATGTAGCCTTTATTGGGTGAACTATGTTAAATATGTGTCTCTATTATGTTTTGTTTTTTGAATTTTATTTCCATTTTTTATTCATTAATATTTCTTTGTGTCTATATTCCTAACAACTAGTATTAGAGCTGAAGGTTTATTTGGTATATAAACTCACAGGAAAATAGGGTTCCTAGTTCAAGTGGGAGCAATGGTGGAAGAAATTTTAATGTAAAAATGTTCAATGACCAAAAATAACAAATATGAAAGATGAAAATGGAGGAATATCTATATCAAAATAATATTTTCCTACCATTGGGTAGAATAACAAAGAATTTGGTGACTATGAAGGATGAAGAATGGGAGGTTCTTGACAGAAAGGCAATAGGAATAATATGGTTGTGCTTGGTAGCATCAATAGCCTTAAATATTTCAAAATAAAAGACAATAACATATGTGATAAAGGCATTGGATAGAGTATATGAAAAACCCTCAACCTTCAATAAGGTGTTTCTTATGAAGTATTTATTTTATTTAGAAATGTCAGAAGGTGGGTCTATTGTTGATTATTTAAATGAATTTAACATGGTTAGAAATCATTTAAGATATATAGGAGAAAATTTTGATGATAAGGTTAGGGATATTTTGATTCTATTCTCATTTCCATAAATATGGAATATCTTGGTCATGCTTGTGATTCATTATGTCTCTGGCTCAAACACTTTAAAGTTTGATGATGTTATTTGTGTTATTCTTAGCAAGGAAATACAAAAGCATAGGTGAGACATTAAGTAATGCTTTGACTATGAATAATACGGGAAGACAAAATGATAGAGGAAAGGGGATATGGAATCATGGGAAGTATAATAAGGGTAGATATAAATCTAGAGGAACATTGGTGTGCTGGATTTGTGGGAAAAAAGGACACCCGAAGAAAGATTGTTGGTTTCTAAAAAGAAAACAAGGAGATGGACACCAAGATAAAAATTAGGAAGCAAATGTAGTAGGTGATGTGTTGCAATATGCTTTAATCCTTTCATTAAATAATATTAATTATTCTTGGGTGTTATATTTAGGGGCTTCATTTCATGCTACACCTCATAAGAAAGATTTTCAAGATTATGTTAAAGGTGATTTGGGACAAGTTTATTTGGGTGACAGTGAACCTTTATAAATTTTTGGAAAGAGTAAGATACATATAAAATTACCAAATGGAAACAAATGGTTTTTGAATAGGTGAGGCATGTTCCTAAGTTGAGAAGAAATCTAATTTCAGTAAGGTAGTTGAGAAGTGAGGGCTATATAGTGACATTTGTACAAAATTCATGGAAGGTCACTAAAGGATCACTGATAATAGTTAAAAGAGAGAATGTAGGTACATTATATTTATCTAATATTAATTTTGAATCTTTTATTGATTTATATTATATAGAAGTGGATACAAAATTATGTCACCACATACCTGGGCACATGAGTAAGAAGGGATGTAAGTTCTTCACTCAAAGAATTTGTTGCCAAATTTGAAGAAGGTGGATTTATAATTATGTGAGCATTGTGTGTATGGAAAATATAAGAGAGTCAAATTTCTTATATTTTGGAAAACAAAGAAGGATTAAAATTTAGAGCTTATACATATAGATGTATGGGGATTAGCTCAGGTATCATCCCTTAGTGTCTCTTCTTATTATGTTACTTTTATTTATGATGCAACTAGAAAAACTTGGGTTTATTACATATAAAAAAATATGATGTTTTTTAATACTTTTAAGAAATTGAAAGCTTGGGTTGCGAATGAGATAGGAAATAATTTGAAGTGTGTTAGATCAGACAATGGAGGTGAATAATATAACAAGGAATTTGATAATTACTATTCATTCAATGGGATTTATAGAGAGAAGATGGTTTCAATAACACTAAAATAAAATGGTGTTTCAAAAAGGATGAACAAGACAATCATGGAGCACGTAAGGAGTATGATATTACATGTAGGGTTGCCCTTATAGTTTTAGGTAGATGCTATGGACACTACTATTTACTTAATAAATATAGGGCCTTCATGTCCTTTGGATGGTGGCATTCTAGAAGAAGCATGGATAGGTAAAATGGTAGATTATTCCTTTTTAAATACTTTTTGTTGTGAAGCATTTGTCCATTTTCATAAATAAAATAAAACTAATTTTGAATCAAAATCCAAGAAATGTACTTTTACTAGATATCAAGTTAAAGATTTTGGTTACCATTTATAGGATTTTAAAAATAACAAAATCATTCAGAGTAGATATGTGATCTTTAATGAGGTCATGTAAAAATATCAGTTTCAAGGAAAGAAACAAGAAAAGATAAATATATAATATGTATTACTTGATGAAATCAAAGGAAATGAAATTCCAAAAGTGCTAGAAAATTAGAATGTACAACAACTAAATCAATAAAAAGTACCTCAAACTCTTGAAAGTGTAGCTAGAAGATATACAAGAGTAAGTAGACTCCCTGAACTATACTCTCTTTCACTTTATTATTTATTATTATCTAATGGTGGTGAGCCAAAAATCTATGAAGAAGCAATGCAGGTAAAAACTAGAAAGAAGTGGGTGCAAGACATGAAAGAGGAGATGGTCTCCTTGGTACATAAACAAACATAGGATTTGATTTAGTTTCTTATAGGTAAAATATCATTGCATAATAAATGGGTTTATAGGTTTAAGGAAAAATATGGAGGCAAAAATAGGTACAAGGATAGACTTGTTGTAAAGGGGTTTACAAAAAATAAAGGCATTGATTTTGACAAAATATTTTCTCCAGTTGTAAAAATAACTTCCATAAGAACTATTTTAAGTTTGGTAATAGTGGAATATTTTCACCTTGAATAGTTAGATGTGAAGACTACTTTCCTTCATGGTGATTTTGAGGAGGAAATATATTTGGAGTAACCACAGGGATACAAAGTAAAAGGTAAGGAGAAAATGATGTGTAGGTTGAAGAAGAGTTTGTATGGTCTAAAACAAGCTCCAAGGTAGTGGTATTTTAAATTTGGCATGGTTATGATAGAATAATGTTATAGTTTATGTCATTCTAACCAATGTGTCTATTTTAAGAGATTATATAATGGTAGTTACATTATCTTGTTATTGTATGTAGATGACATGCTGATTATAGAGTCTAACATGCAAGATATAAATGATCTCAAAATAAAATTAGAAAATTCATTTTCAATGAAGGATTTGGTTATTTTAAAGCCAATCCTTGGTATGATAATAACAAGAGATAGGAAAAATACAAAACTGACATTGTCTCAAGAAGAGTACATCAAGAAGGTGTTAGTCAGGTTCAATATGTAAGATGTAAAACTTGTAAATGAAAATTTGGGAGGGTACTTCAAATTAATCAAGGAAAAAAGTCCTAAAATGCAAGAAGAAATAAATTACATGTCTAAAGTTCTATATGATTCAGTAGTTGGAAGTTTAATGTATGATATGGTGTCCACTACACTGAACATTGCTCATGTAGTGGGAGTCATCAACAAGTTTATGAATAATCTAGGAAAGTAGCACTAGGATGAAATGAAGTGGATTATTAGGTACTTGAGAGGGACCACTAATAGATGATTTTGCTATAAAGTTTTAGATGTTACCTTACAAGGATATGTTGATGCAAACATGGCAGGAGATTTATATGGTAGAAGGAACACCACAAGTTATGTTTTCACTATTCATGATACAGTAGTTAGTTGAATTTCAAAATTATAGAAGATAGTTGCTTTGTCAATTAAAAAGGTATGTATATATATATATATATATATATATATATATATATATATATATATATATATATAAATATAATCTAGCAAGGAGATGATATGGATGCAATAGTTCATGGAAGATTTGAGGCATAAGTAGAAATATGTAGGTTGTATAGTGATAGCTAGAGTGAGACTCATTTATCAAAGAACTTAGCATTCCACTCAAGAAATAAACATATACAACTTAGGTATCACTTCATTCATTCAATTTTGGAGGATGGTCAACTGAAGCTTGAAATGATCCATACAAATCAAAATCTTACAAATATGCTAACAAAATCAGTCACAAAGGAGAAACTAGATAGTTTTTTAGCTTCAATAGGTCTTTAGGGATAATAATGAATATGAGAAATATGCTAGGGTCAAAGTTAAATGAAATTTCCAAGGAAGAGTTATAGCAGTGGAGTTGTAACAATCAGTCTCCAAGTGGGATATTTTGGGATGTGGAGCCTAATCTTATTATAATGCTTAGTTCTTAATACGGGGTGTGAGGGGGGTAGTTCCCCCCCACCATGGTCACCATGGTGGTCTAGGGGGGTGGTGACATACCTATAATCCTCCCTAGCTGGGGTTTGGGGACAATGCCCTCGAAGAAAAATTTAGTTAAAAATACATTGTAAAATATTATAATTTCCTAGTAAATCTAGATCATTCACTATTAGGTTGTATATCTAATGGTATAAATTATTTTTGTTCATTTTTGCCCTATATGTAACCCTTATTTTTAAATGAGGGAATTTTAATTATGGTGGCATGATATGTGTGAGTGAAGAGGATATTTTATTTTTTTAATTTTAGGTTTTTCCATTCATTGTTACACTAAATAATAAGAAGGATTGGTTGTTTCTGTGTAGATGTAGCCCATATTGGGTGAATCACATTAAATTTGTATCTCTATTGTGTTATGTTTTATAAATTTTATTTCCATATTTAATTCATTAATATTGCTTTGTGTTCTAAATTCCTAATAGGAATATAATGATCTTTTCATATTAAGCTTAGAACTACCCTTTGAGCTGATCAAGTCACACCCAAGAGAGTGTTAGGAAATTCACCCTTCATGTTAGTCTATGGAAGGGAGGCTAGATTACCCACATCTATTGAGTTTCCTTTATTGGAGCTCACACATTAGTTTTAATTACTTTAAATTGATCCTATTGTAATAATATTAGTAGATATAATGGTGCTTGAAGAAACTAGAATGCAATTTGCACACACTATGGAGATCCAATAGGCCCAGACAAAGAAAACTTTTGATAAGAGGGCCACTAATATAAGTTTCCAATAAGGATATTTAGTGATCAAGTGGGGTATATATAGAGTGAAATATATAATACATACTAAGTTTGACTTAATATAGAGCTATCCATATACCATAACTAGTTGTAAGCAATCTAACACTTTCCATCTTGATAAATTGAGTGGAGAGGAACTACCTATCCTAGTCAATCAGATCTATCTCAAACACTATATCCACTAATTCTTATATAAATTGTAAATAATTAGATTATATGTTTTTTTTTAAAAAAATTTCCCTAAGTTCTTTGAGCACCTTATTTTATGATAGTTTCATTTCCTCTAAGCACTAGTGCATAGTGTTTTTATTATCTTAGTTATTTTTTGTCTAAGTGACTTTGGTACAGTTATTCACTTTTTTTAGGAGGATCTCAATTCACTTAAAAACTATGGATACATAGCTAGTGTATTTTTAGGTTAAAGGACAACATTTTTAATTAAATTTATGCCCAATGGATCACTTCAAAGTCTATTGGATTATTACTTAGTAGGCAAGTGGCCTACATAGGTCTCTAGAAGTGTTGAATTTATAAACCACCACCAACTTGAATAGAACTCACAAAGTCCCTATAAAATATTTGTGAACTATGAAGTGTCAGGTTCTTAAGATCAAACCATGCGTAAGTGCCTCTAATCCTCACGCATACCCAAAATAGTTAGCACAAACTTGTGCATTAACTAAGTGATGATTGATGTCCAAAATAGTCAGTGCAAACCTACTCATTAAATAAGAGATGATTTTCACCAACTAGGTTTACCTAATGCACATCCCACACAAGATATTTCATCACATGATCTAGGTGGCATATAAGTTCAAGAGAGTATAACCCTAGTCTTTAGATAACATAGGAAGAAGATTGTAAGAAGTAGCTTTGAATTGTAAGAAGCATGCCCAAGTCATTTTATCTTCATGCACCTACCTATTTAAAGGGTCCTTATACCTTGAGGATGAAGTATCACACTAAATCACAAAGTTTTGATTTTATGATCTCATACATCATAGACTATGATATATGTTGTGCACACACTACTTTGAAAACTAACATGGATCCTAGGTGTAGATAAATGAGTGTCAATTTAGGGGAGGCTCATGTAGTAATTGACAAGTGGTAGCAAGGTATAAATAGTTAGTTGTAAAAGTAGTTGAGTAGCATTAAAATCCTTATTAGGATAAGTAAATTTATAAGTGGGGGTTAGACATCAAAATATGAGTACATGCCACCCCTCTAACTTTTTCAAGAATATTCCACTCTCATACTTAAACATGGATCTAGAATGAACCCTACCACTAACTTATAAATCCAAATCAACAAACAAAATTTAATAAGCATGAGTGTGATACCTTAATGAGATTAAAGGTTTTATTTATTATCCCAAGTGGTCCATTAATTGTAAAATGGCTTGATCTTATAAAATCCTTATTAGTAATTGGAAAAAGGGTCAACAATTTTAGGAAACCTCATGCTACCAAAATTTTCCCTCTAATATCACTTCTATTGGTTTAACCTTATATGTTAAAGAGAATTAATTTCACCTCTCTCTATTATTCTTACACCATATATGCTATGTATGTTTGTTTCTCCTTGTCTATAGGTAATACTCACCCCTCTCATCGATGTCCATTCCTAGCACCTCTATGTGGAACTTAGAACTCACTTCTAGGTCATATCTTATGCACATTTAGGTCTATGTAGACATTATTTGTGGATCATTCATCATCCCTGTCAATTTTGCACTGCAATCTTGCACCTCTATGAAAAACACTTATGCATTTGTAATGGCCTTGGTAGAGTCTATGTGATATTGTCTTATTTTTAAGGATTTTTAGTGTGTTCATGACGGTAGGAGTGCTCACTCTATTATTAGTGTATTGCCTTTTAATTTTCAATAACTCTCTTACCTTCTTCCTCTCTTTTCCTTCAAAAATATTAGGTTTAGATTAGTAGTATATTTACCTTTCTACTCTTTAGGCCTATGCACTGGTCCTAAAATAGGTGCACTTAGAATAGAAGTAATCTATCCTACTCTAGAGGCTCATCTCAAGGAGTACAAGGGTCTTAGGCCTTGGGGATGTTCTTATCATTATGATGATACAACTGATGCTCATCATGCATAGGTGAGTGATAACAATTTTATGCTCACTGATGAACACTTGTGCACCCTATATAAGGCATTATTTCTTGATACCCCTACCAAAAAGCATTCATGCACATCAAAGCATCCATAGGTGCACATTTCAAATTACAAAATTAACCACTAAGAAACTTATAATATTATTTCTCCAATAAACAATATTATAACCCTGGATAAATAAATTATTCATATTCCACATATAATAATAACCAGTCTAAAAAATACTATTATGTTATGTATTTAAAATCATAAATACATTAATTTTTTTATATTTAAACATTAAAATATAAACAAGCATCAATCACACATTTTTATGATAATAAAGATTATAACATATCTAGGTGTTTATATATATTTATTAATTCACAAATACAAATATATTAGAAATAATTTTTTTATATAATATACTACTTAGATGACATCCACTGTCATATGGCTTAGAGTATACTAGATATGATAAGTATATATTCAAATATATAGAGGCCCCATAACATTTTCATTAAACTGATAAATTCTATTTTTCCATGATAAATAAAACAAAAAATTATATGAGTCAAACTCAAATACTTATTTATTCATCAAAACCACTTAACCATTTAAATCCAATCAACCACCCATGTTTTTCCAATTAAATATAGTTCAAATGAGAAAATATAAAATCACATTCATCTTTACCTAATTTGGGTAATTTTTAATAAACATCCAATGACACATAACCAAATACCCAACTTGGATTTTGTTTATAACATCTCAGACTTGGCCAAATAACATGATGCAAGCATGTTATTAAGCTCATATACATAATCCCCCTATGGACTAAGAAAACTCATACATAGTTCTACAAAATCAAAATAATACACATCTTTATCTAAGTATATGAAAATTTTGTAATCATAATAAATAAGTAAACTCTACCTTAAATCCTTTAATAATTTACTAATATAAATACTTTCATCAATATAAACACATACCCTATATTCAAATCATTTATCTACCCATGCCTAGGTTACACAAAATGACTACGTAGAAATTTTCTAATTCCACATATAAACCATTATGAATAGTACATGATTTAATAACTAAGATTACATTTTAAACTATAATTTATGCCTAGTCCAAAAAAACAACTTCATATTTTAAAATTAATACACACAGTCACCCATTAAATTTTGATTATCAATTAATTTTGATAGTTGAACACATGTATATATATACACAAACATACACACACACACACACACCCCCACACACACACAAATGTGTGTGTGTGTGTGTGTGTGTGTGTGTGTGTGTGTGTGTGTGTGTGTGTGTGTGTGTGTGTGTGTGTGTGTGTGTGTGTGTGTGTGTGTACCCATCATAATAATCCTCTAAAACTGAATAGAGATTTTTGAATAGCTAGAGAAGTATATGACAAAGCCTTTTTTTTAAAAACCAAAGAATAACAATGGACAACTCTATTGATTTGCCCTATGTGGGGTCCTGTGGAGGTTGATCCTTCCATAGGGCTCTATATACAACCAAATATTTCTAAGAATAAAAAAAGAAACTATTAACCAAACATATTCAAATAAATCCATTCAATATTTCACCCAAAAATTGAATTACAAACCATACCTATGAATGCCAAAGAAGCCATATGAATTCCTTTATCTTTCCTTCAAATTTTTACCTTATTTTATTTATGCAACTCTCTCTTCTATGTCATGTATCATCCCGTTCATATCCCCCATTCTCCTCTTTTTATTCTTTTTCATTATACTTGCTCATATTACACTTCTCCACACTCTTTTTTAGATTAAAATAGCTCAAAAATATGCATGCCCATATAGCTCAACCAACTCACAATCCACCACCATGAAAACATAGTGAACCCCAATATTTTATCTTAAATGATGCTTAACCAAAGTCAATGGATGGTTAGTAACCCTAATCATCTTTATTCTTCTCTTGAATCCCAAAAAATCATTTTATATTCTTTATAAAATCTACATGACAATGACTTATCACACAATCATTGACCAGTTTAAATAACATAAATAACATAATCCCTATGTTTTATTCCATGTAAAAACTATCAACTAGTCAATAAATAATGTCTTCCCATGTAATGACCATCGACCAAAAACAATAGAATAATGATTATATTGCATTACAATAATCTTAGGTATTACAAAATTATAGTTACACATTACTATTCTATCCACTAACATACATATAAATTGCAATGATTTATTAAAACCATTAATTAATTAACATTAATATATTAATTTATATATTATGTATATCAATATTTTAATCAAATAGTTATTCAAATACAATATTTTAAAAATAATGCTAGTTATCTCTTTACATTATAATATAATATCATAATAATAATATTTAATTATTATTATCTATATATTATAGATCAAGTAACAATTATGGAATACATCACAACATCATAATGGTTTACTATATATCCATACATAATAAGGTAGTGAGAAAATAAAACACAAATAAATTCACTCATTTATTCAAACAAGATGAGCTACACAAGATCACAAAATTAGTGAAATCACTCAAATAATCATTTTTATCACCATCAAAAATTGAGATTATACTAAAAACCATACTAAGAATAAACTAAAAGAAAATTACGCAAAACATGTTATGTTATCTATATCAAATAATGAATTATGAAACATGATATATTAAGTGGTGTGTTCAATGGTTCCTAGATTCATTCTCTATCATCCCCCAATGTCTCCATTTAGATCACCTTGTCTGATAATTCTCTCCCTCCATCATGATCTAAGGGAAGAATCTGCCCTACATCCACCTCATGAAAATGAAGGTAGTTATCTTGTAACATCATTATGTCCTTAAAATAATATATTATAATAATTAAACATGATCATAATATAATGAATGTAAAAGCACTACTAACTCATAGAAAACTAGTCATGTAAATTAAGACAAACAAACTATCCTATAATCAACATATGTCATTAAGCTTAGTCAAATATTACTTAGTCAACTAATCAAACACAATAATCCATAAATCAAATAGGTTATTTAGCTTAGAGAGAAATCAGGATGTGACATCCTCCCCCCCTAAAATTGGTCATCATTCTGATGACATTTATTCAAACACAAGTTATGAATGAAAAACATTATTAAGTAAAAAATAATATAATATATAGTAGCAAATCAAGAAAACAAATGTGTAAATAGCTTGTTAAACTCATTGTAGTCCTCCCAAGTGGCACTATCCTTACAGTATTGGTCACATAAGACTTTTCACTATGAAACTTCTCTATTATTTAGAAGGAGTTTGTGAGTGTCAATTACTTTAATTGGTTCTACCATGATCACCCTAAGATCTAGAACCTTCAAATCATTCTAATCCAATAGATGTGAAGGATCAATAATGTAATTTTTAAGATAAGAGACATGGAAGACATTATGTAAAAGATATAGAGCTAGTGGAAATATAAGCCTATATGCTATAGGGTTAACCATTTAAAAAAACTCTAAGGGTCTCAAATATCTTGGTGAAATTTTTACCAACTTCCTGAATTTAATCAAGTTTTTCTAATCCTTAATCTACATAAACACTTTATCACTTACATAAAACTACCTAGATGTTATCTTCATATTAACATAACTTTTTTGCCTATCATTCACCTTAGCCAACCTCTTCCTGATTTCCCAAACTTTCTCTTCCATTTTTGAAAGCATCTTAGGTCCAAAGACTACCTTGTATTCTAACCTATCCCAACTGATTGGTATTCTACACCTCCTTTCATATAATGCCTCAAATAGAATCATCTTTAATGCTGATTAGTATGAGTTACTATAAACAAAACCAACCAAATAGAAGGTACTCCTCCCACTTGTATTATTGATCCATGCAATACATATAAAGGATATCTTTTAAAATCTAATTAACTCACTCTACCTATCCATTAGTTTGTGGGTGATATACAATATTTAAGTTCAAATATGTACCTAGAGATGAATTCAGAGTCAAACAAAACCTATAAGTCATCCTTGAATATCAATCCAAAATAATCTTCTCTAAAAAACCATGTAACTAGTATACTTCCTTTATGAATCTCTTTTCAAGGGTAGGTGCATCATCTATCAGGTTTTCCCATATGAAGTGGGCTACCTTGGTTAGTTTGACAACTACTAAAAATATCATGTCATGCTTGTTACATGATAATGACAAACCTTAGACAAAGTCCATATTGATCAATCTCACTTCCACTCTAGTATATTGTGTGGATAAAAAAATATATCTATATGAACATGTTCATCTTTCACATGCTGACATTCCATATAATGAGACACAAAATCCATTACATCTCTTTTGATTCCCTTCCATGAATAGAGTGGTCTAAGCTCATACATAATCTTGGTTACTCTTAGATGTCTTGAATATGGGGCATTTCAAAGTTCTTTTAGTATTGTACTCCTTAGATTATTTCTATTTGGCACATACATTTTACCATTGTACTATAAAAGACCATAATTTTCTATTATGAATCCCTTATACTTAGGATTTTGAGCATTCTCACACAACACTTTCATGACCTAATTGTAAATTTCATCTCCTATAGAGAATTTAATTACTTGATCCTTGAAAGTACTCTTGATAGTAGTCACAATTACTATGTACATTCTTTGACTTAGAACATTGTCTACTATATTGTCCTTGCCTTTAATATATTTGATGCCAAAATCATATTTGGACAATAACTCTAACCATCATCTTTGATGACCATTCAAATTTATTTGAGTGAAGATTTAGTTGAGTCCCAAGTTATTAGTATTGAGCTCAAATGGCTTTACCAATGGATAATGCCTCTAAAATTACAAAGCATCCATAATTGCCACAAGTTTTAGGTCATGAGGGGTATACTTCACCTCATATGGCTTCAGTTTCCTAGACTCATAGGCTACCACTAAACCATCCCACATAATAAATCCTCCAATTCCATCCCTAAATTCATTGATGATCATTGAGAATTGATCATTAGGATCAAGAAATCTTAGAAGGGTGCTAAACTAAACCTTTTTTAGTTCTTAAAAGGATACCTCACACTTATTTAACCAGATGAAACTTTGATTCTTCCATTGAAGAGAGGTAATTAGATTAGCTATGTTAGAGAAATTTGAAATAAATTTCTTATGTTAACTTAATAATCCCATGAAAATCCTTACCTCATGCATATTCCTTGGTTCCATCCACTCCATAATGGCTCTTATCTTTGATGGATCCACTAAAATAACATTTGATGAGATAATATGACCTAAATAATGAACCTTTTTTTGGAAAATTTCACATTTAGATAGCGTTCCATATGATCTATGCTTCTAGAAACATTGCACAACTAATTCCAATTTTTGCAAGTGCTCTTCCTCATCCTTGGAATAAATGAGGATGTCATCAAGAAAAACTAACACAAAATGATCCAAGTAATCTCTAAACACACTATTCATAAGATTCATAAATGTTTATGGAGCATTTGTTAATCCAAATGGTAACACTATGAATTTTTAGTGCCCATATTGAGTTTTGAATGTTATTTTCTAGATATCCTCTTCATAGGTTCTCAACAAGTGATACCTTGGTCTAAGGCCAATCTTAGAAAAGACCGTTTCTCCTTGCATTTGATCAAATAGATCATCAATGTGTGGAAATGGATATATATTATTGATCATTTATTTATTCAACATCATGTAGTCTATACATAGGCATAGATTACCATCTTTATTCTTGATAAAGATAAATGGAGCACCCCATAGTGACACACTAGGTCAAATCAGACCTTTCATCAACAACTCCTGGAGTTGTCCCTTTAACTCAACCAAATCAATGGTTATCATTTTATACAACACCTTAGACTATGGTTATGATCTAGGTATGATATTAATAGATAAATCAAACTTGATTTTAAGTTGTAATCTTATTAATTCTTCTATAAACACATCATGGAAGACTCTTAAAAAAGGATAATCTTTAATAGATGGTTCCTTAGATTATTACATCTCATCTATATTAATGATGAATTCCTGACATCTATTAATTTTATATTTTTTGAGTTAAATTACAGAAACCTACCTTATTTTCAACTCCATTTTCTCTCTCTAAAGTTGTGTCTAATTTACAAAATCATCTTAACATTCAACCTTCTTCAGAAAATAGTCAACCTTGCCTTTATACTTCCCAAGCCAGTTGACTCTTAGATTCACATAATATGATACTAATGGTGTTGCATAAATATCTTATAATATATTAAACTCAAGCAATCTAATCTCTACTTTGACTAAGCATCTTTTAACTTTAACCTTTGACTCATTTTCACATTATACCAACCATGCATTTTCCATTACTCTAGGCTTTCTAGACAATTTATTATGCATTCTAGGATCAATGAAACATTTTGTATCTCCCATATAAATTATATGATAAAAAAATACTTGAAATTTATATGGGTAAATCTTGATACTCATTCTATCGATTGTTAATAGCTACTTGCATCTAATTTTAAGACATACATTATTAAGAAGCTAAACCCTTTTTCTTTGATTTGTCCCAAGGACATTCTTGATTAAAATGGTCACCTCCATAAATGAAGAAACCTCAAACTAGTCCTTTCCTCTCAAACTCTTCTTTTCCCTTGAAACCACCCTTTAAACCATTACCATGTTTCCTATTCCCTGAACCACTGTTGAACTTGGCATTCTGATTCTTAAACTGACCTATGGAATCTCCACTCCTCTATTTCTAGTTCTTTTTGAAAGTTGGTTTAAAACTTCCAAATTTATTTTTAAACTTATATCTAACTTGGGTAAGATATTTCAATTTTTTTCTTACTTGGTTGTCTTCTCAAACACTTGATATATGGTAGATGGACTATGCACATCCACTTCATAGCCTATTTGGGGTTTCAATCCCATAATAAATTTCTTGATTCTAAACTTCTCATTTACTTGATACTAAGGTACATAATTAAATATTTTGGTCAATTGATCCTAGTATTCATTCACTAACAAATTTAATTCCTTAAAATTCTTAAAATCTATAAGCTTTTTGTCAAATTACAACTATGAAATCCATCATGACCTAAACAATATCATAAATGGTTCCCAAGTGGTGGTGTTTGAGTCAAGGTTCATCTTGATCTTCTTTTTTTCCCACTAAGTCACTACTTCACCATCAAGATAATAATCTCCCCATACTAATTTCATGATTTTAGAATAATTATAAATCTCAAAATACTTCTCCATTTAAATCATCCATGCTTTAACTCCATCCCCTAATACATTTCTATTGAACTTGGGTGGATTCAACTTTCTCATGTCACATGTTAACTCTACAACTACTTTAGTTCTCATATATTGTGACACCTCCTCATTCCTTTGATCGTGAAGATTTTTCTATCCATTAAGATGATCTTGAATTTCTTCTTGATCATTCTTTCCTTTATGGCCATGCACTTCCTATTCTAGAGTCATAATTTGGTCTCTAGTCTCTTGCATGGTTACAAAGATTTTATCCAAATTTATAGCTTACTCAGTAACAAATTGATTTGGATCAATAAGAGGTTCAGTATTCAAATTACCCTCACCTCCTAGTCTAGTGTACACCGTTATTATTCTTCTTTATCAGGAGAATAAGTTTGCATTAGTAGACACATTATGTCCTAGAGTTTGAGCCTCAGTTCTGATACAAAAATATAACAACCCCACTAAGTTTTACTAAAATATTGAAATAATTTTAAAAAAATTTAAATACACATATTCAACATATAGATTTCACCACAATAAAACTAACTAGTGATCTTTAACTAGCTATATTAAATTAGTTAACCATAAAAGTTATAGCTAATCTACTTAGCTAAGGATCACCATGAATAGATATAAAAATATAAAATAATATTTAAATAATAATAAATACTTCATATCATCATAAATCAAATAGTACAAATTTAGTCACAACTAGTATAACATTATAGCTACTACTATAGAAGTATAATGTATAAATGATACAGTTTTCAATAATACATAAAAATATCTCAAACAATAAAACATGATACAAAGATTTTCTAAGCAGAGTCTCCATGACTCAAGTCTCAATATATAATCTCAAGTGTAGTCTAAAGTATATCAATCCAACTAAGAGGGAGAGCATCATCCAAGCACTTTACCAAACCAACCATAGACCATAGATCCCCCGCACTATCTCTTAAACAAGGGGATGACCCTCTCTTAAATGATGGATAGATAAGGATAGTGTGGGAATCCAGAGTAACAAACCAAAACCCATGTGTTGATGATATCTAATACATAATGTTTACCATAAATAAATTCATTTTAATATGATATCACATGAATATGAAAATTATGTCAACATATGAAATGATAATGTTTATCAAACATTATTTTCACCAATATTTTCAATAATAAATGATCTCTAGGATTAGTCATATTTCATACACACCACTTGATTGGATTACCCCTTATCTTGAATCGATGCCACTAATTAATCCAATGGAATCTATCCACTACTTAAATAGGGTCATGAATGTGAGATTTAATAAAATAGATAATAATAAAATAAAACCAATAGATTCATTTAGAATATTTGACTTTAGCTAATTAAAATTATGCTAAATATAGAAGTATCACAAACATTCATTTAATACATCAATTAAAGTGAATTAAATCTATGCATCTTATTTATTATAAAATAATAAACAAAATCCAAAAATAGTCTTCAATATAACATACCATTTGCATAATGATTATCTAGACCATCAGTTGCTTTAACCACTAAGAAACTTATAATATTCTTTTTCCATGAAATAATATTATAACCCTAGCTAAATAAATTATTAATATTCCATATATAATAAAAACCAATCTAAAACATACTATTATGGGTTGTATTTGAAATCATAAATACATTAAATTCTTTATATTTAAACATTAAAATATAAATAAGCATCAATCACATGTTATTATAATAATAATTATAACACATTTTTAGGCACTTAAATATATTTATTAATTCACACATGTAAATATATTATACATACTTCATTTATACATTATAATACATAGATGACATCCACTATCATACACCCTAGAGTATATTATAAATGTTAAGTATACAGTCAGTTCACATACAAAGGTTGCATAACCTTTTCATTAAATTGATAACTTATAATTGCCCATGATAAATAAAACACACATACTTTAATAATTAAAATTAAATATTTATTTATTCCTCAAAACACTTAACCATTTAAATCCAATCAACCACTCAATTATTTCCAATTAAATATAGTTCAAATGAGCAAATATAAAAACCCAATCACCTTTATCCAAATTGGGTATTATTTAATAAATAACCAAAAACACACAACTAAATACCCAAATCAAGTTTCATTTATAACATCTCAAACTTGGACGAATAAAATGATGCAAACATGTTATTGAACCTGTATAGCTAGTCCCCTATGGATTAAAAAAACTCGTACATAGTTCAACCAAATAAAAATAATACATAGTTGTATCTAAGTATATGTAAAGTTCGTAATCATAATAAATAACTAAACTCTACCTTAAATCCTTTAATAGTTTATTGGTATAAATAATTTCATCAATCTAAATGCATACCCTACAATCACATCATTCACCTGCCCATACCTAGGTTACACAAAGTGACTACATAGAAAGTTCCCAATTCCACATATCAACCATTATGAATAATACATGATTTCATAACTGAGCTTAGAGTTTAAACTATAATTTATGGCTAGTCCAAGAAAATAGCTTAATATTTAAAAATTAATACACATAGTCACCCATTAATGTTTGACTATCAATTAAAAGTACACACACACACACACACAAATATATGTATGAGTATGTGTATTTATATATAATCATATTTAATTAATTATAAACTCAGGTATATATTTGTGTGTGTGTGTGTGTGTATTAATTATCTCTAAAAATCCACATTCTTAATCCAAAAAGTTTTATTTGGTTTAACAGTCAAGTGATCATACACACTAACAATTTTAAGTCTATATTTTAATATACCTAAATGCATATATAATAATTTGGATCAAAATAATTATTTTGAGTCATATTTTTTATATAAACATCATAATAATACTCTAACATTGAACAAAGGTTTCCAAATAGCTAGAGAAGTATAGGACAATTTTTTTTTAAACCAAATAATAACCATAGCCAACTCTATGGCTCTACCGTACCCTCCTTGAATTACCCTGATTTGAATGTGGGGTTATGTGGAGGCTGAGTCTTCCATAGGGATCCACATACAACCCAATATTTATAAGAATCAAACAAAGAAACCATTAACCAAACATATTCAGAGAAACCCATTCAATATTTTGCTAAGAAATTGAATTATAAAACCTACTTGTGAATGAAAAATAATCCATTTTAATTCCTTTATCTTTCCTTCAAAATTTAACCTTATTTTCTTTATTCAACTCTCTCTTCTATTTCATGTACCATCTCATTCACATCCCCCATTCTCCTATTTTTATTCTTTTTACCTCTACCTACTCACCTTCGACTTATCCATACTCTTCATCATATTAAACTCACTAAAAAATATGCATGCCCAAATATCTCAACCAACTTAGTCCACCACCATGTGAACACAGTGAACCCCATGATTTTTTCCTAAATGATGCTTAACAAAAGTTAATGGATGATTAGTAACCCTAATAATCTTGATGATTCTCTTGAATTCTAAAAACTTATTTCATTTTCTTTATAAAATATACATGATAATGACTTATCAGATAATCATAGACCAATTTAAATCACCTAAGTCACATAATCCCTATGTTGTATTCCATGCAAAGACTATCAATTAGTCAATGACTAATGTATTCCCATGCAATGACCATCGACCAAATAAAATAGAATAATGATTATATTGCATGAAAATAATCTTAGGTATTACAAGATTATAGTTCCATGTTACTATGATATCCACTAATATACATAGTAATAATAAATATTTCCTAAAATCATTAATTAATTAACATTAATATATTATGTATATCAATCCTTTAATCAAATATTTAATCAAGTACAAAATTTTAAAAATAATGGTATTTATCTCTCAACATTATAATATAATATCATAATAATAATATTTAATTATTATAATTTATATCTTATAGATCGAGTAACTATTATGGAATCCATCACAACATCATAATGTTTTACTATACACCCATACATAATAAGGTAGTGAGATTAGAAAACATAAACAAATTTATTCATTTACCCAAACAAGATGAGTAATGCAAGATCAAAAAATTAGTAAATCACTCAAATAATCAATACGATCATTATTAAAAATAAATATTATACCAAAAATCATAATATAAATCACCTAAAGGAAAATTACAAAAAACATATTACACTATCTATATCAAATAATTAGTTATGAAATATGATATATTAAGTGGTGTGTGCAAGGTTGTATGTATTTGTTCTTTGTCATCCCTTAACATTTCCATCTAGACCAACCTCTCTAATTATGCTCTCCCTTCATCATGATCTAAGGAAAGAATGTACCCTAAATCCACCCCATGAAAATGAAGGTAGTTATATATATATATATATAATAATGTGGTATAATAATTAGACATGATTAAAATATATTGAATGTAAAAGTACTACTAACTCATAGTAAACTAATAATGTAAATTAAGCAACACAAATTATCTCATAATCAACATATGTCATCAAGCTTAATCGAATATTAGTTAATCAACTAATAAACCATAATAATCCATAAATTAAATAGGTTATTTATCTTAGAAAGAAATTGTGATATGATAGAACCAAATCCCAAACATTTCTCAGATATGACCCAAACACAATTATACTAGTTTTTATAAAAACCTCCACAATTTTCTATCAGTCAAATATATTTTGAGATAGCAAAAATATTTTATGTAAAAATAAGTTATACACACACCACTTGTTTTTATAGGAAACATTTTGAATTTATACTACACTATAATTTTTTTCTCCATATATGTTATACTTTACATATAGATTAAAAAAATTCAAAAGTGTGGCATGGAATTTTTGCCAAAATCAACAAGTCAATTTATTCCAACCATTTTTTGTGTAAGACTATATGGATATTTTTTTTATAACAAATAATGTTTAGATAGAAATTTTAGTAGTGGTGTATTTCCAAAATAAATAAAAAATGTATCCATAAGAAGAGTATAAGTGTAATTAGATAGGAATTAGTAATTTTGATAAAATAAAAATTTGTGACATATTAAGTAAAATATGGAAAATAATATAAAAGGTGTGAGATTATTACAAAACAAATATCTATTTTAGAATTAATGGTCAAAATCATGGAAGAAATTGTTTATGGGTATTCAAGGCACACACATATGGATACATGGTTGGATGAACATTTAAAGTTAAGCAAGGACACATTTCCACTTGGTTATATTATTTTAGTAATTTAATTGGTTGATAATTACACATTAAAACTATAATAGAAGTCCAGTCACAATATTACAACTCAATATAGGTTACCATATTCATGCATATAACATTCATGCATGCAACTGATAGATCAAAAATTATTAAGGGAGTACCATTTTTATATCAATAACATTTTACATATTACATGAAAGGTTTTTCTGATATGTTATATGGAAATTTAATTGAAATGAACATTAATTTCAATCAACTTAATATTTGGTCAGACAATTACACATCTTAATTTAATAATGAATAGTTGTTTTACTAGTTGAGTAGGATGCATGTTACCAATGGTGTAAAACATGTATTGAGTTTCAATAGGATATCCAAGGAAAAGGGGAGCATGATGGTGATGTAACGTGTGTAAAAATATTTATTTCAAGAGAGTAGTCAAATTTTGAATATTTAGATATTTTGATTGATGCAAAAACCATTGTTGAATGGTATACTGAGAAAATAGGCCATGATGCTCAATAAAATTTTATTGTTCATAGTTATTTCTAATTGATAGAGAAATAACAATTAGAAAAGTATGAGTATTATATGAACATTAGGGAATCAAGTGATCTCCACTCATTTTGTATCTCAAATGTAGGTTCTTGGACTATTCATATGAGCCACTTGGCATCTTAATGTTCTATAATGCTTGGACTTTTTAAAAAATGAGTGTGATTTATAAGAATGGGTGGATGAATGGATATTTAGACCTCTAATTCTATTTGACACATATAAAGTTCTATAAAGATTACAAGTTATAGATATGAAATTTTCACATGACTTTGACTATGTATCTAATCAAGTAAAACTAGGTTACTGATTAATCTTTATGTACTAGTTATTCTCATTATCTATCTTGACATCATCATTAAAAAATTATATTTTTGATATAGGGCATGTTATTTCAATTATTTTTTATGAAAGAGGTAATATATTACTACTTATGTTAGTGTATAGAGAAAAAAATAAATTGAATTCCACATTCATAGATTGGGAATACATGGATTGTCCCATTGGGTCTATGTTAGTCACTACAACTTGGATTTGATGATATACTACCATAAATTAAGATGTATGGTTATTTGAATACTATGAAACACATAGGAAGATTTTCACTATTAAAATTTGTTTCTTTCAAAAAATATTCAATTACTCAAATATCATAGGAGGTCATTAAACAAAAATCTATGGAAATTTCATAAGTCAAAAAAAAAATTCTTAAAGTATCAATATTAGAGTAGTTCTCAGTAGTTTGTTGGATTGGAATTTCAAGGTATGTTGATTTTTTAAATGTATATACATTTAATTTTACCAAATTTTATTAATTTTTTAGGTTGTACGTATAAATTTATTTTTAAATTACTTACTATTTTTTTTTTGTTTAGGTTAGTGGTTCCAAATAAGCTTCCACCTTCATGTGGTTAACACTGTTAGAAAATAATTTCATGTTCTTGAAGATAAGAGAAGATTAATAAAAATAATATGTTATTACAAAAAGGGAGTTCTTGAGGCCAGAATGTGTACTCCATCTCTTGAATGAGCATGATTGGAGGCCAAGAACCTAGTATTGTAGGTTATCTTCCACCCCTCAACATGTTGGCAATGTCAGTTTCCTTCCATGAAGCACCAAAGGTGGATATATCAAATTATCACTTAAATGTTGATAATATTTATTGTTAGTGTTTCCAAACTCTTAAACAATTGTAAAAATACACATCTAGTTGGATTTGGAGGTTGTGGTCTTGGGATAATGTGCAATTTGTGTAAATAGACATGTTAAAATTAATGGATTTTCATGTGGAAGTCTTGGAGGTAGAAATGTTGGGTAAATTACAAGAACTTATATCTTCATTGAAAAAAATTGCATTTCAAGACTGATTACCATAGTGTATGCCATGAATTTTTCTCCAAAGTTCCATTGATGTGATTCAAGATGAAATTATAAGGATTTAACATGCATGTGAGGGTTCTTTTGATTCATGAAAATGACTTATTATTTCCTTTTTATGTTCATGTGAACTTACCCTTAACATTATAATTTTCTTACATTGGGAAGGGCATTCTTGAGGTTAGAATGGGTTATTCATCTCTCAACTGGGCATGATCAAAGGACAATTACCTAGTCTTATAATTTATCTACCACCCCAAACCTATTATTTATGTCATTTTATATCCATGAGGAATCAATGGTAGATATCTCTAACTACCATTTTAACTTTGACAACATTTATTACTAGTGTTTCTATAGACACCATTTCTGCATTATATAACACTTTGTTCTTGTACACTTAGAAAATTCATATCATTATTGTACCCTCAACTTATAGAGCTTTCCCATAGATAAAAGGTTCACATACACTATCTCTCTATTCAAAATTACTTATGTCTTAATTTGACTAATGTCATTCTAATGACCCAGGCCTTATATATTTCCCATAATTTTATAAACCTACTTATATTCCATATTTATAATTTTTGGACCTACAAATATTTTCCAACTACTTGAACACTTGCATCCTAGTGAAATGCTTATGTTGACACAAGTGTCCTATCCTAACATAAGTGCCCACTACCCTAAAGTCATCCAATTTTTAGATGAAATATATTCCTATGGTCAATTTAAGTGGTTTAATGTTAGATATTTTTCAAAGTGATTGGTATAAATACAATATAAATAGTCATTCGTTCTACACCTAGTATAGACCTATAAAATACCTATAATAGACCAAAAAGAACTCAATTAAGTAAAACTTTCTTATATGTTCCTATTTCCATATCAATTATAGAGATAACATATATATAGGTCTAAATTACTAAAGGAACAACCCAAGAAGTATATTTTCTAAGATACATGCTAGGTCATTGGTGTACTTGCTTATCACACATTACATGATTCACACATAATCCAATAGATAAGGGAGAATTACATATACCTGAGGCCCTCTTCAGAGTATTGGCTATGTAGGTAGACCTCATTGATAAAGGGGTATTTAGGGTAGCTACACATTATGTATCCACTAACCCATTTTTACCACAACCAATATGAATATGAAGAACTAGGGTTTCACTATTTGATGAGTGACAATCCATGACCTAGATCTAACTACATTAGATTGAGGGAAACACATAACCAAAAATAGTTTATGTGGTCACATCTATTTTTAGTAGGTATTCCATATTAGGCACCTGCATCTATGTCATAAAATAACCTCAATACAACATCCTTAGTCTATGTAAGTGTCTGTGACTATAGAGGCACAATTTATAGAATCAAGTGACTATTTTATAATCCATTTATGGTTTACTTTTGGTCTATTCTAGATCAAAATCTATACTTATTTTTATTTCAATATATAGAATAAATTTATTTTTTATCTTTATAATCTTATCATAATAAGTACAATATATGTTTGTCTAAGTTTCATGAAAATTGGCTTGTTTTAGATATAGTCTACCATCCTTGTGACCTAAGATATCTCTTCCCAATTTATCCATAAATTACCCATAATCTATATTTTATGGTTAAAAATTTGGTGAGGTTTATATTTGAACATCATTATTTCCTAAGTATACCGTATACGATGTTTCTTACCTACTTTGTCTTAATATTTATGTTATTTATCTCTCATATCATGGATGTTATTGATTGAATTGAAGACTATGATTATGAAAATCTCCAAATTTATATTAAATAAGGGGTAAACATTTTATTATTATTGTATTCTTCCAAATTCTAAAACATCTAATCTTAAATATTTTAATGGTGGTAGCTACCATCCCTCTAATCATATTCATGTTCCCAATATTTTAAGAGATGAGTTGACCCATCTTAAGTAATATAAATAACCTTTATTTTTACTCTATACACCACCATAATATTATTTTGGCATTCTAAATTTTCTAAAATATGGATACAAAAGATAAGGGTTGGGTAAACATGAACAAGATATAACCCACTCGATATCTCTTTAATATAATAAAAATTAACAAGGCTTGGGATTTTCAAAAAATCTAGGAGTCACCAAGGCAAGTCATATAATCATGCCCTTCATGCATATTCTACCACAAAATTGGGTACATATGATCAAGATGATCCTTCATATTATCATCAAAAGTTCTGATAAATACATAAAGAAATTATGAATAATTTATAAATAGATTATAAGGGGGATATTTCTTCAAATAAATAAATTAAAATCCCCATAATTCCCATATTTCCAAATAATATCCCCCTTATCAAGGGTGATTATTCATTTTTCCCCTCATTTGAGATTGAAAATTCATGAAAGGTTAAATGAGACATCATACCATGTTTACCAAACCTCCCTCCAATACCAACTTTTATATCTATACAAAGGTCTTAAAATGATATACTAAAGGTACCAAAATTTAGAGATCTAATACAATTACCAAAGTATCCTAAATTTAGTGGTTTGAAACTTGCACATGTTATGAATGACAATGATGATACTCATATGCCTAGATTCAATAGAGGTGGTGGATTAGAATCAATGACAACACCTATGCTAAGCACCACCACTCCCATTGAATATCTTATTTTTATGATGAAAACTATTAGGGATGTTTAAAAATAGGTTTCTATACTTCAAATGCAAATTGATTTCCATAATACTAAGGCAAATGTTACCTTATTCAACAATCAACCTATTGCACAATGTATACTTAAATATCCTTATCCACAAGATTTTTAAATACCAAATTTACCTCTCTTTTTTAGTCATAAGGAACCATTCGACCACATGATTAATTATCTACATTATTTTAATCAATGGGAAAAATATGACAAACTATTACGAATAGTATTCCATATGACAATCTATGATTAGGTTCATAATTGTTTCATATCCTTTCAAAAGGTTCTTTAACCACTTTTTCATAATTATAAGATGTAATTATTCATGGATTTAAGTATCCTTAAGGTGACAAAATTGACATTAAAACATTTTCACAATTTCAAACAATGATTTTATGAATCCCTTCAATATTATTCTATTTGATTCAAAACTACATCGTATGAGATACTATTTAGACCTTAAAAATTGAAGTTACAATTCATTTTTAGTATAGGTTTTCTTCTCCATTAAAATAAAGAGCATTACATAAACACTATTATTCATTTATTTATTTATTTATATGTGGATGTCTATAGATATTTTTTATTCATTCTTGCTCATATAAAGGATTTTAACATATCCCTTATAAGTAACAAATTTGTATTCCTCATAAAAAGGAGGGCGCTAAATTACTAAATGAACATTATGAAAAAAATGTGGAGTTCCTAATTTATATATGGGATATTTAAAAGGTTTACTCAATATGGGACCAATCTAAGGTACCCATCCTATGAAAACACCCCAAGGTAAATAATCCAAAAAGCATCCACATGAATAATATTTAATCACATTATTCATGGGTGGTGTTTATTTTGGCATAACCATATTGATCTTTCATAAATAAAAACTAATTGTAGTATAAGAAACTTCTAATAACTTAGTTTTTACCTAAAAGACTTACAAATCAAAGGAGGTTGGAAAGAATCCTTGGGAAACATAACATGACCAATTTATTGTGATCGTAATGTGATTTAAACATGGGTTTGGGTTATAACACAAGCATATACATATTTATTTACATTTTTAATTCTTTGGTTATATCACATGGAAACAAAAAATGAACAAAATCAGCAAGATATTTATTTTTCTTGTGTAGGCAAATTGATCCATATTCCAAATAATAGCATTGGTTCTTCTAATGCATATGTAAAATATGAGGAGGAATATGATATGTACCATTTCATTTTATCCAAACATGATTAAATTTTTTTAAAGGATCTAACTTAAGGTTGCAATGTCTCACATATTCCAAAAATACCAAAAAGTCAAAAAACTTCAAAACTCCAAAAATATGTTCAACATTTACATATCCTATCAGCTTCTTAGCATACATGTTATTTTTTACATGTTGGTAGATGACATACCAATATTTTATATATACACATGTTTCACACATCTTTTGAGTGTATACATATACACATTATCATTACACTTTTGCTTGTTTGACTTTCCTTTGACTCATCGCACCAAGACATTGGGGGCATCGACCTCTATGATGATGAGACATCAAGATTATATCATTATATTATCACTTTACATTATCATGTTTGATCTCATATGTGTACTTTCACATGTATTTATCCATGCTTATATATTTTATAGTGTACTTGATATGATATGTACTTAAAAAAATTTCCTAACACATGTATTTAGGGTCTAATATGATATGTTTATGATGGATTCTTATGATTTCATTTATGCACATATTTGAGTATTTTCCCTTTCTATTATTTTTATTATTTGAGAAGTTGAAAATGCTCCATTGTTTTTGGGCCCCATGATTTTTTTTACCTCTTTGAAATTTGAATATGCCATTGATTTTTTTATGTTTACATTTAAATATGTCATTTCTTTCTTTGAGGACATTGGACTAAGTTACGTCCCTTTGATTGTGTGGGATTTTAACATGCCCCTTATTTATGGTGTCATTTGACCTTTGTATCTTGATTTTATTTTTGAGTGCTCTTATGTGTGTGCTTGATTAATTTTTGAGATGGTATTATTACTATCTAGATGTTTCCATGATCTATATCATGCATCTTATGACTTGGTGTGATCACCTTATTTGTGCTTTAATGATATATCTACCTAGACATGTTCACTCTATATGCTACATGGTACATTCACAATTTATATGGTTATCTTATCCTTTTGAGGTAAGGTGAATACCAGTTGATACTTTCACTCATATCAAAATGGGAACATATAAGTGGGGGAATGACATAAATGCATGACTTTCACATCACTTCAAATTTAGATTACAATGGGAGCATGTTTTAGAAACATGTTCTCCACACTTATTCTATATTTAACATACCTATATTTTAGTGGGGGAATGTTTTTGAAATATTTCCTCTGAATTTTCACTTATTAGTTTTCAAAATTCTCCATAAATAGTGGAGGTATGTTTTGGAAACATGATCTACACACTTAGTTTCAAATTGGACAGATTGCATAGTTAAATGATTTAGATACATAATGGTGGTATAACTCTATACATTGGTACAATTTTTATACACAATTTCATCATGAGACATATCTAAGGTGCATATGATATGCAAAGTGTTCTCAATATTTAAAAATCAAATTAATTTTAGATTTCAAACACTTTTAGGGACTGTCACCACCCACCATGTTGGACTATTATAGATTGTATTGAGATAATATAATGTAGTATTTAGTTAACTTTTTGGTATGGTTGAGGTGATTAAATAAATCAATATTGCCTATTTTATAGGTTTTAATTGATTACATCATCCAACCTTTCCAATTTTATAGTGTGAGTTTACTTGTGTAGACACTCCACTTTTATCACTTCTATGTAAAAATTATAAAATGGAATGACTTCCCATATTTTCACATAAACTGGTCTAAGTTCATTTATTCATCTAAATGTATGCATTATAAATCACCTTGGGGAATATATAGATGGGATATTTTACCATATTAGATCTATTCAATTGTCATCCTACTCAATTTATTTGGTCAATTATTTTAGTCTAGTCAATTCACTAATTCCCTTTTGTTCATCAAATAGTAAAATTAATTCCATCTTCTATAAATCATTATTATAAATATAATTATATACAAATGTAATTATATTTTTATTTCAATTATTAATTCCTCCTTTACATTACAAAATGCATCCTCATCCAAGAAATAGTATTGAGATCCTATGGGATATTCTTTTATGAGCCAATAAATTTACTAAATAGATTAATATGAAATATTATTCTCCACCCTTCATCTTGGAGACAAGATTAAGGGTAATTAATGAGTCTTGTGAGATATTTTAGGATAATTCTCAACCATTTATCTTGGAAACAAGATGAATGGTCCACATTGGTGATCTATGTTCCTTCTTGGGAATGATTCTCCACCCCTCATCTTGGAAACAAGATGAAGGGTTTAAATGGAATCTCACAAATATATTATAAGGATAATTCTCCACCATTCATATTGGAAACAAGATTAAGGGCTCATATTTATCCTCCTTTGATACTTTCAAAGACCATATTCCACCCTTCATCTTGAACAAGATGAAGGGCTCACATTTTTTATCCATATATACTATTGAAGACTTGTATCTATTGATTCATCTTGAAGTCAAGATGAAGGGTCCTAATTGATCCTAATTTGTTTAAATATACCTTTTATCATTATAATTTACATGGTCAAATTAGAAAATGAAATGCTGACAAATTATAGAGCCTTCTTGTGCATTACCTTTGCTATCCCTGATCAAATTCAACTAGTTCATAGCTTCAAAGGAGATGTTTCAAAAAAAATTGGCATTGAAAAAGACCTTTTGACACTCCATCTAATACAAATCATATTCAAATATGAGGTTTCCAATGAGTTTTTACATTATGTTGATTTAAATCTTAGCATTTTTAGCTAATCTTTATATGTTCATGGGGTCTTAAGTGTAGATCGTTAATTATTCATGATTTATTTAATGATTTAAAAATATGAAATGAGTGGAATTAATGTGTTATATATTATAATGACACATATGATGTGACTGGTGGCATGTAGCAACTTACATATTTTTTTAATCCTATTTATAAATCTTCCTTGAAAGAAAATCTGAATATTTTAGCTCATTTAGTTCATTTTTACTTCTTTTTTTTCCTATATGTATTAGGAAATTCAATTCACAAAAATAGATAAAATGTATATATTTTTATACTAATCAATATAATCATCTATTAGTTAGTGAATTCATCTCTATGCTCTATTTAATTTATTTATTCTATTTTATGCATAGGGCCTATAATTGATGAAATTATATGAAAATTAGTGAAATCTGCTCACAAATCAGTGATATAACTAAATGGTTTATTTTCCTACCAATCAATGAATTTTTCATCATTTCGATGAAATCATATTATATTTTTGTGAAATCAATTTATATTTCAATTAAATTATCATGTTCATCGATGAAATCAAAATTATAATTGGTGGAAATGTTTTTCTTCATTATTCTTTTATGTTATGTTTATGAGGATTTTTATATTTAGTGAACCCATCCAATAATCAATTAAATTTTTAGGGAAATTAGTGAAATTAACACAAAACTAACAAAATCACTCTTAGGTATATCATATTTTTCTTTACTACTAATTAGGAAAAATTATTTTATTTCCATCAAAATTGTTCTTCTAGTCGGTGAAATCATTTAATAGCTAGTGATATTATATATGTCTATATTTTTTTATGTTCTATTCTTTATTCTATGTAGGTTTCTAAAATAAATTAATTGATCTTGATAAATGGTGAATTTGCCTCTGTGTGTTAAAATCTAAGAGTTGTAAAAAACATAGAAAATCAACTTCCTTCTTTTATCAAAGACCAATTAAGCACAACTACTTACCATGTTTATTTTAAGGATATAAAAAGTGTGTGGTGATTCATTAAAACATACAATATCTACTCACATTTATTTTGGATTATTAAAAATAATTCACATTTAATTTGAGTTATAATAAAATTTGCTTATTTTTCAAGATTTTTCATTTTGTACAAGTTTTCTTATTACTTCTTGTTGTTTGAGTATTTTCTGAGGATGTTTTGTGTGTATGCTCTCCCCTTTTGGGTGACTCAAAAATTTAAGGTTCCTATTTATTTTATCTTAAATATTTTCATACTATTCTCTTTGCTTACCTCTAGTGGGATTTATGTGAATCAAAATAGAAATAGAAATACCTTCATTTTTATTCTAGTTATGGAGGTTGGATTTCATCACCTTATCATAAGTCTTTAGATAATGGTGACTAAGAAATCATTACCTATAATTCATAAAAAACCCTATTTATATAGTGGGGTATATAAATTTAGGTGTGTTTCCATCATGAAGGCATGACTTTGTGATTTCACATCATCACATGAGGATTGAAGCCTATGGAATTCTTTCCAATACTCAAGGCCTAGGTGTGGTGCCCTCAAAAAGAGTAATATTGGTAACAAGATTTAAATTATTAATTGATATAATTTTTCTCATGTATCACCTATTATAGGTTATATATATGGATCTTCTATAAATCCAAGTAATAATATAATCAAATTCTAAATCTAGTAACACTTCACTAAGACCCTTATGACTGAAGTGGTTAAAAAGTGACATGACCCTCTCATAAATAGCTTGATATTAGATTGGTTCTTATATACCTATTTTTTCATGGATCATTAATTAATGTATGAGTGTAAAGTTAATAGTCCCCTAATATTACATTTCCTGTATAAACCTTTTAAGAGAAGGGTGGGATTAAAACACCACTAATAACTACAATAATTTATTTAAATAATCTTAAACTTTTAATCCTCTCAACGTAATTATAGAAAAGGTTCAATGAATGTGATGTACACCCATGTTAGTTATTAAGATTTATGTATAATTATTGTGTGTTGATGTTTGATTTTCATTTTAAAACCTCATTTGTATTCAAAAACTAATCCCATAAAACAAAGTCAAAAACCAAAGTCCACAACATTGTCATACCATATCTACACAAAAAAGGCATTATTATGTCCACGTTCTAGGTCAAAATTATTCCCTTCTACATCTTGTGTCCAATTTTTTTTAGAACTACACCTCTCTTATCTATAATAGTATTGTTATGTTATTTATAAATTTGAACCCATTATATTCCTTTTCCTAATTTTTTAGTTAAAAATCATTTTCTCATGTTCAAATCAAATTTGTTAAAGACCAAAGTTTTATCTTATAATTTCCAAACATCATATTTTCCCATTCCCATCTAGGTTTATTTAAAATTCAATTCTAATATACCTTGATACATAGGAAGTGGTATAGATTATAGTTATACTTATGATGAATATTAGACACAAGGATAATGAGATCATATGAACCCATTCATGTATCAACCTAATTATCCCCATGATCAAGAGGATTATATGAATCCACATGATATGGAATTTAAACAACCTAATTATTAATAAGTTTCTACCTATGATGCAACTTGAACTCAATTTGAGAAAGACTTATTCGATAATATAGACAAAGTAATTTTGTGCTTATTATAGATGGGTGTTAAGGTTCCTCTTAATTTTCCCATAGAAAGTCTACATAAGGTTGAAAAATTAAAACAATAAAATAACATCAAAATTATAGAGTGTAATGATTATATAACCTCATCTAGTCATGGTAATTTAGTTGTTCAAATATCAATAATTATATAAACATCTAGGAAATGGAAAATGTTACTTCTAGCATCTCCCCAACTTTCACCTAGCCCAGTTTAAAAAATTTGGTAAAGTGTTTAATGACTTAACCACCTTATTACTTAATATATTTTTTGATCTTACACTTGAACATTAGGTTAAAGATTGATTAGCTAATCTATTACCTAATCTTGATACATCCATTTCTCATGAGCAACATATACTTATAGGTTCTTCACAACCAGTTGTGGAGAATATCCAATAACCATTCCCTAATCCTCATCAAGTTCCTAGAAATACCACAATTCCAATTTAGTCAAATTAAATTCCCCTTCAACAGTTAAAAATTTCAAGTCATTTCCAATAGGTTCCCATTGAGAAATGGACGATTACTTCTAATTCGCATGTCCCCCAACATAATTCTTCTAACATTCCCTATAATACTCAAAATATTTATTCTAATATGTAGAAATGAGCTCCTTTTATATAAAAGGTTACTTCTAATCATCAATAAATTTCCATCCCTCAATATTAATTCTTTAGTTAAAAATAACAACTTCCTCCTACACAATAACACATTTACATTCTATCTTCTAATTACAATCAATACCAATTTATTCCTATGAAGTAACACATTTCCATTGCACCTTTAAATCATAACCAATACCAAATTTGACCTAACCAATTCAATTCCAGTACAAAAAATAATAATTCTAATTGGTTAGGTTAAAGAGTTACCTCCAATCCATCTAATTCACAATTTCATCCTAAGTCATGTAATCCCCCACATACTTACCAAAACACTTTATTCTCCTTGTAATTGTATGTTGTTAAGGATGTAATATCAATTTTACAAATTGGGAATCAAAATAAAAAATACAAGTTAGATCACATATGTTCATATCTGTTTGATTCAAGTATTGTACAAACACATTTTCCATCATATTTTCATATTCAATTTTATAAATATAAAGGAAAAGGTGACCCAAGAGAGAATTCAAGCCTATTCTTTGTTACTTGACAAGAAGTAAGATATGACATAAATTTCTTACTTCACTTGTTTTCATGAAGTTTTGTTGGGCTAGTTTTAGAATGGTTTACACATCTCACAAAAGGTTCTATCACAAATTTTGATGATTTATTAGAGAAACTAATTAAACACTTTTCCTATAAAATTGAATATGAGTTAAACATGGTTGATTTGTGTGCTATTAAAAAATTATGGGGTGAAATTTTTGTTTCTTATATTCAAATATGACAAGAATTCTCTAGTATATTTCCACATTCACTTCTTGATATTGGGTTAGAAAATATATTCATGAAAAATTTGAACTCATAACTAGATATTAATCTTAGATTATAGTGTCTAGATAATTTTTATTATGTTATTAATAAAGGTGTCTAAATAAATAAATATCTCATTGATAAAGGATTGATTAAAATCTATTCACAAAATCAATCTCACTATTAAAACCAAAATCAGAACCAAACTTCCAATCCATATCAAAAAAGTGTGGAAAAAATCCCAAGTATTTTAATCAAAAAAAGAATATGGTCAAGAATGGAGTTATAAAAGCTTGACATGTTCAAATAATATAGTCACCACCAATAGAAAATTATCCTCATTTGAAACCAGTTACTTTTCATAGGAAACCTCCTGTAATGAATTAGTTTAATATAAGAAAATTTGCTAATTTGGGAGAGCCCATTGAGGATGTATTTTGCAAGATACTTTTTTCAAATATGATTGGTTGGTAAAATACTAAACCCTTTTAGGAAAGTTAACCTAAACCAAAGTCATATAGGGATAGTGAATATTTTGAATATCATCAAGTCAAAGGGTGTGAAATTCATAAATGTGTACAAATTTAACATCTCATTCAAGACATGTTAAAAATAGGGGAATTTGAGTTAAATAACACATCATCCTATAATTTTGGTTAGAATGTGGGGATCTATAGAGACCCTTTTCCTTAGCATAATAATAATTATAATGAGTAGGGGAAACATCAACATAATAACAATCATGATAAAAATCAAGGTTACCAAGCTAAAAACATTAACTACCATGATACCCCCTATGATTAAAACATAATGGGATGTATCATGGAACATCATGTATCCATGATCACAATAAATCCTTGTTCCTATTCCAATAACACCCAACAAGCAAATCTATCCATTTTAGGATTAGGTCCATCTATTTTGGGAATTATTCCTTCCCATGATTTTCATCCTTGAATTATAATCCTAAGACTCATTTATTCTACTTTAAATTATGGTGTTTCTATTCTTGATCAATACTATGTTGTTACAACTCAAAGTTCCAAGATCACCCTTCAAGGACCTGTATCTTTCTCTGTTAATCCTAATCTACCTTCTTATTTTGATCCTTTTCAAAATCAATACAAACCCAAGTATACACCTCATATCAAGAAGTAGAATGTGTATGCATTCAATTCTCACCACTACTATGTTGAAATTCCAAATCTAAATTTCTTCCTACAATAACACACAAACTAAACCAAAACCATTGAAATGCTCTGATTCATTTGCACACATGACATGTAATTTTTGATTCATGTTAATATGTCCCTAATTGGGTAATTATCATATATGAATTAATTTCCTTATTATAATTCATTTTTAGATAAATTATGACCTATTAAATTGACATTTTGGACCAATAGTGAATGACAAATAATAAAATTCACTTAGCTAATAAAATCCAGTTAAATTATTAAGTAAAAAATTAATATAAAATTAGTGAATATATAATATTAGAAATGAAATTTCTAAAAATATCTAAAAATGTGACATCATTATGACATTATTGATCACAAAGTCAAAAATGTAAGCCATTATTAATAAATGTAATAAATATTTGATTATGTAATTCATGCCTATTAATTTCTCCCTTCTTCCAAAATATTAATTATAACATTAACCACATTTGGTCTCCAAAGTTGAATCAATCTTAGACCACACATCTTGATCTTGAGATGGATGGTTGTTATCATTTTAGGAAAAATATCAGTATAAGGGCCTTCATGGATAATTATAAAGATTTATTATGAAAATATATAATGTTAAAATATTCCCCATTTATTTATATTGAATGATCAAATACATTGGTAGATAAGGGTACAAGAGGAAAAGTAATTCTAGCTCACCATAAGGAGCAAACATAGAGTGTTAGTTCTTAGATTCATTTTAGATTTCATTCTACTAACATTATATTAACTCATTTTTTTCTTATTTTCTTTAATGGAATGCCCACTAGGGCCATGCATCTCAAAAACCTCCTTTGGACCATTATAAGTCTTTTAATTAAATAATCAAACCATCTTTTGGTGTTGATTTACTTTTTTTCTTCTAAATTTTCCATATTTTTATTTTTTGATAATCAATAAAGTCACCCTATGAAATGGTAAAGTCACCCTATGGACCAATGAAGTTGATCAGTAATTGATGAAATCACCCTATCAATCAATGAAATCATTTTTATCATTATATGTCTTTTTTTTATGTTTGATAAGAGTGACAAACTCACATTACTAATAATGAACTGGAACTAAACATCGATGAGGTTGAGAAGAAAATAGTGAAGTTAACTCTATATTTCCTATGTTTTTTAGAGAAATAGTGAACTTGTGGTGAAAATAATGAAGTCCAATTGGAAATAGTGAACTTGATCTGAACATTTGTTAAATCTTAAATCAAATGGAGAAATTATAGATGAGGTAAAATTGTGCTTTTTACTATGTTTTCTATTAAAAAATAGTGAATTCATATTGTAATCAATGAGGTAGCCATGCTAATCACTTAAATTTCCAAAATTACATTTTTAGTTTATTGAAAAATAGTGAAGTCAATTTGGAATCACCAAAGTCACTCTTATAAATGGTGAAGTCACCCTATGTGAAAAATCATGAGAGTTTAAAAGAGTTAGAAACATATTTATCAGATTGTTAAAACCTTTGTTTGAAAATATAATCATTTATTTTGTAGGTTTTAATATCTATTTAAGTAGTTTTCTTTTTTACAACTAACCCAAAAAAGTCAAACTTCATTCACATTTTTAATTTGGTGCTTAAGAAAGAAAAAACCACCATTGCCTTTGTGATATTAAGAGTATTTAATTTTCATTATTTACTTAATTTGTTTGCATTTCCATTTCTTGTTTGCTTATCTTTTTTTCTCCCAAAATCTTACTTGATTTACACTCTTCTCTTTCCTATTTGTGGGGTCTTGAGAATTATAAATAAATTATTTCTTTCCTTTTCTTAATTTTTTATGAATTTGTGAGGTGGATTTCATCACCTTCCCACCAATATTTAGGGGTGTGATGACCTAGGAAGTGACATCCTAGGATTATACCAACCCCATTATATGACATAGTATATACATTGGAGTAGTGATAGCGATATCTTATTTGGTATGCACTTTGAAACCTAGTTGTAATAGTATCACTTAACTAAGACCCAAAAGGTTGAAGTGGTAAAGAAGGGACTAGAACCTATAGTGAATGAACCAAAAAACCTTGCATCCAATTGATGGATTATTCTAAATCACCCATGCACTACAAGGTATATTAGGACTATTTGGTTTCCCAATCAAAAACTTAAGGTAGAAAGCTACATTTACCATGGATATATCACTAATGCATGGGTTCAAGGTTAACATCCATTGAATATTTACTTTTACATATGAACTTTTGAGATAAGGGGAGCTTAAAAACCTTATCAATAACATGAATTAATTTATTTAATGTACCTTAAATTTTATCATCACAAAAGCAAGTATATTGAAAGGATTTAGTGACTATCTTGTAACCCATGTTACTTTTCACATGATTATTTGAATTATTTTTGTTGAAAACTATGTTGTATTAACAACCCCAATTAAAAATAAATACACCAAGTTATTAGACCAAACAAGTTCAAACATATTGTCACATATTTGCACATTGAGGTGTTACACTTCCCATTTCTATTCTAAATCCAAACTTAGGTTTTCTTGTGTTAACCTACACCCTAAGTTACAAAGAACCATTTTTACTCCTTTGATTTCCAATTGATATTATTACACTATCCACATTTATGAACCAACCTTAGTCATTTTTGGAGTGTTTCTCTTACCACTTGAAATAATATCTTTTGCATCATTTGGTAAGGTTATGTTTACCACTCCATTTTTTATTTAGACTTGCATTTTATTGTGAAAAAAAAATTACCAAATTCTAAAACATGTTATCCTATTTTTATCTCATTTTTAATTAGAATCAAAGACCAACTAAGGTCAAGATAATTTTTTAAGTAATTCTAATTTTTAAAAACCAAGACCATTTGTCCTCATTCTAGTTTCATTTTAGAATTTGATTTTTTTGTGCTAAACCATTTTTGAAAGCCAAGGGAATTTACCCTTATTATAGACTATTATTATAGACTATTTAACCTTATTATAAGTCTATTATAAGACAAGGTAATAGACTTAGTATAGACTATTTACCCTTATTCTTTGATCTATTATCCTAAGAAGGGAGTGAATTAGTCTTCAAAAAAATTCATTCAATTCCACTTAACTATGTATAAACCATATTAACATGCATTTACATCTCAATAATCATAAACACAAGAACATAATATCATGGAACACATGAACACAACATATACGTGGGAAACCCTCTTGGGGCATAAAACCTACTAATGAAATGAATGGACTACAATCCTATAAGACAAACATCAAACTTTAGTTGAGCACCCACTCATCTTGGAACACCAACCTCAATATATCAATAACTAACATAATAGTCTTTAGGTAAGTACCAAATTATTAAGGAAAACTAACCCCTAACTTACCAAGCACCCACTTGGCTTTAACAAGCTCTAACTTGTAAGGAGGCTACAACCTGCTAGATGACTCAGCAATAAATCAACCACCTAAATTTTTATCACCTTTAGAAATACTTATTGATTTTATAATAGATGATGATCTAATATTTCATCTCTTCACTCTCTTCAGCCCTTTCAAACTGATCTTCAACTCACTTCTCTCAACTAGCCCTTTCAATGGCTTAACCAACCTTATTCCTTTCTTGTAAAACTTCTACATGCTATCTATGCTAATTCACATGACCTCATTATACTAATAGATTATCTATGTCATTTGTTATCCTATTATACTCTTGAACACTCTTATCATCCCCTCACTTCTTCCATATAGTACTCCAAAAATAGGCTTAACTGCCTTGCTTTTATACATATCAATTGATCATGTCTTTCTATGTCAGCTATATATTCAAATAACTTAGGTAAGACATGAATAGTTTAAATAATATTATAAATAACATGTATTATTTATGAATCAATCACATAAAATATGTTGGCCATATATCAATTATCCCTTAGTCCTCTTTTAGGTTGATGTATACATAATAGGAATTCTCAACAACACGTTACCCTTTGATCTCTTTGAAGCTTATCCAAATGCTTCACATGGTAATAACACATCACATGACATTCTAATATACATTAAACAATTTTTATTTAGGTATATAACTCCTTTTAGGTCCAACTACCACTTGAACCCTTCTTCGAATCACTTATTATAAAAGGCATGTACATAACAAAAATTATACCTTGAATAATTGAGGTATATATCTATTTTTTCCAAAAAATTATGATAAAAAGATATATATTCATAATAAAAATGACCTCAGGGTCATCACTAACTTCATATGATGTTTCAACTCAGGGTAAACAAGCACAAACACTTATCTGCAAGATGTTTACTCATAACTATAAATTAACTCCAAAACATAGCTAAATAAACATGAACATATTATACATGATTGATTATCTTCAAGGGATTTAAATGTATGTTTAGGATCCTAAAAAATTCTTAGAGCAACCTCAATCAATTATATCACAAGATCTAATTTGAATTATTGGTCTTATAAACCAATTTTTTGACCTTCTCTCTTACAGACTCTACTTAACCAGATAAGCCAATTTGGATCCAATGATTTAACCTTGTAAAATGAATTCAAAAATTCTATAAAGAATTAATATGTCATTTAATATATAAACAAAATAATCATGTATTTAAATGCATCAATATTTTATGAAGACTCATCATGAAACATCTTCTCACTTTTGACTAGTTTTTTCATTGTCTACACCACTAGGTCTGATTAGTGACTGGCCAACTTTGATCACAAACTTCACACAATTGAGATATAGAACCAATATAAAAACCTTAATTTAACATAAAATAAAATTCTCATATTGTGATCTTCATTCACTTATCAACTTTGAATTGATCAACATTATCTACTACAATAAATCTTTAAAATATAAGAACTTATTTGTATGGTCTTCTCACTCACCTGAGAAACCAATCACACCTAGAGATGATAGGTAGAGTTGAATTAAAACTCCAATAACTTTTATGATCATATAAAACCATTATGATATATTTTGAATAATATCTTCAACATTGGGTCATAACTAGGGTTTTATGAGGGTTTTGACTAACTTCTAGTCTTAATAATCATTCATAAAACTTATCTCTTCTTTCCAAAAACCAATGATTGGAAATTTGAGATAGAACCCTTAATAATCTACCATGAACAAATTTGGATATCATGCAGCTATTGTATGTACCAATGAGCATTGAGAAAAACTTCTTGGGTAGACATCTCTTCATAATATGCACTCATTAAACCTTGAAATACCTTTCAAGCCTTTTTGTTGGAAACCAAGTCTTGAAACTTCATGCACATACTTGGAACAAATTGAATTACTTCTATCAATTTTCATTTACTCACTCATATCTTATTTAAAAATTCAATATAACTTCTTTGGATCTACTTACAAATCTTTGAAGGTCAACTATATTATCTTCAAAGCTACATATATAGATCTTTAGAGCATGCAGATCTTTGGAGATGACATTCTACTCATAAAAATCTATTCAATACCTTTGATACAATCTTATGAAATCTCACTCATGCTTAAACACTATCAAGTATTCTTCAGAGCATTCTCATCTTCGTAACACATTTGGAACATCTTCAGTGCTACTTACATAGAACTTCAGTGCACATTGATTCTTCTTCAAAGATCACACATTTAATTTTTCCACCTATAAATATCATCTCAAAATATCTAGACAAAGAATTAGAATATTCTTTATACTTTATGTAATGACCTTCAAGGCTTACTTGACCAAATATTTACACAATAACTTTTGATATCAACTATATTATTTTCCAATATATGAAAGAATGATGCATATTCAATAGAACCTTTAACATCAATGACAACTTTAAATATAAAATCTCCACACTTAAATACAATGTTTAATAATCTATTCCTTAATCAGTGACAATGTCTAACAATCTCCTCCTTTTTCATTGATGGAAAATACACTCAGAAAAACTATGTCAACTATTCTTGATGGTAATCATCTATTGGACCTAGTCCTTGCCTTTTTTGATCTTGCTCCCTTTCTTATATTTTTTTATATTTTTCCCATTTTATCATCCTTTTTTAAACTTTAAAAACTTTCTCCATTTTTTGATCTTTCTCCCCCTTGGACATTAATGATAGAGGTCTTCCTTAGCTATCAACTCTTTCATAATGGACTCAGATTACAAGACTACTTCAACATATATAAGACTTAATTAAATTAATTGAGTATCTCCCCCTTAAACCTATCATCCATAATGCTTATATTAGCAATATAAATCAAGGATCATCTAAAAATACTGAAAACATACTTTTCTTCTCTTGTGAGATGATACTAATTTTCAATGACACACAGTCTTCAAAATCTTCTTGATTAGGTCACTCACCTAGTTAATTCATTAAATAATCAACAAACAACATCTTAGACATAATATCTCCTTAATTATACACATATCAAAATCAATCACTCTCTTGACAAAGAACACAAAGTTACCACCATCCCCCTCAGACCAAACATATCTTCTTTCAAAGAACTAGGAACTCAAGATCACATACTTTTCTCTGACATGGCTGAAGAAAATACCAAACTCTTTGACCACATAAATTAGGCTATCCCATACTAAATACCAATTGATATAAACCAATACCAGTTACAAAAATAGCAACTCCCCCTTTTTATTCATAGATAAGGGTCACCTAAACAAATGGATCTCAAAACCTTACATCTTATATGCCAAATTGATCCGAGCAACAATTTAGGTAATAATTCGGGTGACAGTTCCACCCCAATTGATGACAGAACTTCCAGGAGCCATAACTTTTGCACTGTAGCTCTAATTGACTCACCATTTGAACCATTGGAAAGATAAGAATGGGGTTCTTAAGTTTAAGCCCATAAAACCTAATGGAAGTGCCCTAAATTTCAATTTTAGTAGTGTAGTCTAAAAATAGTAGGTTTTTAAAAATAGTAATTCCTCAAATTCTGTATTGTTTTAAATATTGGAAGTTGAACCACTTAATCTCCCTCAAGATTGGTGACCTTCCACATCCTCCCCTTGATTTCAAAATGTGTATAAATGAATAGGTAACCTGAAATTTGAAGACATACATCTCTTCCCAGAGATAAGCATATATTTGTATTGCGATCTTGAGTAATACTACATCTCTTCTCAGAGAATTCATTGTTAATGTGTTATTTCTATGCTATTGAAATATTTATCAACTAGAACATCTGAGTTTTGGATCACAAATGTTTTTCATTTTATCTTTAGAGAATCTTTTGATGACCTTCTCACCCTTTTGTTGATATAAAACTATCTCCATGAGGCTTAATGGAGACACCCCTTTTAAATAGGGCACTAAAACAATATGAACTTAGGAGATTCCTAGACCTCCATATCCTTACTAGGTTGAATATTCTTTAGCATCCTTATGTATTTAACTAGTTATTTAGGCTTGATATCATCAACAACCTTGTCACCCTTATTCCTTTTTTATTTTATAGGTTTGTAAACACATGAAAATAAAAAGTGGTCTTGACATTCCTTACTTGATTTCTTCTCTATAGTAGTAAACATGACATCTTGGTTTATGAGCTGATCATTACTTACTTTTTCATCATTCTTCTTCTTGGATATTTATTCATTCTTACTACTTGATCAGTCATATGAGAATTAAAATTTCTCTTGTCTCTTTAAATGTGGCTTGAGCATCCACTACCAATAATCTAAACTTTCACAAAATTTTGTTCTTTAATATTTTACTCCATCTTTACTTTATCCATAGAGTTTTTCTTCTTGATCCTTTTGTTAGTGACATGTCTGTGAACCTCTTTATCTTGATAAAATTATCTTCTAAGTCTATTAGGACAAAATATTACAATATGTCATTCATCATGACAACTGTAACATGACACTCTATACATACCATTTGATTTATAATGATTATGATTTGCTTGTGACCCATTGCATATACTTTCATAGTTCTAAGAATACTCATTCTTGGAGGATATTATAAATTCTCTATCTCTATGACCAAACTAACTTCATGTAAAATAGTAACCATTGAAAGAATTACCATACCTTGTAGGATTGGGTTTTCTAATAGGTCTTTTGAATCTAAAACCTATCTTGTTGCTTGAAAACTTTTGGCTACTTAGAACATCATCTAGATCCTTAGTGCTCTTGTCAAACTTCATAAATTCCTTTACTTTTCTAGATACTTGATCCAATTCAAATCAAAGATTCTATCTCAATTTTATATCTATTGTAATCTTCCTCTCTAATATTTAGGCTTGCTACCATAATCTCATTCTGGGTTTTAATTTGATGGATGATCTCTTCATACTCCTTAGAGGTGTTTCACAACCTTTCCTCAATTAATCCAATCTACTCTTCATAGTCCTGAACTAAAGAATTTAGTTTCTTGTTCTTCTTCTTCACAATCTTCAACTCCTCTAGGGTACTCATCAGTTCTACTTCAAGATCCACTTCAGCTTCTTCAATGTCATAGTATTTTTATTCATCTGATTATGCATTAATCATGAGACTTTTCCTATGTGAAATACCCTCATTATTTGATTATATAACTATGAATAGGGTTTCATTTTTTTCATGCTTAGATTCATTTCTATCATCTTCACTATCAAATATGTCTGAATCACTCATATCAGTTGAACTATATTCTTTGGTGTATAATCACTTCTTATATGGAAATACTTATTCTTGCCTTCATACCTATTGAAAATATAATTTCTCTTATTATACATATATTAATCATCATCTATATCATCATTCTCTATCTTCTACTTATGAAGACACTTATTTGAAAAATGCCCAATTTTTCCATAGTAGAAATATTTGAATACCAACTTATCTTTGTACTTTCCTGAACCTATTCTTAGATTTATAGAAAACATATAAATCAACTCATCATCATCAATGTCTAAACATACCTCATCTTTGTCCTCCTTGGCCTTTATCTTCCTTTCAACCTTGAAAGCAGCTTCTTTCTTGAGAGGTCTTCCTCCATATATTCTCATCTCATAGGTAGTTAAGATGCCATGAACCCCATTCATCTATAGTTTATCAAAATCTTGAATTTATTATATTATAGATACTTTAGAATCAAACTTATAAGTTAATAATCTTAATACATTTTGAACAACAATATATTTTTTCACTTCTTCTCCTAGTCCTCTAATGATATTGATAACTTCATCAACTCTTAATAAATAGGATGCAATGAATTCATCTTCAATCATCCTTAATCTTTCAAACTATCTTCTATGGGTCTGAAACTTTTCCATATTCACCTTGGTGTCTCCTTCATAGATGGTTTTCAATTTGTCTCATATATCTTTAACTAAATCACGATTCATTACCTTTACTAGATCTACCTCTGATAGGCCACATAAGGTGGCATTCATTGCCTTGGAGTTGTTTTCACTAGCCTTCTTAATTTATACATCTATTCATGGAATTGGGGGTGTAACATATCTATCTATAACTAACTACAAAATATCATGTCCTTGTGACATTAGATATATCTTCATTCTAAAATTCTAGAAGGCATAGTTAGATCCATTGAACAATGGAGACTTACTTGAAGAGAAACCTCCTTGATCTTGATTATTAGTCATCATTACTTCTTAATATATCTTTTAGTCTATCAAGCCTATTCTAAAGGACCTACTATGATACCAATTATTGGAAACAAGAAGACTGAGATGGGGGTGAATCATTCTTCAAAAAAATTCATTCAATTTCACTTAACTATGTATGAACCATATTAACATACATGTACATCTAAATAATCATAAACAAAAAAACATAAGAGCATGAAACACATGAACACAACATATATGTGGGAAAACCTCTTAGGGCAAAAAACCCATTAATGAAGCAAATGGACTATGGTCCTATAAGACAAACATCAAAGTTCAGTTGAGAACCCACACAACTTGGAGAACCAACCCAAATTTTTAAAGTACCAACTTGATAGTATTTATATAAGAACAAAATCAACAAGGAGAACCAACCCATAATTTACCAAACACCCACTTGGCTTTAGTAAGCTCCAACTTGCAAAGAGGGAACAACCTCCTAGATGACTCAACACTAACTTAACCATCTAATTTTTGGTCACCTTAAAAAATATTTATTGCTTATAAAATTAATGATATACTCTTTCATATCTTCACTCTCTTCAGCCCTATTAAATAGGTTCCCCTCTCTTCTTCCACTTAGCACTCCAAAAATAGGCCTAACTTCCTTACTTTTATACAAGTCATTTGATCATATCTTTCTAAGTCAACTATATATTCAAATCACTTAGGTCATCCATGAACAAGTTAAATCATATTATAAATACATGTTCATGAATAAATCATATATAATAGGTTTTCCATACATCAATTAGCCCTTGTCCTCTATTAGGCTTATGGAGACCTAATAAGCCTTCTCAACAACACGTTACCATTTGATTTATTTGAAGCTTATCCAAATGATTCACATGTTATAAACACATAAAATTCACTCCAATATCCCTTATATAATTTTTAAATTAGGTATACAACACCTTTTAGATCCAACTACCACTTGAACCTTTCTTCACATCACTACTTATAAAAGGCCTGCATACAATATAAACTCTGCCTTGAACAACTAAGGTATATATACATTTTTTCAAAAAAATATGATAAAAAATTATAAATTTAGAATCCAAATGACCTTAGGGTCATCACCAAATTCATATGATTCTTCAACTTAGGGTACATAGGCTCAAACACTTTTCTACAAGATGTTCTCTCAAAATTATAGATTGACTCTAAAACATAGTCAATGAAACATGAATAGTTGATACATGATTGATTATCTTAAATTTATTTTAATTTATTTTAAAGATTATATACCATCATTAGAGAAAATTAAATAAATTATATCATGAGATCTAATGATAATTATTGGTCTTATAGACCAGTTTGTTGACCTTCTCTCTTATAGACTTTACTCAACTAGATAAGCTAATGTGGCTTCAATCATTCAACCTCTTACACCAAATTTAAAGATTATAAAAATCATTAATATATCATTTAATATCCAAAAAAAAATTATCATGTATTTAAATTCATAAATCTTTCATGAAAACTCATCATGAAACATCTTCTCACTTTTGACTGATTTCTTCAAAGTCTACACCACTAGGTCTTATCAGTGATTGGCCAAATTTGATCACCAACTTCAAATAATTGATATTTTTAACCTATCCATAAAAATTCATGACTTTAAACTAAAATTATAATTCTTTGATCTTTATTCACTTAAAAAAATTGACTCAATCAATGTTGTTTTCTATAATAAATATTCAAAAGACAAGCACTTATCTATATGGTCTTCTCACTCACCTGAGAAACCAATCACACCTAGAGATTCTTGGGAGAGTTTCATTCAACCTAGAATCACTTATATGATCATATCAAACCATTTTTATACTTTTTAAACACGAACTTAAACATCAAGTCATAGTTAAGGTTTTATGAGGGTTTAGACTAACTTCCAATCTTAACAATCATTCATAAAAATTAGCTATTCTTTCCAAAAATTAATGATTTTCACATTGAGATATATCACTTACTCATTTACCACGAATATACTAGGATCTCATGTAGATATTTTACATGCCAATGAGTATTGATAAAAATTTCTTAGGTAGACATCTTTCATATTGTGCACTTATAAAACCTTGAAATACCTTTCAATCCTTTTCTTTTCAAAAAAAGTCTTGAAATTTCATGAACACAATTTAAAAACCTTGAAACACTTATTTTTATGTTAATATAACCACTCATCTATTCTTTATAGCTTTAACAAAACTTATTTGGAGCTACTTACAAATCTTTGGAGCTCAACTATAGTATATTTGGAGATGCATATATAGATCTTCAGAGCATGTATTTATTAATAGCTAGGATTATAATCATCTAAAAGGTATTCAATACCTTATATATAAATTTGGATAATATCACTCATTCTAAAACACCATTGAGTGTTCTTCATAGCATTCTCATCTTTGTAGCACATTTAGAGCATCTTTGGTGCTGCTTGCACATAACTTTAGATCACACTACTTATTTGAAGCTCACACATTTCATCTTTCCACCTTAAAATATCATCTCACAATATATGTATAAATTATTACAACATGATTTATACTTTTTTTACTAACATTCAAGGCTTACTTGTTCAAGTATTTACATAAGAACTTTTAACATAAACTATATTAGATTGACATCAATGAAATAACCATACATCTTCATTACAACATTTGACATCAATGACAACATTAAATATCAAATATCCACACTCAAGTACAATTTTCAATAATCTCTCCCTTAATCATCAACAATGTCCAATAATCCAAGGTCACACTTACAACACTTTTCAAAACCAAATACCATTCCAAATATACCAAAGTACACTCATAGTGGGGCCTCTATGGACCTAACTTAGATAAATAATTTTTTTATTATGGAGAGGAGCACCATGTTGTGTTTTAATATATCCCTCCCATTATGGGATTAAACCAAGGTCTATTCAATAACCAACCCATATAAGATCAAGATAAATCTCTCTTAAGGATAATAAAATTTAGAGTTAGGATCCCACCCAATTTTACAATGGAATAATTGCATACCCTTGTTCAAATAGAGAAGTAACCACAAGAGAAAAATCATACTCAATTTCTAATACTAACCATCACTTCATATAGAAAATGGAAAGTTTCATTGGTTGATCCTTCCCATATTGGTCATATTATAGTATCCCCCATACAAAAAATTAGTCAAGGTTACACAGATCAAATTTTAATTTACTTAATAGCTTCTTTTTTTTGAAACCTCATTCTACAACACTATATCTATTTAATAAATTTAGTCACATGAGCAAGTGCAATAAGAACTAGCTAATCCTACATTTGATGTAGATCCTTTGGCTCCTCTTGAATAACCCATACCAATGAATACTTCATGACAAGTTCCATTTTATACATAGGATACATTTTTAAACCATTAGGATATCCTTTTTAATGTAATACAAGTACCTAATGATTCAAAAGAAGTTCCATACCATTCATAATAGGTTACAAATAATCCACCACCATAGTAGGTAGTGTATAATTCACAAAACATATTACCAACTTATTCTAATTTCAAAAAATTACAAAAATGACTATTGAAAACCAATAATTATAACACCTTCTAAATCAATAATTATTTCATCAAAACCAATAATATACTCTACTAAACCAACAATATATCCCCTACCATTCTCAATAATGGATTCCTTGTGAATAACAACACCTCACCTTTTCTTGTTTGAATCTAAACCAATACTATATCCATTGTAAAATGTATAATTTAGGATATATGGTGAATATCCCTAGTAGAACCACAAAAAAATATCAAATCCTAATTACACCAATGCTAACCAAGGCTAACAATTCACTAATACCCAACAAAGTTCCCTCTTTTCATCATAAAATGTGCCCAATATACATTAATGGAATACACTAAAGGAGATAGTTTCAAACCTTCAATAATGTAAGTACCCAAAAAGTACAAGTTTTATGACACATGCCCTTATCCATTTGATATTAGCTTTCTCTAGGTGCCTTTCCCATTCCATTTGGAAATGTCAAAATTTGACAATTATAAAAGTAAAGGAGACCTAAGAGAACATCTACAAGCATTCTTCATGGTATGCCAGTAGGTAGCTTATAATAGTGTCTATTTTATACACCTATTTCCAAATAGCTTATACAAATAAGAACTAGAATGGCTTCTCAAATTACCAAAGGGATCAGTCATTACCTTCAATGACATATCAAAAATATTTGTCAACAACTTCTCTTATAAAATATAACATGGATTAATGATTGTATATTTTTGTAATTCTAATCAGCGAATAGGAGAGAGGTTCTCAACATACTTACAAAATTGGAGAGATTTGGATATTTTTTTCACATAATTTTATAGATACATAATCAGTAGGTATCTTTGTGTAAAACCTAAATATTGAGCTCACTCATAATCTCTAACTCAATTATTCCAACACATTCAAAGAAACGATTGATAAATGGGTCTAAATAGAGAAATCACTTATTATTAAAGGTATTATAAAGATATATTCTCAAACCTAAGAACCAAACCAGAGCCAAGTTCTTAACTAAGGTCAAACACCAATTTAGACCACCACTAATGAAATCCAAAGTCCTTTGTTTAAAATAAAAAAATGGTTAACAATGGGTTTATAGAGGTAAGACATGTATAGATAGTAAAACCACCACCTATTGAAAATATCCCACCTAACCCTCAACTTTCATTATAAAGATCTCATCCATGATGAGGATAATATAAAAATAGAGTTTTTAGCGACCTTGGGGAACCTATTGAAGCTATATTCCAAAAATTTAGTAACAACTAATATGATTGTGTGGCCTAATACAAAAAAAAATTTAGAGGGTCATCCTAAACCAACATGGTATCAAGATAATTAGTATTATAATTACCATCACATGGTCGGTCATTTAATCTATAGGTTCATGTAATTAATACATCTACTTAAGAATTTAATTAAGAATGAGGAAATTGAATTAAGAAAATGAGCACCCAACACCAATCAAGAAATTGGAATTACAAGAACCACTTTCCAAATCACAATAATTAGTAGTAATAAACCAATAAAAACCAAGGACATGGCCAACATCAACAAGGACAAGGCAAAAATTAGAACTAGAACAACCATAATCAGGATCATGATACTAAAACTAACCAAGTTATCTATCGTAGCATACCATATGACTATGATGATATTGTAGGATGTGTTATAAATAACTACATCAATGAAATCATATTTATGCCTCATAAACCTCTAACACTCACTAGAGTGCTATCCCTTTTATCTAGGGGCCTCCACCTCTACTTATGGGTAATTCCAACATAAGTCCTATAAATTCAATTATGCCTCAACCATCAAGAATTACTATTCCTAGACCAACACATAATTCCTCTAATGCAAGTAACTCTTTCTTAACTTAAAATCATGAAATCACAACTAGATGCCCAAGAATCACCCTTCAGATACCTTTGCCTCATTCTAATACTAATGTCAATACCAATCAATACACTCATCTATCAAAATATAAACCATCTTGCCTTTCTACTAAGAATTCATACAATATTTGTGAAAAACTAAGCAAAAAACTTTCACAAATTTCCATCTTAGACCTCTTATGTATATTTGAAGTTCACAATACCATACTAAATGCCTTTCTCCATCAATCCAAGGTGCCCAATGACATCTATATAGTGTATTTATAATCAATGGTGGGACATTTTTCCATAGGTCAATAACTCACATTTGACCAAAGTGATATGTCATCCCTTGGTCCCCTTCATAACAAATTCCTGAAACATCTAGCCATCATTTCCTGCCATAAAGTTAAGTGGTTTCTTATAGACAATGGTTCAATTTTAAACATAATGCCATTGAATTTTATCCAAAATTTGGGTTACACAGTAGCTGACATGAATCCAAATACTATCATAATTAAATCTTACAATAATGCTAAGAGATAATATTTTGACACCATTTGTTTTTCAATTATTATTGGCCCTATCATGTACAACATATTATGTCATGTCATTGACATTGAAATACCTTATAATCTACTTATTGTTCATCCTTGGATCCATAAAGTATGAGTAGTCCATTTTAACTTGAACCAATGCCTAAAATTTCCTCATTTAGTATGAGAGGTCATTATCCTCGCAATCTATAACCATACTTATATTACAAAAACCTAGAGGTCGAGTATGGGAACTATAATTATTGTCCTGGTAATAAGTATGTAGGCATAAAAAATAAAGGAAAGGTTCTCTAATATCTAAATTCTAATTACATAAACCCTAATTACCTCACTTCCACTTCCTCTAATCCACCTCCTAACTCTATTTATACTCATTTTACCATTGATAAGGCTTGCATAGCTATATGCCACATTTAAAATTCTTTCCATGTCAAAAAATTTCCTAAATCCCCAAAATTTTATGGAAGGCCCAAACCTATCCTTGGTAGTCCCAACATGATCAATAAAAAAATTCCAAGTCCACTCCACATAAGCCACTCATATATTTTAAAGACACGTAACCAAATCAAGATCAAGCCACCAATGTTGAAAGATGTTGGTTGTATGGTGACAAATTTTCCATGTTCTATCAAAAAAATATGTAACCCATTCCTAATAGGATAATGGCAAATTAAAAATATCAAGTAAAATTTTGAGGATCAAAATCACAAGGTATTCTTCAACCTATACCTACAACAATGCATATAGAGGTCTTGTATTCATGCCACTTGGGGGTGACCCCATATATTTCAAGGGTGATACTACTTTGTCAACTGATGAATAAACTCTTGGTATTGATTTATCATCTAATTATAGTTCATAAAATTATATTTTTAACATGAACCTCTTTTATACCAATGCCATCCTTACCACTACAACAAATTTTCCTCTTTATCTCCACCATCTGAGCCTGATTCATTGGGACTAGCAAGAATCGATTATACCATTGGATGAATTATATAATGAAGAATCCATTCATGAATTCATTAGTATAAGATATGGATTACTATATGGTGATCATAAAAAAGGCTTTGACTTTGTATTGGACCTTATTACCTACTTTAGAGAGTAAGAAAAATTCCTTGTTTATAAACAAAGTAAAACATTTATATCTTCAGGTGAAAACCTCTTTGAGGCACCTATAGATTAGGAAAAGGTAAATATAAAGACAAGTTCATAGGTGAAAACATGTTTTGGGCACCTCTGATAGGGGAAATTTTCTCATCTCCTCAAAAATCTCAAAGTCATCCTATTCTAATCATTTCATTTGGGTCTGATATCAGTGAAGAAGAGCACAAAATATTTGCACACCTAATACAAGATTTTCCTAAGTAATTTGTCAATTAGCCACTACCAAACGGGGTATATTTTTATTCTTCATACATAGGTGATCCCTATGGATCAAAAGAAATAAAATAAGATTAATTTATATATGTGCTTATTATTCTTAAGTATGTATCTATTCTCCTTCTAGAAGATATAATAGAGGTGAAAACATGAATAAAAAATATCCCTAAGATAATTTAAATAGGTGCATCCCTTATTACCAAGAAGTGAAAGTTTATTATTACTATCCTCAAGGAATTCATTGATATATTTTGATATTATTATTATGACATACAAGGGTTAGATCCATCTTTAATGGTGCATCAACTATCCAGATGCCAAGCCAATTAAACAAAACCTATGTAAAATGCATTTATGTATTCTTATACTTGTTAAAATAGAGATAATTTTTTTATTAAAAGTAAGATTTATTCACCCATTGTAATTTTTAAAAATGGATCTCTCACATTGTTCCAGTCATAAAAAATCCTTAGGGAATTTGCTTGTGCATATAAATTAGAGATATCAACAAGGCCTATCATAAATATGATTTTCCTTTTCCAAATAATGACATAATTTTAGACTCAAAATCATGCTACAATATGTTGTTCCTCATGGAAAATGTTTCAAGCTACAACCAAATCAATATTTCACCTGAAGAACAACATATGATAATGTTCACCACTCCCTAGGGAGTATTTTGTTATCAAGTCCTACCATTTAGCTTGAAAAATGTTGGGTAACTTATCATCACGCCATGACATGATGTATTACATTATTGATTACTATGTATATATCAACCCTGACTAAATATAAGACATGTGCAATCAATCCTAACATTATATAGAGAATCTTTTATATACTTTGGGAATACAAGGTGCATCTCAATCCAAATAAGTGCATCTTTGGAATCACTTTAATAAAATTGTTATGATTCATTTTTTCACTTCAAGGCATTAAATTTGATTACTAAGGTCAAAGATACTATGGAAATGCCTCATCCTACTCTTAAATAACTTGATAGTCTTTAGGAAAAAATTCAATATATTTACTAGTATATTTCTTAATTAACTAATAAATGTCACCCTTTTATTCACCTTTTAATAAAAGGTGTAGAATTTTAGTGGGATGTTGGTTGATGCCATGCCTTTAAAAAATTGAACTATTTAGCCAATATGTTAGTAATTATGCCACCTACACAAAAGAAGACCATTGTTACTCTACATATCCATAACATATCATGCCCTAAGAGCACTTTTGTCTCAACATGATGAGTAGGACAAAGATCATGAAATCTATTCCTTGAGTAGGACACTCATAACCTATGAGAATAACCATACACTAATTAAAAAGGCTTGTTTGGTAATGGTGTTTTCTTTAAAAAATTTGCATCACTACATGCTCAATAACAATACCATAGTCATCACCAAGATAGACCTAATAAAATATTTGTTATCTAAATCCACTCTAATAGGTCACACGACCAAATGGGTGATGTTGTTGATTAAATTAGATGTGGGATATCATAACTAAATGTCCATTAAGGGGTAAATCCTTGTAGATCAACTTGATGAAGCCCCTATATTAAATATACAACCACCAAACTTGTGTTTTCTAGATGAATCAACTTTGAATCTAGATACAACAACTATTAATTCCAAATATTAGATGTTATATTTTTATGGGTCATTCACATTCTATGGATCTAGGGTTGTTTATTATTCATTACACCACAAGGGGGTCCCATTACCAAGGCATTCCATATTATTTTCCATTATAATAACAACATGTTCAAGTATAAATCACTCATTATAGGACTCTATCTCTCCATACAAGGAATATTTAGTAGTTAATGTTATATGGGGATTCCCAGCTAATCATTAGCTAAGATAAAAATTAGTACCAAATAAAAGACAAGAAGATTATACCTTACAAGATTATGGTAGATAATCTCATATCACACTTTGAATATATTAAATTTGATCAAATACCAAGGGCCAATGATATATCATCTGATGTAATGAAAACTATTTGATCCATGCTAGTAGTGGCTGATAGTGTTAAAGAATATTAGTTTATCATTAAGAACCTTCTTCAACCAGTATAATAATAAATAGATTCTAAGATGGTATGTGATATTATTAGTCCTGATATCTCTTTGTACCAAGACCATAATAACTACCTTCATGACCAAATTATTCCTCTAAACCTATCAAAAAACCATCATAAATCCTTCATCCATAAAACCACTTGATATACATTACTCAAAAAATATGCTCTATCATAGGGGCTATGATCAAACACTACTTCCTTATTTATCTTCTAAAGAATCCCAATTAGTGTTGAAGGATGTACACATAGAAACTTATGGTTCCCACACTAGTGGCTTGGTCCTTACCAAAAAACTCCTTTAAACTAGGTATTAATTACCCTAGATGGAGATAGGAGCTTAATAACATGTTAATAAGTGTGATTATTGTTAAAGACACAATGATTTTATTTATACTCCCTTGATGCTCTAGATGATCACTACACCATGGCCTTTTTCTACTTGGGGACTCGATCTCATAGAAAAAGTAAACCCTATTTCCTCAGATAGCCATAAACATATCCTAACTACCATGAACTACCCTACTAAGTGCATTGAAGCCATTCCACTCACATATATAACCAAAAAATATATTTACAAGTTTATTCATTACCATTTCATATGCTACTATGGCATTACCTCTACCATTAACATTAATAATGGTGGTCAATTCAAAAATAAATATGTCAAGGCCCTTTGTACCAAATTATAAATCAAACATAAAAAGTCCATGACCTTTTACCCTCAAGTTGATGACCAAGTCAAAGCATCAAAAAAGACCAATGTTAAAATTTTGAAAAATATTGTCGATGATGTTGGTTATGATTGGCATCTACAATCATTATCATCCTTATGGGCTTACCTAATAGTACCTACATGCCTATAGGTGCTACACTATTCCATAATTTTTGGTTTTGAGGCCATTATTCCTATCAAGATTGAGTTTCCACCTCTACACATTTCTCTAAAAAATATCATTGATGATGAATAATATAGTCTTAAAATTATAAGAGATGGAGATATTGGATAATAAATGACAAATAACATTAGACAATTTATAAGCCTATAAAAATTAGTTGTGGTGTAGCCAAAACTAATGTATTTTTTGTAGAGAATTTAAAATTGGTGATTTGGTGTTGAAAGAGAATCAAAAGAATACAAATTTTGAATGCAAGAAGAAGGGTAAGTTTGAATCCCATTAGCTTAGATCCTTTTTATTTTAGGGCATATAAACTAGCTACACTAGATGTGAAAGAACTCAAATAACCTTTAACATAATTTATTTGAAATGATATTGTATGCAATCATAAATGTATCATGTCTATAAATCAATCCTAGCTGAAAGAGGATAGATCATACCTATAATTTAGATTATGAATATATTTGTTAAGCATGAGTATGACCAATATAGGGATTTTCTAGACCTGATTAGGGAATCAATTATCATAATACACCATGCTAGGAAGGGTTATAAATCCTAAATTCTAACACAATCATACAACAACCCTAATAGAATCCTAGGTTTAATCTTCACTCTATTCTAATAAACAAGAAAGTAAATTTAATCTAGTGCAAACTAAATCTTTTGGCACAACATGGGGGTTATAAAAAAACTAAACTAAGCATGCATAAAATACATATACTCGTATCAATGTATACAAAATCCTAATGCATGGGAGAGAAGCACAACTATATTATCCATCTACTCTTACAAAGGAGAAATATAGTTAGGAATACTCACCTTGAAAATGAACCCACTAAGCTTAAATATCTCCCTTGGCCAAGGTGCTTCACAAGATATTTTTGTGCTATGTAAGGACAACAAATAAAAATTAGCTCTAAGATACACAACCTATCTATGCATCCAAAAGACTACTCCACAAGATAAGATTTATATCTCCAAATAAAGTGTGGAACCCTAAGATTTATTCCTCAAGTAGAATGGTAAATAAGTAGATGTTAGTTCATAATTATTATTCTTAACTTCTCTATTTTAAAATGGTTGGAAATTAACTTTTATATATAGATATATCTTACCCTAAATCCTTCTAAATATGTTGGCTATATAGGGTTGACCCAGTTGACCCTATATGTTTTTGGGAGATAAATCACTAGGTCCCAAGCTGGGTTAGTTTAAGGGATAACAAAAATCCAAGTGAAAAATATCCCTGAATAGTATAGGGTCAACCTATTTGACCTTGTATAGTAATTAGAGGCTTAAAACTATACAGGGTTAACCTAGTTAACCTAGTACAGTCAATTGGTAAAATAGGGTCAAGGAAAGAAAAAGAGGATAATGATGTGACAAATGATTGGAATGGGTAAGACTAATAAGAATAAGCTTAGGGTAATTGGTTTTAGGAGACAAGTGTGTAGATGGTGAGTTGAAAAATGGAAAAAATCTTATGAATCACCAATGGTCATCCACCCCTTTCCTAGTGCACCCCTTAAGGTGTTTACTTAGAGAGATTGATACTTGATGGGTTATTCTAAAATTAAAAGTGTCAGTAATCAATAAAAGTTAAAAATATTATGTGTGTACATATTCCCCACTTTAATCTCATCATGTGTCACATAAGTACAACATGGGATGGTGCTTTGGGAAATAAAACATGATAACACACAATGTTGATTCTAAATAAATTACAGTAAACGGCAAACAAGATAAATGAAAGCATAGAATTGAAAAACACATACATTTACTTACCTTAGTTTTGTAGATAAATAAGTATACTAGAATATATGTGAAGGTTTCCAATGTGAATAACATTAGGCAAACCTATATAAGTTAGTGTAAAAAAAAGACAAAAAAAAAAATAGAGGATAGGCATATAGAGGTTAGTAGAGACAAAGTTCATAGGAAAATTGGAAAAATAGGATTGTTAACGCAAGGTTTAGAATATTTAAGGAAAATAAATTATTAAAGGATGGAAAATGAATGAAAAAATGATTGGAAAATGAATAACAAATTATTGTAAAACATAGTAAATCATATTGGAAATAATGTAAAACATAATGACAAAAAGGAATGTAGAACGTACTAAGTCACATTGGGATGCATGTAAAACATAAATGGAAAAAAATAATGTAAAACATACTAAATCATGTTAGGAATAATGTAAAACATGAATGATGGAAAGGAATGTAGAACATACTAAATCACATTGGTAAGTATGTAAAACATAAATCGCAAAAAGGAATATAGAACATACTAAATCATGTTGGGAATTATGCAAAAAATAAATGGCAAAAATTAATGTAGAACATACTAAATCACGTTAGGAAGAATGTAAAACATAAATGAAAAAAAGAATGTAGAACATACTAAATCACGTTGAGAAGCATGTAAAACATGAATGAAAAATGAAATATTCATGAAAGAAAACTTTAAAAAAGATATGTAATAAAGGGAAAATTAAGATAATGTAATATAGGCAAAAATAAAAACATGAAAGACTAAAAATGAAATGTAATTGAAGATGTGAGACAAATAGAAATAAGGCATACATAAATATAAACATGTAATAATGGCAAATGTCATATACAAAAAAAATCAAATAAGAACATGATGGAGAAATAAAAATTAGAAATCTCTAAAGGATGGAAACTAGAACTTAGCGTTTGTTCTAAGATGCAATGTAAGAAAACACAACCACCTAATGTCATGACTAGGATGATAATGAGATGGTGTGGTAAATAAATGTTGTAAGGGTGTAATCCATAGTTTCTCAAAAAAAAAATTCTCTAAGGATAGATAAAACTAAAACAAGTAATGCTAGCATTTAATGGGTGAAGAACGAATAATAAAAGAGAGGATATAGATTTAGAATCATAATTTTCCTATCAAGGTGGGAAATGAAATGGGTGGAGGGGAGAATGAAGTAAAAATTGAGGTATAGGAACCCTTTATCAAAGTCAAGACACTCAAATTAGGTTTATCAAAACAAGATGACTTTCAACCTTAAGGACTATGAATAACTTATCTTAGCCACACAAGTCTTAGGTCAGCAAATGAAGTATATAAATCATCCCATGAAGGTTATATGCATGAAAATTAAAATATACCTACCATTCCACAACACGTTCCTTGTTCCTCAAGACCCCTTAGAGAGACATTAGTCTACTATGAATATTGGGTACTTTCATGAGAAAGTAGGTAAGACCATAGAGTTTGTTAAATTCCACTATTTAAACATACTAGCCTACTACACCCCAATAGACCTCAGCTCTATGTGAGGCTAACTTTGGAGTTTGAGATTTGATTAGAGATAGGATATGTGATTCAAATCACGTCTTTTGGTGTGAAATTGATTTTTTAGATTTGTATGTTGCCTTTTGTATATCATTTCCTTTTATTTCAAATGATTTGTATTTTAACTTTCTTGATGGTTTTTTATATTCCTCCTCCATACGGATTTGAAAAACCAAACATGGGTGCTAAAGATGATTTTCATTTGAATACTTGGGATAAGGTTTCTAAGAAATAGAAGTTAAAATATAATGGGTTCTAAGATTCTTGTAAATCTAAGTAAAATAAAAGTGATATCTTGACTTTGATCTTTTTTTATCCAATATGAAGTGAAAGAAATGGTAAATCAAGAGGAATGAAACATCAAACAATTTAAATTAATTAAAATTCCAAAAAAAATGTGACAAAGGGTTAAAAGGGATAAAATGATAGTAAAGTGTGATTCCTTATCATAAAAATGAGAGAATAGAGGAAAACATGCTAACATATATTGTTGTGCAAATTCCATCTATCAAAAGAAGCAAAAGCTAAAGCTAAGAACAAGAATTAGTGATATTTTGCTTATAAAAGGAATGACAATATGGTAATTTTATGAGGAGGGTCAGGTCCTATCCATGGTTTTATGCTAAAACTCATAAAAAAAACCCATGAGGGTGCCAAAAATCGAAATGTGAAACAATAAAATGATAAAAGAAGCAAAGCTGGTATTTTTTGAGGAGGGCCAGGTCTTATCCATGGTCTTATACTATAAAATCACAAAATAAAAACCCATGAGGGTGAATGATATATAAGGGGTAAAAATAATCATAAAACTACTAAGGAAAATAATAACATAACAAAGACAAAAAATAAAATAAATATATGAGGACAAAAATGAAATTAAATGTCAAATGTAATGTGTAATAAAACCAATGAATGTAAAGGAAGATAATAATGCTTATAAAGTGAAAGTAAAAGAAAGAAAGTTCACAAAAACAAAGAAACATGAGACAAAAAGAACAAGTAAGATCTATGCTAACATTTGTATCAAAGATGAACATGTGAAATATAAGTTTATAAGTCTCGAAAGGTTTCTTAAAGCTATATTTGTTTGTTATTATGAATTATAGAATAAGAGTGGGCATCATAAGATTCCATAAAGGGTAAGTAGATGCATTTATGGGAATTCTAAGATGCACTAAAGCCTGAAGGTACATGTGGATGGGCATCGTAAGATGCCCCAACATATGAGGTGGAGTGAGGTAACATTGAACTATTAAAATGGTTTACATTGGGTTGGTGGGTGCATTAAAAGATAGGCAAATGTGTTATCTTGTTATATTTTAAGGAGGTTTAATGTGACATATGATGTGTAGGAGAGATATGAAGAGGTAAAGGAGGTAAAAGAGGACCACGTATGATATTATTTAGAGTAGGAATTTGAAATAAGTATTCCTTTATTTCATGTGACCTAAGAGGTTGAGGTTCAATAGATGCAATGTTATGTTTAAAGTTGTTCATATGAAATATCCTCTCCTTATTGGTGTAGGAATAAGGATCAATTATGGTTTGAAATATATTTTTAGATAAGGTATAGGTATGGCATAATTTTTTTATCATTAAGTAGTTGATGTTGATGTGATTTTGGTTCTTGAGATTGAATTTGAGAAGCTTAAATATAGTCTTGATAACATTATTTTATGAAAATATCAAGATTGAAATGTGGACCAAACAAGTAAGAAAGAAGAAAGAGGTGAAGATCATGACAAGACTCATGAGAATGACATACAATAGCATTCCACCAATAAAATTTATCAAGATTGTACCATTTTGGAGGAGGTTTGGAAGGATCAAAGCTCATGGGTTTAGAGGGTGGAAATTTATTCTTAAGTTATTATAGACTCAAGGGTGGGTGGATTGGGTTAAAATTGGTTGAATTAGATACTTCATTTTGAGGTTGGGGATACTTGGATGAATCAATGTTATGACATAATAATTGGAAAGGTTCTTTAATAGCTATTTGAGTTTTTTAAAATTGAGTCATAAGAAAGTATTTCCTTTTTTCTTAGTCTAAGGATTCTTCTAAAGTTTTATATGAAAAGATTCAAAATTTGTACTGAAGGGGAGGTTTAAGAGCAGTGATAAATAGTTTTAAAAGAGTATCATCAATCATATTATGATCCACTTTATGAGTGAAGGACTTCCATCATTTATTGAAAGCATGAGAAAATTCATTAGGAAGTTTTTTAGTATTGATGAAATAGTTAAGGTAATTTTTAGAAAGGTCATCATGCTGGAATTCCTTTACTAGAGCATTGACTAAATCTTCTAGTTGTGAGATGGAATGTCTAGGAATTTGGTTGTACCATTCAAGTGCATCACCAATAAAAGTTTTGGTTAAGATATTGGTGGTATTAAAGGTGTTAGTTTGGACATATGTCTTATAGAGATTACTAAAAGACTTAAAATATATAGTATGGTCCTTAGTCCCATTATATGTGATAGTTGGAGAAATGTTTCTAATATCTATGGATGTAATGAATGGGGATAAGGGATTATTTTTAAGATGTTGAAGCATTTTATTATTAATTAGAGGTTGAGGGATGATATTCCCATTGGCATATATAAGAGGAGGAGGGACAAACTTTTGATTTGGTTGAGACATGATGACTTGAGGTGGTTGACTAGTCATGTTTAATAAATGTTGTTACATGTTCATCATTTGAGATTGATTGGTTGTTTACATGATGTTCATTTGTTGAACTACTTGTGAAAGAAGTTGAGTTGTATCAATAGGTGGGTTATTTTTTGTAGGAGGGGTATTGGTGTTGATAGGAGGAAGATTATTTGTAGGTGGAGGATTCCCACCATTGGTATTGGGAGTCTTAAGTGTCATAGAATAAAAAGGAAGCTTGGTAAAGCCACCATTATTGTTAGGAGTATAAATAGTATTATCATCAAGGTTTTTGAATAATTGGAAATCATCTAGATTATAAATTTGAGTGGTTTCAACCATGTCACTTTGGGAAGTGATAATGCTAGGTAAGCTTGTTATGGGTGTAACACAAGGATTTTGAACATTTGGTTATAATAAGTAGAAAATAATATGAGTTTCCAAAATTTGATGTAGATGGGTTGATGAGTTTATGAATTATAAGTTTAGAATATGTAAAAGTGGTATAAGGTATATGATTGTCATGGTTTTGGATTTGTCTAATAGGATTCTCTAGATCAACTATATGGTATGGGATAGATTAATATTTAGAATATTTTGATGAAGAACTGCACCATAGAGAGTTGTCTTATATGGTGGATAGGCGGGGTAGGATACAAAAACCCATGTATATTTAGAATGGGTTGAGAATATCAATATTTTTTTGATAAGAGGCTTCATAATTCCAAGTAGGAGTGGATATTAAAAGGTTAAGAGGGAAAATAGGGATAAAATTGGCAAATAAAGAAGGTAGAAACTAGTACAGGGTCAACTAGTCGACCTAGCATAGAAAATAGGACCTATAAATAGTATAGGGTTAACTGGGTTGATCTAGTGAAATAAATAGAGGATGAAAAATGTACAAGACCTAGTATAATAGATAGGTAAAATTATAAATCCTATCAAAAATTATGAATTGAAACAAGATACTTTTGAAAGTAATTTGAAAATAAATAACATAATGGAAGAAAATAATCAGTTATATTAATGATGGCTAATCAAATTGAGGCACATAGCACAAAACCTTGCACCAATATTAGTTAATGCAAGTTTTTGAAATAAAAAATACAATTGGGAAAAGAGCAAGCAATGAACTTGTAAATTAAAGAGCTAACTAAATGGTCAACCTAAATATTTATAAGATTATTATAATATGTTTTTAAATGTGATGAGAAGTTGGTTATACCTAAGAAACTAGAAATTAATCTAAGGATAGTTTCAGGTAGTTTAGGCTAAAAAGGGACTTATAGTGTTAATAATATAGGCTCGATATTGGGTCCTATCCCCTCACTTCACACACCACAATGATAAGGTTATCAGGTGCTTAGCCAGAATATACCATTAACCACACTTTATACTTGAGCAGAACATCAAATCGACTTACCCCTTGGTGATAAAATCCAAGTATGTTGGCCTTGGGTAGACAAATTTTAAAATTCTTATTGAGATTTTTTGATTTGGTTGTATGTGCATAAAATATAAAATAGTGAAACTAAATGATTAATTGAAAACCACCTAATTAAACTATGTGATCCATTCTAAGCATGCAAGAAATAAGAAAAAAAAGTGTGAGCTAACTAATAGAATATAAGGTTAATTTGAATTTTGAAACAAGGTACAATGTTGATGTAGTCAATAGTGTATGCAAAAATATAGAACAAGGTAGATCTTGTATTGAATAAAAAATGTTTAAAAATGAACAGGGTTGGCAGAGTCAACCTAGTTATCTAGACAACACACATAATATAGAACTAGGTCGATAGGGTTGATCCAGTTGACTATGTAGGAGTAGCTTTAAATAATTCAAAATATAAAAGGAAAGACTATAAAAAAAGATATCGAGAGATAAAAAATAACCTTAGTAGATCAGATATGTAGAAGATTATTATTCAAGAACTTTGATATATGTTTGTAAATTCTACTAACTAGGTTGACTAGGTCGATCAAGCTTTGTAGAAACCTATTTCTAAGTACCTAGAATTTACATGATCAATTAGGTTGACCTAGTAGTTTCTAGTAGAAGTCTAAAAATATAAAAAAATGTACTAGGTCATTTGAGTCGATCCAGTATCTTGCACTTGAAAACATGCACACAAAAGTTATAAATGGGTCACTGCAGTCAACCCAGTATGGCAAATATATAATAAAAATAATGATAAAAAGAATAAATGAATGAAATAAATATTTCAAGGGCTAGTTCACATTGGGTTCACCAAAATATATGCAATGAAAAATGCATCATTTTTATAAATCAATATTGGATCGAAGAAGATAAATCATACCTACACTTCTAATTGGGAGTACATTTGTTAAGCGAGAGGATGACCAATATGGGGATTTGATAAACCTAATTAGGGGATCACTTGTCACAATACTCCATGTTAGGAAGGGTTCCAAATCCTAACTTATAACACAATCATTCAAAAACCCTAAAAGAGTCATAGGTTTAATGTTCACTCTATTCTAATAAATAATAAAGTAAATCTAATCTAGTGCACACCAAAGCTTATGGCACAACATGGGAGTTAGAAACAAAACAAACTAAACTAAAACTGCATAAAATACATATACTCATGCCTATGTATATGAAATCCTAATGCATGGGAGTGAAGCATAAATACATTATCTATCTACTCTTACAAAGGATAAATAAAGTTAGGAATACTTACCTTGAAGACAAACCCACCAATCCTTAATCTCTACCTTAGCCAAGGTGCTTCACAAGAGATTGTTGTGGTAAGGATAATAAAGACAAATCAGATCTAGGTTACATAACCTATATATGCATCCAAAAAACTTCTCCATAAGATAAGATTCGTATCACCAAAGAAATTATAGAACCCTAAGATTTATTCCTCAAGGATAATGGTCAATAAGCAGATGTTCATTTGCACTTATTATTTTTCACTTCTCTATTCTCAAATGATTGGAAATGAACTTGTATATATAAGTGGATCTTACCCTAAATCCTTATGGGTATGTTAGTTATATAGGGTGCACCCAATCGATCATGTATGTTTTTGAGGGATAAATCACTAGATCCCAAGCTAAGTTGATTAAAGGGATAACATAAATCCAAGTGAAAAATATCCCTAAATAGTATAGGGTTGACCTAGTTGAACTTTTACAGTAATTAGAGGCTAAAAACTATACAAGGTCAACCTAGTTGACCTAATATAATCAATTGGAAAAAGGCGTCAAGGCAAGAAAAAGGAGGATAATGATGTGATGAATGGTTGTAATTGGTAAGACTGAGAAGAATAAGCTTAGGGTAAATGGTTTTAGGAGACAAGTGTGTAGATGGCAAGTGGTGAAAGTGACAACAATATTACAAAGTACCAATGGTCTACCCACCACTTTCTTAGTACACCCCTTAAGATGTGGACTTAGAGAGATTGAGACTCAATAGGTTCTTACAAGATACAAAGTGTCAATAATAAATAAAATTTTAAAATATTATGTGTATACAGATACTATGCTTAATTTAAAATAAACCATTGTCTATGGGAGACCTTGGCACCCATTTCACATTCATTATTTTTACTTTACTATACCCTGGACCATTATTATTCATTTTACTATACCATTACCTAGACCATTATTTTTTCATTACACATACCATTCCTATTACTGACCATGATCTTGATTATGAATATGTGTTATAAGCATATTCAATAACTATTATTCCAAAGGCACTTCATAATTATCAACACCATCAACTTCTTTACAAGAAAGTGTTTTAGGGTTTGTCAAAAAGGGTGACACCTACTTGATAGTTCCTTGAAAACTTACTCTAATTTATTCTCTTAACATTTATTTCCATATGATGTGACTTTTTTTATCCAATATTGTTGTTGTGTGGTATCCCCCAGTGCCTCAAGTTCTATTGTTGGTTCCTGGTAATGTATTATTGTAGTTATTTTAGATATTATTTGAACATATACCTAAAGAAAAGTGTTTTTTATAGAAGGTTTATTTTACCTTTTAATATATTACATTTTTTTCCTTATTACAAAAATCTAAAAAATATTGAAAAGACATAGGAAAAACCCTAAAAATCACAAGATCATGAAAATTGGATTATAATTTCCATACCAAATATAAAGATCTACTTTTTTAAGGATGGAACCTTTTATTTAGCCAACTTAATTTCAGATCCACCTTATCATTACCATAAAATTATCCTCCCATTAATGGGAGGAATGCATCAACCTGAGGTCCACATGGACTATATAGACAACACTTGGATGTATGGGGTATCTCAAGTCAGCTCAGCCACTCTCATTCTCCATTTCCATTCCTTTACACTATCACTATTTTTTAGTAACATTTTCCTAATGCTCTCACCCTTTTGTGATTTTTCCTTTCCTATTTCTTATCTATAATCATATACTTACTTTTCATCATTTTTATTCTATCTCATATCCATGGAAGAACAACATTTTGCTTGAAGTCCATATGACTATGTAGGCAGTGTCCACTTACCTCAAGGAATTTGGAGTCAGATCAACCACTCATTTTATCTTGTTCTATTCCCCCTATTTCCATAGTTGATTCATTATCCCCTTAACCTATGAGCATGATATCCAAAGTGTAACACCTTACTCGTTACACATGCATAAATTATTGATAACTTCATTAGTTTTCTCTTTTATTATAGGTTCATTTATATTATTTATTAATATTGTTTATTTGTTTATATTTTTTAGTTGTTTATATTATTTTTATTTTTAGTTCTCATGATTAATTACATTATGTTTCCACTTAATTCTTGATGATGATTTTAATCTAGTACATTTTGTGTTTAAATTATTTTTATTGCTTGTTGTGTGTGCTATATTATGTTTTAAACTTAAGTCTTGATATTTCATATATTATATTTAAGGTTTTTTACATCTTATATTTTAAATTTATTTTATTTTATTTATTTTTTGTCTTTAAATGTGTTTTGTTTTAAACTTAGGATTTTGTATTTTATCATTATCTTAATTTGTAAATATTCTCACTTGAATTGGTCCATGTGCAATTGACATATTAAATTTATTATAATTTATTCATAATTATGATAAATTATATCATTTAAGAAATTAAAAACAAAGTTCTCAATATTTTACATATAAATGTGAATTTTCAATACATTTCTTAAGGCACTATAACCCTATCCAATACATGATCACAATAGTATCCCATAAACATAACATGTCCATCTCTATGCTACATAAGGACATACATCTCCTAAAGTAGGCATATACCATGTCATGTCTCATTTATAATTAGATTCCATTTATAAATTAATTAATCTAACTTGTAATAATAAGGGAATAAGGAAAATTAAATTGCGATAAATGTTTAATTAATTATACATTTATAATTGGAAATTTGAAAAGTATACAAGGGAAAATCAAGATAAATATTAAGTTATTAATATTTTATTATCAAATTTTGAGTGTGGTTATCTAGAGAGTATAATTAATAGGTTTCAAGGAAACTTAATAATTTATTTTTTCATTTTTATCCTCAAGCAAATTGGGTCACATTTGAGCAAGTCTAGAAATAGAAGTAAAAGAGGGAAATAGTAGGATCTAAGTGAATATTGGGCAAGTGGATAAAGATGGGGACTAACTATTTTTTATAAATCATGTAATATTCACCAAAATCAAGGAATATTTATTTTAATAAAACTCTTTGGATTATTTTTTATTAATATTCCATTCTTTCATTCTAGGATGATCTTTTACAAACTAATGATTTTCTCTTGTGGAGCAGAGTGCATGCAGTGTTCTTCAGATCATCCTAAAATGGAAACTATTAGATCAAGGTGGTATTTGGATGAAAATAAATTGATACCAAGTTTTTTTTTTTTTGAAACCCATATTATATAAAGATACAATTCCATATATGAATTATTATATAGCTTTAATGAGTGTAGATTCCAGCTAGTGTTTAGTGTATATGTAGATTATTGGTGCAAGTGGAGTTGAAGGTGTTTGTTTTATAATTAAGGGTTTTTGATAGAATATATCAGGTGTATTTTAAGGTTTATTTTAGTTTATTTAATTATTTTCCTACATATTTTAATCATCCTATAATTTTGTGAATTTATGTTGTGTTTTGAGCAGTATTTGTAGTGCATGTGTATAACTAGTGAGGGTTTTTGCCCAAAATTTGTATTTTGTTTATGAAATATTGTGGAAATTATATTTAATTAATTTTTAATTTTTTAAACTCATTTTAATATAATAAATATTCCATATGTGTTTGGTTTGATTTATCATGGTGATTTACAAAAATTGTCAAAATCTGGGTTAACTAGTTAGTGTAGGAAGGGCATAACTCATACAATAATTATATTCAATAAAAAGTTAATTTAATATATGATATTATGATATTAATTTAATGGGACATTATAGTGGTATAAAATCATTAATATTTCTATCATATAGTATTTTTAAGAATAGATGCTTCCTAGTGAGAGAAAAACTCGATATTTTAGACAAGAAAAGAAGAAATTACAACCAGAGAAATTAAACTCTGTAGAAGAAATTATGGATGAAAGTGAAAACATAATATATATATATATATATATATATATATATATATATAAAGAGTGGATAAATTATTAAAAAAACCTTTGAAAACTTAAATTCTAGTTAGAGGGAGTTGAGAGGAGTGATGGGGAAACTTGTGGGTAAATTAAATCTATGAGCTATTCCTATAAGGGAAGGCTCACATATAAGTAAAAAATATATAGGTCATTCCATTTTGAAAAAAACCTAAACCCAAATTCATATAATAATAATAATAATAATAATAATAATAATAATAATAATAATAATAATAATAACCCATATTTTAACCCCTTCAATCCATTGGATAAGTGTTGTAGAAGCAATATAGATATATAATCCATACATGAATTTAGACAAAGGTCTCACAGTTGTTTTTCCATATGAGAAGTTTATAGAAATGAAAAAAGGAGCCACATGCCCAAGAGGAAAAGGAAATAATTAGATTTTTGGAGGGAATGATCTAAAAAATAATTTGATGAAAATATAATCTCCTACCTATGATGTTGGTGATACAATTTCATCTTGGGCTTGGTTGCATAAATTGTAAACCTACCTTGATCTCAACCCTATAAAGGAAAATGATGCTATTCAATTTCCTACTCAACATTTGGAAGGTATTGAATATAATTTAGGGTATCATGGCCAAATAACATAATTTTATGATGAAATATATACCTTCAAAGAGTATAGCTAGAGGATTCTTGACAGATTTGAGTTGAAGGATGAAGAATAGTACTTCAAATAACTCTCCAAAATCAAATAACAAACCTTAATAAATGTCTATGTATCATAATTAAAAAATATGGTTGTGATGGTAAGTGATATTTTAAAAAATGGTTATTTTTATTTTTATTTATGGAATAATTTATCCCCTTATATTTTTTTCAAAGCTTTTTCATGAGTCACTTTACAAGATGTTATAATTAGAGCTTTAAATCTTGAACCATCAACAAAAATGAGCAAGTTATCTTATCCTTCCACACCATTTTTTCCTTGTCAAAATAAGGGGAATTTTATGAAGAGATAACTTCCTAATCCTATTTAAAAATCAATTCCCCTCTCTAACATGAAAATTATGGATGAGGATACTAGGAATGAACTACGAAGGAAGAAAATTTGTTTCACATGTAAAGATTCATGGGGACCAGGTCATAGATGCCTGGGTAAAGGGAAAGTTCACTAAATTAAAGTGATATCATATGATGAACAATGTATATAATAATTTCAAACCTTATAATAATTGTAAAACCTATAAATGTAAGAGGTGGGAAATGAAATTACAAGTAGAGTTACTCTAGCAACCCTGTCAAGACCACCTAAATATCATCCTTTTCAAGTTCATGGAGTGCTCAATGGATAAATAATGTCAATACTCATTGATATTGGAGAAAACCAAACCCTAATTTAGGAAATATTGGTGGTAAAAATAGGTTTACAAATTGAATATTATAAGGATTCAATTTTGTTGTTATAAATGGATTCATAATGCCATGTAACAAAGTGATCAAACAACTCAATGTTACTATGGGAGACTACAATTTATGTTATGAATTTTATGTGGTGAGTTTTAGTGTAAAATATATTTTATTAAGCATGTAATGGTTGAATTATATTGGGTATTTTCACTAGAATTACCAGACTATAGAATTCAAGTTTAATTCTAATGGGAAGGAGATGGTTCTCTTGGGCTTTTCCAATGGATCACCATAAATGGTCACAACAAAAAGAATGGAAAATATAATATAAAGAGGACAATAAACATGGGTAAAAAATTATTCTATATACTCTTATGATCAATATAAATTTATTTCTAATTATTATCATGTTGATATAAAAAAATATTACATTTACAGTAAAATTTTAAATGATTTAGCACCTAATTTACCGCTAGATGGAGGTTTCTAACATGTAATATAATTATAACCAGGTGTAACACAAATAATAAATAATCCATAATACCACCTAAGGAATTTTAATAATAATTTTAAAACACAATTATATATATCTTAGATATGGGTTTCATAATAGCAAGTTCTAGCCCCTTTGCATCTTCTATAGTTTTTGTTAAAAAGAAGGATGGGAACTTGTGCATGTGCATTGATTATAGAGAATTAAATAAAAATAACATCAATAATATGTATATTATTCCAATGATATATGATCTCAACATTTCCATTTATTTTTCTAATATTTATATAAGATATAGATATCACTAGATTTGCATGAGAGATGAAGATGTACAGAAAACTACCTTCAGGTGCCATTATGGGCATTTTGAATTTTTAGTCATGCCTTTTGGGATAACCAATGGTATTGATAACTTTAAATATAATATGAACCATATATTCATGGACCATTTGAGTAAATATGTATTGGTATTATTTAATGATATCTTGGTTTACACCAGGACATGGGAGGATCACTTAAAACATCTAGACATTGTTTTGGGCATATTAGACAAGCATGAATTTTTTATAATGAATCAAAATGTGAGTTTGGATAAAAAAATAAATTATATTTGGGACATATCATTATTTTTAAATAATTATAGGTGGAATATCCAATCTATATTATATTGGCCAACTCCTACTACTTTGACATAATTAAGAGGCTTCTTTGTGTTATACAATTATTACAATAGATTTGTCAAGGGATTTTATTAAATGGTAGCCCTTCTTACATATTTGACCAAAATGGATCATTTGTATGGATATAACTAACTCAATATGTATTTTATAAATTTAAAGAGGTTTGATCTCTTACTTAGTGCTTGTAATTCATAATTTATCCCTCTCATTTATTATAGAATGTGATGCTTCAGGAGAGGGAATAGGATTTATTATAACTCAAAAGGGTCATCCTATTAATTTTGAAAGTATTAAGTTAAAATAATTATAAAATTATATTCTAATTATGAAAATTAAATGATATACATAATTCATGCATTGAAAAAATTTAGATAGTATTTGGTATGTGGCATGTTTGTTTTTAAAACATACCATAATAGTTTGAAATTATTCTTAGGCAAAAAGATTTGAATGACAAATAATAGAAATGGGTGAGTAAATTAAAATCATATAATTTTGATATAAAATATGTGAAGGGGAAGAAAAATATTGTAGATGATTCTCTCTATAGTAAATATACTTTGTATTCTATTTCCTCTATTTTTATTGATTAGAAGGCCATAATTATGATGGAATATGTAAAGAATGTTTTTACTACAAACATTCTTGAGGGACTGGTAGAGGATGATAGGTATATAATATGTGATGATTTAAATTTTTATAGAAATATATTATTTTAAGTACCCAAATCTATAATGAAGTAAAATATTTTAATATAATTGCATGATGTGCCAGTAGTAAGACCCCTGTGGTACAATAAGACATATAAGCAGTTTCACAAAGATTCACTTGGAAGGGCCTCAAGAATTATTTTCTCAAGAATGTTAGGGAGTGTACCATTTTTAAATAGAAAATATGGGAACAAGGGTTTTTAGTGGGATTAATTTAATTATTACCCATTCTCGGTCAAAAAAGGGATAGTATATCAATGGAATTTATCATAAGTTTCCCTAAGGTAAATGGTAGAGATTGCATCTATGTAATAGTTGATAGATTAACTAAGTTTTCACACTTATTTGATACCTAATCATAATTTAAATCCCCTTAAGAGGATGAATTTTTTTAAGGAATTCTTTAGATTGCATGGACTACCATAAAATATTGTTAGTGATAGGGAAAATAGGTTTTTTAACTCTTTTTTTCAAGAGTTATTCAGATTGATAGGTCCTAAATGCAATCCAAGCACTATATACCACCCTAAAAATGATTTATAAATATAAATAGTTAAAAAATTGGTATAGGGTTAATTAATTATTCCTTAAGTCAATAATTTTCATGGGTAAAATGGCTATAATTGGGAGAATTTTGTAAAAATAACACTTACCATATGTCCATTGGTATGTCCCCATTCAAATATTTTTATGGATATGATACAATCAAATTTATTAATTTGGTTGATGAAAATAATATTATAAAAAAATCAAGTTATTTCATTAACCATCATCAAGAAGTATTAAAAAACCTCAAGGATCATATGCAAAAATCACAAAATTAGCACAAGTATTATTTAGACAAAAACCACACAGACTGATCTTTTGAGGTAGGTGACATGGTTTATCTAAGGTTACATCCATATAGTAAATCATCTATAAATATAAGTAGATTAGATTAAAAAAATCCCAAATTCTAAGGACCCTATACACTTTTAACAAAATTTGGTGAGGTAGCCTATGAACTAGAATTTCTCTAAAGTAGTAAAATTAATAATGTTTTCCATGTCTCTTGTCTAAAGAGAACTTTGGGGTATACAATTAAAACCTCCATATATTTTACACATTTTTATGAGGTAAAATGGGTCATATTTCCTAAAGAGGTGATAGATATCATGGTTAAGAGATTGAGAAAGATAGATATCACTGAATATTTGGTTCATTGGAATAGCCTGCTAATTGAGGATGCCACTTGGGAAGGTCTAGAGATTCTAAATTATCCAAGTTTGAATTTCTTGAGGACAACAAATTTTGAGGGAGGATTTTTCTTATCCCATTTAAAATTAATTTTCATTTAACATTTAATTTATCTAAATTTTTATTATATTGGAATAAGAAAAATTAAATTGGGATAAATATTTAACTAATTGTATATTTGGAATTGGCAACTTGAAAAGTCTACAAGGGAAAATCAAGGTAAATATTAGGTTAATAATATTTATTAGATTTTTTTTGGCATGGTCATCTAGGAGATAATAATTATGAGTTTTTAAGGAAGTTTACTAATTTATGTTGAATTCCTATTCTCAAGTTAAGTGGGTCATATTTGGGCAAGTTCAAAAAGAGAAGCAAAAGTAGGAAAAGGAGGATCTAAGTGAATATTGGGAAAGTGTATAAATTTGGGGACTAGATTATTTTTATAACTCATATAACCTTCCGCAAAATAAAGGAATATTTATTTTTGCACCACTCTTGACCCTCTTTTGTGTTAATATACCGTGATTTCATTCTGGGAGGATCTTTTTCCAACTACTGATTTTCTCTTGTGGAACAATGTGCATGTAGTGTTATTTAGATCATCCTATAATGGGAACTCTTGGATGAAATAGGTATTTTTATGAACCCCATTTATCCCAAGTATTTTTATGATGAAACCAGTATGATCCATAGATACAATTACATAGAGTGTTGTTATAGAGCTTCAAGGAGTATAGATTCCAATTAGTGCTTAGTGTTTATGTAGATTATCAGTATCAGTGGAGTTAAAGGTGTTTGTTTTAGAATTTTGGGTTTGTTAAAGAAGTTATCAAATGTTTTTAGAGGTTTAGGTTAGGGTTTTTTTTTTTTTTTACTATGTTTTTTATCATCCTATAATTTTATGAATTTATGGTGTGTTTTGATTAGTATTTGTAGAGAATATTGTGGAACTAGCAAGGGTTTTTGCCTAAACTTTATATTTTGTTTCATAACTATTAAGGAGAGTATATTTTATTAATTTTTAATGTTTTTAGAATCATTTTAAAATAATAAATATTTAATATGTGATGGGTTTTATTTCTTGTGGCATTTCACAAAAATGTCAAAATATGGGTTAACTAGTTAGTGTAATAAGGGCATAACTTATACAAAAATTGTTCCCTATAAAATGTTGATTTTGGATTTGATATTTTGATATTAATTTTAGAAAGGGGAAATTATATATAATATATTCATACTAAGTGTAAATTTATGAGTTCAAAACAAGTGTAAGATGAACTAGCCATATAGATAGTAGAATCATGGCAAACAAATATACATCAATATCCATATTCTAATCAACAAACCTACATATGACATCATAGTGGTAAAAAAATAAAGAAAATGAAAAAATAATATTAAGAGTATATGTATAGATATCCATTATAAAAAATTACTATAATACATATATATATCTCAACATAACAATTGTATACATCAAGAGAATATATTAATCTCATACACATGTTAAAAATGAGGAGTTACAAAACATAATATCAATGTTGGCTAGCCCCATCTATAGGGGATTCTAATCAAATATCTATCTTATGATTAGTGATATTGATGGTTTTGTCCATGGTTGTGGTGGAATCATAATTAACCATTATGGATCTAGTTATGCCAAAGATTGATCTAAGTCTATAGTGTGTTAGGACCTATATGTTCTACTAGTCTACTAGCTCCATGAATACTCTATGTAGGTGGGTACCCTAGCACTTTCTATAACCATTTAATTATATAAACTATGATAATACTATAATTTCACATGTAGGACATCATCCTTGGCCAAAATCACATCTTCTAATACCCTAGACATTCCCTGATCAGATATCACCTATCGGGCCTCATCTAGCTCCCCACAGATCCTTTGAATATCACCAATGGCCATATTTTAGTCTGTATGAGATTTTTGTTTCTCACCTATGACTAACATTATATTTTATTTTAACACTTTCAAATACTCCTAAACACTTGTTAATTGGGTAACCTACCCTCTTGATGTAAAAATATTTGAATCCTAGGTTATAATGATACCATGTAACTTGGTGCTGTCTCATTGGGTTGTAGCTAACTCAACTTATAAACCAACCACATCCTACTCTAGTCTTGAAATCTCTAATAAACACTCTATGATCTCATGTTATATCCTATCAATAAGTGCATGATCCTCTAAAAATATCCTCGTGTCTAAGGTCCCAACATCCCCTATCCCTATGACAAAGGTCCTAGCCTCCCCTATACTTATAACATAACCTATAACAAAGGTCCCAACCTCTTCTATATCCATATATTTTTGTGAGGTACCACCTATTAACTTGGACATATTTTTATATATTAAAGGATCATGTCCCCCATTTCCATCTCCATCACTACCCTATACATGGAGTTATACAGGATATTGTGATATATGCTATGTAGAAATCTAAACAACCTACTACATCAGTTACTACACTAGAACTTGAATAATATATAGGGTATATCCTATGGTATCACCTAGTGTATGAGAACCTGTTCCTATATTTTTGTGTGTGCATGTTCCTAACCCACATTCCTCCTCTCTCAAACTCTCCTATGTTATTTTGGCTACTAGGGCTAAGGTCTAGTTAATTAGAAGGGTCAAAAGCCTACCCACCATGTTGTTAGGCATCTATCACGGCAACTTTTACAACCCTAACTAAATAATTCCACATTATGGGCTATACCATATCAAAATATATGATGGATTGGGATCTTGGTATTAGTATCCCCCACTCATTGATATCTCACATGACATGTGAGAAAAATTAGGGCCCCTCTAGCATAACCTACTATAAGCTAAACTATTTCTATACATGATATGACTTGTACCTCTCAATAATAAATTTTGTTGACCTATGATGTAGAAGGGTGTCAACATGTAATAGAACACAAATCCATCTTCTAAACATCTAAACCACATCACCATATATGGCCACTAGATAAATTCACCATCTATCATCTTGTTGATGTCTTGCCTTCTAAATTACAAGTCTCCTCAATGACCTCATATACTTATTCTTATCTAGAACCAACCATAAGCCATAGGATCATTAGGTCCCCTCTAAAACTATTGACCAACTGATAACTCTATAGTGATATGATCCTAATCCTAGACCTGAAGTAGAGTGTCATGTCTAATAATATGGCCCCTATGATAATCAATAATGTGTAATGGTAGAGCTGAGCTAATATCATAGGACCCCAAGCAAATTTAGTGGTGAAATACAACATATATCTAACCACTCTTATGAGCCTAATCTAAAAAAAATGATCTTCTCTTGTTAATAAATAGGAGGCCATTGATAATATCCATCAATATTAATACCTCATGGGCCACTAAACTCTATGTTAGTAGTGGTGCCACTCCTAAAATAATCACCATAGGCCAAGCCAAATCCTTTAAAATGTTAATGTCAATAAACCCTTTTGTAGTCACAAGCTCTATCACAATAATAATATCTTCCAATATTTTTATCCTACCCTCCATAATCTAATAGATCTATTGACCTAAAATATTCACTTACAAAATCTTGTGCACATCCTCTAAGGTCACAGTGGCCTCTCTAATAGGTAGGTGAAATTTGAAAGTCTCTAAATGTTAGTACTCTACTAGCATTGAAAATTAATCATGATTCACTCAAATAATTAGTATTTTGGATATACTCCATAAATACACTACCTTTAGGAGCCATAATATCTCATATATCATGATCCTAGGCTGATGTATTACTTGCTACAACCACTCATGCATTATCATGACTCCTATTCATTCTTGTGTATCACACACCAAATAACATCAAGTTAGTCACTTATATATTTTTCTTCTAGTTGACCAATTTACAATTTTATTCTAATCTTAGACTTAGAATTCTATTCATCTATATTAGTTTCCCCTTTCTCCTGGACTATTTTCCATTCTTGGCAACCTCATTTTTTTATTTGATGACTTAGCCATTATACAGAGCATCTTCACCACTTTGTATTGATATCTCACCATTATCCTTCTTGGGTCCATGACTTCACTATTATGCAAGTCAATCCCATTATTTGATAGGATGAATTTTTTATTTCTCACAAATTTTCCATTTTTGTGTTGTGTTTGTTATAAATTTTCATCATTTGATAGGTGATATCATTGTTTGACTAATGTTTTTACCATTATTTTGTCTATATCATCATTTATGTGATTTTGAATGAAATACATGATTTTATTGTTTTGGAATTTACATATATTTTAGTGATCTCACTAATTTCCACATGAGATCACGATTTGTGTGGCATTACCACCATTTTCATTGGTGATTTCACTATTTTTCTCTTTTTGAGAATGGTGAAAATGCATTTTCACCTACTTATAAGGCCTAATAAATGCAATAAATATTTATTTTTACAAATTAAAAAGGTATTTATTAATTCCCTACTCTCTGGTGGTCATTATTACTCTCACATGTGCTCTCCAACATGCCTTTAGTGAGGGATATTCGTGATTTTATTCATCCCTCTCATGAACAAAAATTAGAGCTCTGAATTACAATATGGAGGGTAATAACGAATATTTGCACTCCATAGGGTGAATTATTACCCTATTTGTCATCCTTTTTCCTCATAAGAGGCTCATTTTTACCTCATTTACAAAAATTTTGATCCATTTTATTTTAATTGCTCTATTTTTCAGCCTCTCCTACTGCAACATGTATTTATTTCTTCTATTTGAAAGCTCACCTATCAAAAAAATATTTTTTCTACTCTACCTTAGAGAAGGCATTTTGGGTCTCCCAAAAAAATGTTTGGGGTATTTTCATTATTATTTACACATTTTTTGAGAAACTAAATACTTTATATTATTTTTATTTACTTGTTTAATTACATTTTTATTTGTTTCCCTTTTTTGTCATCTCAACTGAATCCAGGCATTGATAGGGTCATCATCATTGTGCTTTTTATTATGCAATTGTAATTGAGTCTATCCATTGCCATCATGGTGTTCATTTATTTATTAGATTTGGGGTTGGTATTTATGCACATTATGAGTTGGTCATCATTATATTTTATATTATGGTGCATATCATATTGGTGTTATATCAAAAACCAAGACATTCTAAATCTAATTAAAAATGTTTTAACAATAGCTCTCATTATCTACTATCCCCCACCCAATTCATCACATTCCTAATCATCATTTATTAGAATGAACATCTACCTTATTATGGAAAACCATTTATACCAATTAGTGATCAAATATTCCCTTCTAGGGAAACTCATTGAATCAAATGATCAAATATACCCTACTAGGCCACCTTATTACAAATCCTCTAGGATTACCCTTTTTGGGGATAATTCCCTCATTTCATATTTATTCTAATTCCAAACCCACAACTTTCACCCTATTTATGGCAAGTCAAAGCGTTTCTATTATTTTTGGATGTATCGTTTCCGCTTCCCCCTATCTTGGGGCCAATTTATTTCTATTTGTCTTAACCATTAAAAATTGAAAAGTTCCAAAATTATCTCAGTTGGATTAATCTCATCCATGGGTTAGTTCCATATTCTTCTTATTTTTCCCATCTCTTTTTCGATATCCCATTCATGTCTTTCATCTTTTCTTACACTCTTGAGGGGAAATCATGGGTCACTGATTATTTTTTGGACCAAATTTTTATTCTTAACAACTTTTTTACTCTTTTAAAAAAATGTTACTATGCCTAGTGTCTCACAATGCCTTCTCAAATAGGGTCAAAATCTAGGCATTAAATAATCAACAATATTGCATTGAAATTACAATTCTTAATGACTTCTTGTAATAATGCATAAAATGGACCAAAATAACTAAAACACTCTAACTCATCTACACACATCATGTATAATTCCTAACTCATGTCAATATGTCCCTAATTGGGGAATTATATTATATGCAATAACCACCTTCTTATAATTCATTTCCAATCAAATTATGACCTCTAAAAATGATATTTTTTACCAATAGTGCATGGTAACTAATCAAATTCTAATAATTGTAAAAATCCTAATCAAATTCACTTAGCTAATCGAATCCAATTAAATGCTTAAGTGAAAAATATATATCAAATTAGTGGATATCTATTTGGAAAATGAAATTTCAACAAATATATGAAAGGTGACATCATTAGTCATAAAGTCAAAAAATAAATCCATGATTAATAAATGCAACAAATATCTAATTTAGGCAAGCCATGCTTATTAATTACTCCCTTCTTCCAAAATATTAAATACAACATAAATTACATTTTATCTAATTTTGAATCAACTTTGACCACACATATTGATCTTGAGATAGACAATCTATATGATTTTATGAAAACTATAAGTACAAGGGCCTCCATGGATAATTATCAAGATTTATTGTGTAAATATATAAAGCCAAAATCATGTTAAAAGTTTCATCATTTCTTCATCCTAATTCATCAAATCCATTGGTGGAGAATGGGAGATATCATTGGAATTAACAAAATGCAATGAAAAATACTCATACATCATAAATTGAGAATAAATATTTGCAAAATATTTTCTAGAGGGGGTCTTTAAGGCCCTCCAAAGAGGTTAAATGGCTTGTTTGTATTCTTTTATTGATTTCCTTGTCTAGTAATTCTAGATCACCCTAGGGATCAAACATAGAGTGTTAGTTCTTGAATTAATTTTGTATTTTTTTTCTACTAATTTTGTATCAACCCTCTTCATTTCTTATTTTATAGCATGATCTTGTGGATAAACTAAACAAAATGATAGTATAGATTTACATTTTGGATATATTGTGTACTTATTAGCTTCACAAGGATGTATTATATGAGTTTTTGAGTCAATCTTAGGTACCTATAAATATTACATTTTATAATTTCAAGCGTTGGTCAAAAACTTGTCTCCTAGCCCAAAATTTATATTTGTTACATTGGATAAATTTCAAGAATTGGTCAGACACTTGTCTCTTGGCCGACAACTGATATTTGATAAAAGTTATATATCATCCCTTATATATTCCTACACCAATTCCTTATATATTAAATTCACATTTACTCACCATAAAATCAATTAGGTAATTATAAACAATCATTTTCACCTTAATATTGTTCTATTGAAGCAATTCCAACATCTAGGATATACTTTGATAGATCACAAGAATGATGGCATTACTAACAAGGAGTATGATAATACTAAGCGATAATTAGTAGGTAAAATTTCTGCTCCCATAAAATTTGGTCTTGTTATCCATAATAGCCTATTCCATGTAATTGATCTTGATTTACCATATAATCTCCTTTTTGGTCATCTATGGGTTCATGAATTGCATGTAGTTCCCTCTACACTCCATCAATATGTCAATTTTAATCATTTTGGAATGAATGTTACTATTCTTGGGGATTTACACCATATTAGTATTATAAATATATAGAATTAGAAGGTTGCCAATATACCTATTATTCTAGTGCTACAATAACATCAAAAATAAAAAGAAAGTAATTTATGAGCCACCTCAATCTAATTATTTATATCCTAATACCCTTGTTTATTATTTTGAATAATTGTTAACCTCAATAAATTCCTCCCATTTAAATATTCATGATAAAGGTCTTGACATATATAGTACTAAAAATGCCTTTCATGTTGCTAAACTACCTAGATCACCCAGATCCCATAGTAGGCCCTAGATGGAATGGTGAAATAAGAAGACATAATATTATCCCAAATAACATCTTTCATTAAACCTAGGAAAAGCATTCAGTTAGGAATATTTGAATCGATAATAGGAGTCATGGTTGTATAATGAGGATTTAGCTCCTTGTTTTCAAAGCAAAAATTACCCTATCCCAAATAGAATTATGCCCCATCATACGTATAAGGGATAGTTTTTTGGGGGAAAAAGATAAATATAAACTAGACCCTAATCTTTATGCTAAGTATTCAAAGAAACAATGTTTCAAATATAAATCACCTAAGGTTGTCCCCACACATCCTTAAATAGGTTCAACCTTTTCATTAAATAATGGTGTTCTTTATAATGGTATAGAGTCCTATTATAGCATCTACAATGAGCTTTCCAAAACCAATCTTTTGATTCCCATTCTAATCTAATTAGTTTTTCTATTCCAACCCTTCCCCTTCCCCTTCATTATCTTGACCTTATTGATTAGGACCACAAAGACAATAATATCATTCTTAATGATTTTTCAAATGAAGAAACTATTTCAAATCTCATGGGCCTCAGAGACTATTTACCAATAGGTGACCACAATCAAGGATTTGTATACACTTTGGAACCTAAGGCCTACTTTAGGGAGTAAGAAAACTTCCTTGGTCAAATTAAAAATGAAACATCGAGGTACTTAAGTGAAAACTACCATACCCAACACTCCCCTTTTTCAATAGGGAAATAGAGATCTACCTTCTCTTTAAAAATATGATCTTTCATATTTTTATGCAAAATTTGGGAAATATACGACATTTCACTTTTTTGGTGCGACATTATTGGCATTATATTTATTGTGTTTATCAGACAAACTTGTGTATTAAAAATTAATTCTTCAGGTTCATAGTCTTTAGGTCAATTCTTTCAGCCTTCATGCAAATTTATCTTTCAGATGTTATGTTTCAAGAAAATTTTAGTCTTATTATATTTTGAGATTATTCTTTTGGGAAGCATTATTTTTTCAAATAAATTATTCTAAACTTTTTTGTCTAAAACAATTCTCCCAAAATAATTTGGCCTATGGATTTTTAGCCTTATGGAATTGTAGACTGTATACACTTTCCCTAAAATAAATTCCCTAAGAGATTATCCCTTTGAACCTACCCTTTAGCATTTTGGAATTTCCCTTTAGATCTTTTGAAATGCCCGTTTTACCTTGCAACCTACCCTTTAGCCTTTAAAAAGTATACCCTTTAGGAATTGTTTTCCATGAAGTAGACCTTTTGAATCTATTCCCCTTTTTCGTGAGACTTTTTGACATACCCTTTAGGTTGGTTGAAAAGGTCATTTGCCCTATAATCTAACCCTTCATCCTTTAACTAAATCCTTTAAGACACATACCCTTTGGGTTTTGTGCAAACTACCTTTTAGAACTATTGTTTCATCCCCTTTATCATTTGGGATGTACCCTTTGGGTGTTTTTCCTTACCCCTTATGTCATGAACCAAAGTTACCTTTAGCATTTGTGTTTTAGGTCAATTATCATGAACCTATCCTTCGAGTTTGTTTAAACCTACCCTACTGGATCTTTGTCCTAAGTTGTGTGCCCTTTTCCAAGTGGCCACATACCATTAAAATCTTTTTGAAAAGGAAATTTTGGCCTTTATGGAATATCCAAATGTCCTTTTTTATTTTCCATCATACCCTTTGAGACTTCTATGTCAAGGATTTTGTCATATGGCCAAATTCCTCTAGACATTGTATCTAAGAGAATTTGACCCTTCAAGTTAAAGGCACATACCCTTCAAGTTTCATGAAAATTACCCTTCAAGACCTTTGAAGTGACCCTTATCTATATGAAAGTTCCCTTCAATAATTTTTCAAGTACCCTTTGGCCTTTATGAAGTAGATCCTTTGGGACTTTTATTATAGACAAATGCCCTACAAAGTAGACCCTTTAGGCTATTTCCAAAATACCCTTTAGCCATAAATGATCCCTTCAAAATAAATATTTTGGGACTTCTACTCAATGAAAATAATCCTTTAGAATAATTTTTCTAGACACTTTGTCTGAAATAATTCCCCCAAGGGAATTATCCATGGACATTAACTAGAAAGCACTTTTTTGACATTATACTCCTAAGTCCTTTATTACAAACAAAACTATTAAAATTATGCCATACTTAGCCAAACAAAGATAAAATAATTCATATTTGATAACTAAAAAAGGCCCTCAAGCAACCCAAGATAATAAATTTGAAATAAAAACAAAGTGAATGTTGCATATTTATATTACATGAATTGGTATTTAATGCAGGATCCTTTCTAGATGATATGAAACTATTAAATCCATCATTTTCATCCAAGTTAACTTGAAATAAAATCATATTCATTTCTAACTATGATCGAGAGCCCTACTTCATAAATTGAGAATTATATGAGTATAATAACAATTAAATTAAAAACTGAAGTGATTACAAAATATGTAGCATATCAAAGGAAATTTTAGTAGTTTAAAACATGTAGCTATAGATTTCACATCCAAGACATTCCAAGGAACAAATCCCCCATTTTTATTGTCAATTAATGATTCTACAAAGTTCAAATACATTATATTTAATGCATAGGTATTTCAATGTAAGTATCATAACTATTCACAACTCTAGGATGCTATTGATTTAGTGGACATGTTTTTATTAGATGATGAAATGATACTAGTAGAAAGGTGGTTCATTTAGGAAATTTTAGCCTACAAATGACAAAGATTGAATTTCACCATAGCTAAGCTAGAAGTTATGCCTTACACAGATCTTCTTGAGGATTTGTGTTTTTTGGAAAAATATCATAAGATGCTTACTTATTATATTCTCATGGTGATATAATGGTTGTGTGTATTTATAAAAATGATTTTCAAATGTATCTATCTCTTAGCATACGAGATGTATACTATGATAAACACACTTGGTGTAATTAAAAAAAGAGACCTCAATCCCCAAGGTGCTCTCCTCATGGCTACTCCCAGACTAGTCTATCACTTGGCAAGGGATAAATCCAAAGGGAGTGATTCCAATAAACAAGGATGAAAATCCAAATATGTATGTCTTTACTTAATAGATTACTCAATATGCCTAACATCCATTTTATTAATTTAGATTGGGTACCATTTTTATATATGATGTTATCACATGATGCCACCAATACCCTAGGGGAAGTAATTAATTTGAGATTGAGAGAGAAAATTGTGCATAAGGATAAACATCCCACCCCCATGGGATATTTTCATATGATGTTGTATTTGGTGGATGTGGTCATGGGAACATGCTATAAGGACTTGGGAAATTTGTGGGATCCAACCATAGATTTCATAAAAAAATTGAATTTGTGACCACTATAAAACATGCATATATACACTTATTAGAAGCATATGGTCAAGATATGTGAGGATGTTCATCCATAGGTATGGAAAGCCATTCATGGATCACCTATGCCTCAACTTGGAGAAAACATTATAAATAATTTGAGTGGAAAAGGAGACTATTTCTTATACCTAGATTTTACTGTCATCATGGTCTGGGGAAATAAGGTTAAGCCCTTATGTCTCAAAGGTATATACCAGATAAGCTAGTTGAACAAGAGATTGCTTTCTAGCTATGGAATAACATTGAGGAGGATTTGGCTAGGTAAAAAAGGGGTTTACACTTTGGAAGTTTAATTTCAATTGGAAGAATGGTATACCAAATAAGGAAACATCTTGGAGATGTAGGAGGAAAGTGTAATCATTACGGCTTCCCCATAATGACATGTAGAGACGGGGATCCCCATGGGTGAATCTATAAACATATCCATGGGATTAATTTTCATTATTACCACCATCCTTATTCTTATGATTTTATTTTTATGATTTCTAAATCAAATGAAGAAGTGCTAGAATGAGCATAAATTACTAGGATACAAGAGGATCATTTGAAAATGACCCAAGCCAAACCTAGTATTTCCACTAGGGAGCTGGACAATCAAAGACCTCTCTTTTAAGGATGGTAGTATTTAGATTTTGGAGAGGATAATCTAGAGAATAGGAAGCTTCCACATCTCAAGGACTTCCACTAAAATTGAAACTAAAATTAGTGAAGAGAGAGCCTAGGCTCCTTGAGCCTAGTACATAGAGAGGAAGAGAAAGGGGAGATCTTATTAGCTTAGACTCTAATGAGGAGGAATACAAGATGCAAAAAATTCCTACTACCAACATTGGTCAAATTCCTATGGCTACCCCTTATGTATCTAATGTTTCATCTATTGGGGTATCTAATTCACAAGCAGTAGCATCCACCTCCTAGGGATTTACCATTCAAGGAAAGAACCCTTTGGTATATGCCAAGAAGCCCAAGACTCCCACAAGTAGCCCTATAATGCATACATCTCAAGGCTTGCCTACTCTACCTTCAATTTCATAGCCATCAAGATAAGTTAAAGTTATCATCAAGGACATAGCAAAAGATTTAGATGAAGAGGATGAGTTAGAGACAAGGAAGGCTATGAGTCTTTAGGTTTACCCTATTGAGATTCATCTTCAAGGTACTCAGACCTTTTATAGTTTTACCTTGACTTTAATTTCTATTATTGATTAAATACTCAACTCTTATGTGAAGGCCCCATTCCCTCTACTATATCCACCCCCTTTTTTCCTTCTACCTTTGCATCCATTACTTCCATTTACACAACCACCATTGATCCCTATGCAATAACTACCACACCACTTCCTAATATTATTCCCACTATGCCTACTAACACTTCTACTATGAGAGATCTAAAAAATAAGAAGGCAACCAAGAAAGTGTAGACTACTCTAGCCACCCCCTAACTTCATGTTTAATCTATATAGATCTCCCTTCCACTCCCCACTCCCACTTCCATATAATAAACCATAGTAGCTAGAACAAGCATGGGATGGTAGTCCAAGCCTCAAATAGTTGTAGTCCACCCACTCCCTTAATTTGGAGGAGTGGACTAGTCAAAAATAATATGGCCTTCCTTACCTGATGTCTTGACAAAGGCTAGTAAGATATAGAAGAAAGTAGAAGAGGAGGTTGAGAAAGAGATTATCATTAAAACCATTGATGCACTCCTCAACATTCATTTGGGGCCATAGATTTAAAGAATCATTCTTATAAAATGGTTAGTTATAAGCTAATTCAGCTCCCCTCTATGTCTACTTTGTTTGAACCCCTAACTAGTAAAATATAAAAAGTAAACAAGAGAAATATTGAAGATGACCAAGGTAAATGCATCATCTTTGAAGAAAACAACTAGTGTTCTCTGTCACTAAAAGGCTAAATAGGTAGCTAGGGTAGTTTTTATATGAAGAAAATATTTAAAACCAATCTCAAGCACATAAGGATGTTGTGGTGTCCATTCATGAAGGCACAGAGTGATCTCAGAAGGAGATAAAAGAGGAGGTATAATAATTACAAGCATAGATTGAGCTACTTAGAGAACCATCTAGCATAGTGCATATACCTGCAGGTATCAAAGTTGAGGTTTAGGAGGCTGTGTCTAATTATTGTAATTCCTTATAGGCCATGGAAATTATGAAGGTTAAGAAGGAACCTAATATGAACCAATCAAATCAACTCTGTATCTCTTTTGTTCGAGATAGTGCCAAGCTTAAAATGATAGTTGTCTACATAGGTAACTCATTATATAGCCATCTTGACTTAATGACCACACTCGAGGCATCTGATTCCCTAAATATGGTTGTCATCAAGCATGAAGAGGCAAAAGAGTGGTTGAAAGTAATTGTATCTTTAATTCTAGAGTACTAGGCACATTAGGCTTAACTCCTCCAAATTTTGAATGAGCTAGAATTGTCTAAAGCAAGAGATTCTATGGGAAAATTGATTAGTATAATCAATTTTGATAAAATTTTCCAAGAAGATACTAAGAAATTTAAATCAAGTATACAAGGATTGGTAATATAAATAATATAATCAAGGCTAAAAAAACTTAGGAGGAAGGTGACTGATGTTGATATTTTTAGGAGAAAGTTATAGCTAACTAAAGATGAACATGCAAGAATCCTCAAGCAAACCAAGAGACTCCACTGATCATATTTACTTAACTTATATATTATTTTCCGATAGAATGAGGCAACACATAAAGTCTATCAAGATAATGAGGCAAAAAAATAAGCAAACTTTTGGTAGTGTTTCTATATCTTTGGCTTCTACTTCAACTTTCACTCCTACTAAAGCCCATGCAACACTTCAAATAACATAGCCTTAGCCATATGCATGTACAACTCCTATAGTATCATGTATATTTATATTCTCCTTATAATTATACAAATCATTATAACTATTTGATTTTGTAGTCTGTGTTTATGCACACATTACATGACTTTTAAAAGTCAATTTATTTATTATTAGCTTCTAGTTGATTTCAAAACTACACGTTCTAACCATCACATGTAAAAATCATGCATAGACTTTGAGAATGAGGTGCACCCTTCCCAAATATCTATAAATACAATTTTACCCCACCCCCCCAACTTTTTTTTGTTAGATAATATAGAACAACAAGCCATTTTGGTCATCAAGTGAATTGTTTCGAGTATTTTATTTCCAATGTTGTGATATTAGTTGTTATTTCTATGGTTGTTTTCTTTAATAATATTTAGTGTGCTAAATTTTAAAATAGATTATTGATTGCTTTGATTAATATTCTAATAGTAGATGTGTAATAATTATTGAATATTGGTGAATGTAATAAATTAAATAGTCAATCTAGATTGAATCATATTTTTGGATGTGTATTAGTGTTTTCTTGGTGTAGTTTTTTGAGTGTGTGCTATAGTTGCCTTAGATAAGTCATTATCCTAAGCCATAATATCCTAATTGAAGGGTGTGAAATAGCTACCCTAATAAGATCAACCTTTGTCTTAGACTGGTAAACTTCTTACATCTTCTTTAGACTCCTTAGCCATGTCTATTTGCACATGTGCTATTATTGTTAGAAATAGGTATTAGTTTTAAGAAAATATAGGTCTACTTACCCATTTTTTTGTTTTGTTATTAATATCTACCCACTCTAAATTAGAAGCTAGCCACCCATCCAACTCACATAGGAACTCACTCTATTATAAATCCACATCTCCATCTAAAAAAACTTGTTAACAACCTTAATACCTTACCCACCATTCCATCAATAGGTTTTCAAAGACTGCATACTTGTAACTCATGCTTTAGAATGGATTTTACCTCTATTGAGATCCTAAAATGTTAGAGGCTACTTCATTATAGTTATGGTGTGCATGAAAGCTACATCAATAGTTTCACTAGCATTATAAGGAGGGCCCTAAATTTCCTCCCAATAATAGAGGTTAGTCCTTGCATAGAGTTACAATGGAGTCACCTAGGAGAGTGACCAAATCCAATTCCTAGGTTGGTTTATTGGTATCACCCTTGGCAAGCCATAGGAGGCCTATAGCTATGCCAACAACTCTAGTTTACAATAATCCACATCCTGTAAGGAGTCTTGTGCTTGATAATCAACCAATGGCTTAGCAATAGCCCTAGTTAGTTGGATTTACCATTTCCATCATAGGGGATGTGCATGATTTACCTTGAAACCCCAAAAAATATCTACCATCCTTTTTTCCTTTAGGACAAAGGACCATAAAAGATCATATCAAATCTATTAAAACTACTTTAAGGTTAATGAATGTAGTTGATAAGGATGTTACATGTTATTTATTCCCTTTTAATTTAATGGATGTTTCTTATGATTAGTATTTTAATCTAATATAAAAATCCATCACCAATTGGAAGGATTGTCAAATGGATTTTATTGCATAATTTGGATAGGTCACTAAACCTAGATTAGTATATCAGCACTTCACTAGCATGACAAGGGAACCTAATGATCACATCCATGATTTCAATACAATATGGTAGAAGATTTATAACTATTTGATCTTGGGGTATAAACCATAATTTATGTTATCACTAGAGATGTACAAAAATGACTTATATCCCATTATAATCATGTTCCTGAGAAGGGAACCTACTACCAATACTTTGGCATTAGTATTCAAAGAAGCCATTAGCATCAATAGATAGCTCAACCCACAAACACTCGGGGTACCTACTATCAATAATGTATTCCTAGTGCTCAATATGATACCACATGTGAAAAATTTTTTTTGACATATAATCAAAATTAGTTATACATGTTGCCTCCATTGACATAAATAATGCAACCAAATTTTAGCTCTTTAAACAATCATGTGATAGGCAATAGTTACCAACATAACCAACATGCAACTACACTTCTTATAGCTATTCTACAATGTCTAGATTCTACAAAAGTTGAATTGGATTCTATTCAAAAGATGGTGCAGAAATCAAATAATGATTTTTTAAATATGCAATAAAAAATGGGCAATATCAATGCTATGATGGGTAACTAGAACATTGGGTTCTAAAGATATAACATGCAATTTAATAGTCTTATAAATAATATGAAGTAATTGGTATACTCCTACATATCAACATCAATAAAACATCTCTCTCCAATTGGTACAGGATAAACAATACAACCCAATATGGTGAGCTTGATTGTGTTGAGTTCTACATAGTATTCAAGATCTTTCAGAGGGAATTGACTAGGTAGGATCATATGAATAATCTACCAAAATCTCATTAGGACCTTGGATATGTTACCAAAACCATGTTCTTTGAGATTCACAAATTTCCCTTCCTTGACAAAGATGACAATGAACAAAAAGATAATACAAATGAAGTTCATGCCTTCCAGTAGTTTTAGATAGGTGCATATAACTTAAGGAATAATCATATGCTTACCAGCTCAACTCCTCCAAATACCATAATTATTCCTCCAAATCCTAAAGTAGAATTAAATCCACCCCCTCCAAAAATGAATGATCAACTACTGAACAAAGAAGAATCAAATAAAGGAGGATATAATATCATATAAGACATGAATAAGATTAACAAAAATATCATGCTCCATGAGTTACCCTAGATCATTAAGCAAAATGAACTATTATAGAAATCCATTACCAAAAAGGCTCGTATGGATAAAATTAGAGTGGCTATGGACAAATTAAAGGTGGCCAATGCCAATGTCATTTACAAAAGTAAACTTTAAGTACTGCCATTCCTATTAACCATTAGAGCATTTGGTAGGAATATTTATAATTATTTGGTTGACTATGGAGCATCTAAAACTATTATGCCTACTTCTATATGTAAAAATCTTGGTCTTACTCCTAACCTTTAAAAAAGATCAATATCTTAGCTAGATAAAACAAATAGTACTAGTGGTGGGAGAATTAAATAATGTACACATTCAAGTAGCATCAAAACTAGGAATCCAGATGACTATCAATATCCTAGTAGTGGACATATTGGAAGGCTATAGATCACTACTAAGTAGAGACTAGTCCAAAATTCTTAATGGGTATCTTTACATAGACTTATCACACATCTAGTTGCTATGGAGAGGAGTTGTAAATCAGATTAGAAATGATAGAGAACCTAGAATGAAATATCCCATCATGGAATATAATGTCAAAAATGAAAAGGTGAAGTATGATTCTCCCTCATTGGGAATTTAGACTTTTACCACTCACAATTTAGCATAGATCTTGAAACCTGAAGGTTCAAATCACCTATGGAAAATATATTTTGATGGAGTCAAGTACAAGTAAGGATCAAGTGTGAGAATTGAGCTAATTGGCCCTCAAGGTAAGAATTTCTTAGATGTCTATAGATTGTAGTTTCCTTCTATGAATAATAGGGAGGAGTATGAAGCTCTAATCTTATGACTATAGTTATCAATAAAGAAAAAATTTAAATAGATAAAAGTATTTATAGACTCAAAGCTGGTAGTCTAATAGATAAGAAATAAATATCAATGAAAATTATCTTATTTGAAGAGGTATAAGCATAGAGCATGGGATATAATTGAAATATTTTAATCTTTAAACATAGTAACACTTTTGAGAGAATAAAATTAGGTTGTTAATTCATTAGCTATAGCTGCTACCAATCTTAAGACATTACAAGAGTCTGAGGTAGAAAGATTTTGCATTGAATTGGTTCCCTACCCCTCTATTCCTAAGAATGTAGACAAAATTTAGGTCTTCAATGATGATCAATAGATTATCTATTTCTTCACTAATTCAAGGGATTTCAAATCTCAAATCATTTATGAAAAAGACATTAACCATTTCTATTAAGAAGAAATAGATAAAGGTCTTCTCCAACATATATAAAATCAAATTCTAACTAGCTTAGTCTCCTTAGAGAGATCATTCAACTCAGATCTTCAAGCATAGCAACTCAAACAACCCAAAGTCAATGAATTAGACTTTAATAAGGAAAATTTGGGAGAGGACCATAACCCACATTATGTGAATATTGGTTTTAGTTTCACCATTGATGGAAGGAAATGAGTCAAGTATTTTATTTTTCTATATAAGGATGTTATTATCTGGATGTATAAAGACCTTAAGGTATATAACCCATAGGTCATCACTCACACAATTCCTTTGAATCAAGACCATAAACCATTTAGACATAGGTAAAGGCTATTGAACCCTATTCTAGAACCTCTTATTTAGAAGGAAGTGGGGAATTTATTGAGTGCTAAAATCATCTTCCCAATCTGACATTATACAAGGGTGGCCAATTTACTCCTAGTTATAAATAAGAATGGAGAGATCATATTATGTGTAGACTTCAAAAATCTAAAAAGGGCTTTTGAAAAGGACAATTATCCTTTACCTTCTCTAGATGAGGTAATATAGATAGTGAGTGGTTGTGAGATGATGTCTTTTTTTGATGGATTTTAAGGCTACAACCAAGTAATGGTGCAACCTAAAGATAGAATGAAGATGATGTTTACTATGAAATGGGGTACTTATGCATACAAGAGGATGTCATTTGGCCTAATTAATATAGGATCCACCTCCAAATGTGCCATGGATAATGCCATTAGGTAAATAATAGGAAAATTTATAATTATATATATATATGACCTCATGGTGTTCTCAAAGAATAGAGAGGATCACATAACTCACCTATGGTCCATATTCAAAAGATGTAGGAAGTTAGAGATCTCTTTAAATTCTAAGAAGAGTATATTTGAAGTCACTAAGGGTAAACTCTTAGGACATGTTATCACAAAATATAGGATCACTATCACTCTAGAAATAACCAAATTAATCTCAAAGATTCAGTAGCCAAATAACAAGAAAGAACTTAAGTCATTTTTTGGGAAAATCAACTTCATCAAAAATTTTATCTCAGGGTTCACAGAAATAGTCAAGCCTCTAAATGTTATGCTCAAGTAGGATATTAAAATAGAATGGACAACTAAAGATAAAAATTCTTTCTAAGATATAAATTATGCCATATCTAAAGCTTTAATATTGATTAGTCTAGACTTCACAAAGGCTTTTTATCTATATTCTTTCACCTTAGAACACACCATTTATATCATATCATACAAAAGGAAAAAACCAAGCATGTGATTACCTTCATGAGTACAAATATAAAGGATGTAGAGCTCAAGTATTTAATGATCGACAAGTATATTTTCACTTTGGTTAAAGTAATGAAGAAATTTTGACATTATATCTTGAGGAAAAGAACCATTTCCATTGTACTTGATCCTACTATCAAACTCATCCTATCATAAAATGAGCTAGGAAAATGTCAATGAAAATTGATGGCTAAGCTCCAAGAGTTTGACATATATATTAGGCCTATAAAGATCATTATAGGATAAGGCATTGTTAAGCTCATGACTGAGTCAGATCTCCAAATCACTGTTGAAGAGTTATGTATAGCACACATTTCTAAAGGGGAATGGTATACCATTATAATCCAGTATTTAATTATAGGAACCTACTCCCTAGAGCTTAGTAGGGAAATAAGGAAAGCCTTGAGGCTCAAAGTTACTTATTTTATGATCAAGAAAGGAGTCCTCTATAGAAGGAACTATGAAGGCATATATATTAGATGTGTATCTATAGAAGAGGCTAAGGAAATCCTAAAAAATTTACATCAAAGGATAGGTAGTGGTCACCTAGCTGGTAATACCAACACCCATAATATTTTGAGGCTGGGATACTATTGGCTAACCATCTTCAAAGATGCTCACATACACATTATATTTTGCCATAAATGTTAAGAATTGAATAAAAATGAGGTTCACACAACCATTCCTCTACATCCAATTGTTGAAGGAATGTCATTTGCACAATGGGGCTTGGACTTCATTGGTATAATCAACCCAAATTGTTTAGTCAGCCATAAATTTATACTTACATCTACAAATTATTGTACTAGATGGATATAAGCCATTTCCATAAATAATATTAGATCACAAGACATGATTCATTTTCTGGAGGTGCACATTATGATGAGATTTGTCATACCCATCTCTCTAGTTTGTGATAATGGACCCACCTTTATATTAGCAAAGTTCACTGAGTGAGCACATGATAATCAGATTATAATCAGGTTAGCTTCTAACCACTAGAATTAGGGGAATGGATTAGCTGAGTCCATGAATAAAAATCTAATTGAGGCAATCAAGAAGTCAATAGAGGAAAAGCCTAGAGACTGACACAATATACTAATGTATGCTCTTTGGGTAGACTAGATGAGATACAAGCAAGCCTTAAAATCTTCACCTTACTTGATGGTATATGGATGCATACTATTTTTTCCCATCACATTGAAGTTTCCCACTTATTAGTTCATACAAGATTACATGGAACCAAATGACAAAGTGGAATGAAGATTGTTGGATATAATAAAAATGGAGGATTTAAAGACTGAAGCTCTATAGACCTTCAACAAAAACCAAAATGTAGTTAAAAGGTGGTTTGATAAAATAGCAAAATTCAAAGCATTCGGAATTTTAGATATGATGTTACTATAGGATAAAACCCATGAAAATAAATGACAACATGACAAGTTTACCCCATTATGGATCATACCATATCAGATTTTATAGATCGTGGTCAATAATGCATTTCATTTGAAAGACCTCAAAGGTAATGAGATCACATATCCAGTTAATGGATAGTTTTTGAAGCATTACTTTAGATATATCCATCAATGGATATTATTAATCGAGAGGATTTAGATAATCTTAAACATAGGACTCAATTAGATTTCACACTTTCTAGATTAGATTTCCATGCTTTCTAGAATATATTTTCAGTGCTTTTTAGTTTAGTTTTCCTACTTTTCAGTACTTTGGCTTTCTTATATTAGATTTTAGTGCTATCTACATTAGTCATTTTTTTTTCTTATTTTGTGTTCAAATTTTCATTTGTTCTCATTATTACTAAAACTAAAATCCAAAACAACTAAGTGTGAGGCTTGTGAAAAAGGGGAAAATTAAAACCTTGACACTTTGGGACTAGTTTATATATTAGGTGTATTTCTCTATTTTTTAGTCTTTAGGATGAAGGTAAGTAATCATGGATTATTCTAAATGATGTCACACTTGAATACTTTTATCAGGCATGTGGAAGTTGTTCTCAAAATACTTTATATGAATTTAGAAAGTTTTCTTATTTTTTTGGATCATTTTCACTTATCACATTAAATACCTATCGGAAGTGATAATTCTAGTTATAGGTGTAACTGGTAGGGGAATTCTAATAATGATTTATGTTATAATTAAATTAACTCACTGAGGTTCCATGTCTTTTCTTCTCCATTACTCAGTATATAAAAAAAGAACCAATGAGTTCTAAAGAGAAAAATAAGATTTAAATAAAATTAAAATAAAAGGCTTGCATGTTGAAATAAGGTCAATGTACCATGCATCATGGTTAAAATAAAACAATGGAAGGAGAAGGGAAATAATCCAAGGTATCTCTATCGAGGTTATGGATGCCTAACTGGTAGCAAAGTAATGCCTGAGTTTCCCCTAATTTCATAAGCTTTAATAGATGCTATAACGAAACCTACAAGTTGCATCAAAAACTTATGAAAAACTCACCATAGCAGGGGTTAGATAAACTACATGTTTAACACACATAGATCTAAGAAAATTAGAAGGAAATTATTTTGTGTGAATCTACTTAAAAGTCTCTTTCATGTTTATGATTTAATTATTCTTCTATGGCACAATTCATGATTGATTTATGATTGCTAACTAGAGTTATAGGTTCTCAAATACTCAGGAGTATTCCCCCTATAAGTCATCATTTTTTGTACCCAACACTCCCCTTTTTACATAGGGAAATGGGGATCCACCTTTTATTTTGAAATATGATCTTTCGTATGTCTATGCAAAGTTTGGGAAATCTAGGACATTTCACTTTTTTGGGGGACAATATTGGCATTATTTTATTGTTATTATGATATTAACTTATGTATTGTAGATGAATTCTTTGGGTTAATTCTTTTAGCCTTCATGAAAAATTATCTTTTAGATGTTATGTTTCAAGAAATTATTGGTCCTATTCTCTTTTAGGCTTATTATTTTGGGAAGCCTTTTTTTTTTGGAGAAATTATTGCAAATTTTTTTTTCTAAAAGAATTCTCCTAAAAGAATTTAGCCTACAGAATTTTGGCCTTAAGTAATTTTGGACGGTATACACTTTCCCTAAGGGATTATCCCTTTGAACCTAGCCTTTGGAATTTTTTAATTGCCCTTTGAAGATTTTGAAATGCCCTTTTTACCTTACCAACTTACCCTTTAAACTTTGCAAAGTAGACCCTTTGGGAATTGTTTATCATGAAGTATACCCTTTGAAGCTATTCCCCTTTTTCTATTACAATTTTTGACATACCGTTCGGGCCTATTGAAAAGGTCTTTTTCCCTATAAGCTAACCCTTATGACTTTACTATAACCAAATCCTGTAAGACACATACCCTTTAAGTTTTGTGAAAACTACCTTTTAAAACTATTGTTTCATCCCCTTTATCCTTTGGGATATACCCTTTGGGTGTTTTTTGCTTCCCTTTGTGTCACGAAGCAAAGTGCCCTTCAACCTTTGTGTTTTAGGCCAATTACCATGAACCTATCCTTTAGGTTTGGTTAAACCTACCCTAAGAAATATTTTTCCTAAATTGTGTGCCCTTTTCCAAGTGGCCACATACCCTTTATATATTTTTAAAATTGAATTTTTGGCCTTTATGGAATATCCAAGTGCCCTTTTTTCTTTTTTGACATACCCTTTAGGACTTCTATCTTGGGACTTTTATCATATGGCTGAATTCCTTAGGACATTGCATTTGAGTGAATTCAACCCTTCAATTTAAAGGCACATACTCTTTAGGATTTGTGAAACTTATCATTTGGGACATTTGAATTGACCCTTATCCATATGAAAGTTCCCTTCAGGAATTTTGGAAGTGTCCTTAGGCCTTTATGAAGTATATCCTTTGGGAATTTTATCATGGAAAAAATCCATATGAAGTAGAGCCTTTGGAATGTTGCCAAAATAACCTTTATCCATGATTTAGACCTTAAGAATAATTATTTTGAGACTTCTACCCAACAAAAAGACTCCTTCAGAACAATTGTTGTGGACACTTTGTTCAAAATGATTCCCCAGAGGGAATTATCCATAGACATTGACCTGAAAGCACTTTTTTTAATATATAATCCTAAGTGTTTTATTATGAATAAGACTATTAAAATTGAGCCATACATATCCAAATAAAGATAAAATACTTCCTATTTGATAAATACTAAAGTCCTTCTACCAACCCAAGCTAACAAATTTGAAATAAAATCAAAGCAAACATTGCATATTTATATTGCATGAACTGGTATTCAATACACAATCCTATATAGATAATACACAACCATTGAAGCTATCATTTGTATCCAAGTTAACTTTCAATCAAAGAATATTTATTTCTAATAGTGACCAAGAGCCCTAGTTCATATCTTGACAATTTTATGAATATAACAATGATTGGTCTAATAATCAAAGTGATTACATAGTACATAGCATATCAAAGGAAATTAAAATAGCCCAGAACACACATTTATGGCTTCCACATCCAAGACATTTTGAGGAACAAATCCCCCATCTATAATCTCAATTAAGGATTCTATAGAATTCAAATACACTATTTTTGACATGAAAGTATTTCATGATAAATATCATAACTATTCACAACTCTAGGATGATATTTATTCAATGGAAATGTGTTCATTAGATGATGAAACAATACTAGTAGAAAGGTGGCTTTTTTAGGAAATTCTAGCCTATAAATGCCAAAGATTAAATTTTAGCATGGCCAAGCCAAAAGTTATGCCTTTCATAGATCTTCCCATGGATTTTCTCTTTTCTAAAAAAATATCATAAGATGCTTACTTATTATATTCTCATGGTGATATAATGGCTACATATATATTCAAAAATGATTTTCAAATGTATCTATCTCTTAACATACCATATGTCTACTATGATAAACACACTTGGGTGTAATTCAATGTAGAGACCTCAATCCCAAAATTTCTTTCCTCATGGGTACTCCTACTCCAGTCTATCACTTGGCAAGGGACAAAGCCAAAGGGAGTGATTCCAATCGACAAACTTAGGATGGGAATCTAGATAGGTATGGATTTACTTAATAGATTATATGGTATGCCCAACATCTATTTTATAAATTTAGATTGGGTATTATTACAATATACAATGTTGTCACATGATTCCACCTATGCCTTGATGAAAGTAATTAGTTTGAGATTGAGAGAGCAAATTATGCATAATGATAAACATCCCACCCCATGTGAGATTTTTTTATGATATCATATTTGGTGGACATGGTCATGGGAAAGTGAAATAAGGACTTGGAAAATATTTTGGCTCTAGTCATAGATTGCATAAAAAATAGAATCTATGACCACTAAAAATTCATGCATATATATGTTTTACAAAAGCATATGGTTAGAATATATGAGGATGTTTATCCATAGGTATGGCAAGTCATTCATGGCTCACCTATGCATTGACTTGGATAAAACATTCTAAAGAATTTTAGTCAAAAAGGAGGCTATTTCCTATACCCATATTTTAATATCATCATGGTCTGGGGAAATAAGGTTGATCCCCTATGTCTTCCAAGGTATGTACTAGATAAGTTGGCTAAACAAGAGATTACTTTCTAGCTATGGAATAACATTGAGGAGGATTTAGCTAGGTAGAAAAAGGGTTTATACTTTGGAAGCTTAATTTCAGTTAGAAGAATGGTATATCAAATAAGGAACATCTTGGAGATGTAGGAGGAAATTACAATGGTTATAGCTTCCCCATAATGGCATGTAGAGATTGGAATCTCCATGGGTAAATCCAACAACATATTTGTAGGTTTAACATTCCTTATTACCACTATCCTTATCATTATGATTTTATTTTTATGAATTATAAATTAGATGAAGAAGTGATGGAATGAGCACAAATTTCTTAGCTATAAGAGGATCATTTGAAAATGATCCAAGTTGAACCTATTATTTCCACTCAGGAGCTAGACAACTGAAGAACTCTCTTTAAAGGTTGGTAGCATTTATATTTTTGTAGAGGACAATCTAGAGAATAGGAAACTTCCTCATCTCAAGGACTTCCACTAAAATTGAAATTGAAATTGGTGAAGAGAGAGCTCAAGATCCTTCAGCCTAATACATAGAGAAGAAGAGAAAGGAGAGATATTATTAGCTTAGACTTTGATGAGGAGGATGACAAGATGCAATAAATGCCTACTATCAACTCTGGTCAAGTTCCTATGGCTACCCCTTGTGTAACTACTATTTCATCTATTGGGGTATCTATTTCACAAGAAGCAAAATCCACCTCCCAAGGCTTTCCCATTTAAGGAAAGACCCCTTTGGTCTATACCAAGAATCCCAAGACTCCCACATGTAGCCCTATAATGCATACATCTCAATGTTTGCCTAATCCACCTCTAAGTTCATAGCCATCAAGAGAAGATGAAGTTATCATCAAGGACATAGCATATAATTCAGATGAAGAGGCTAAGTTGGAGACAACCAAGGCTATGAGTCTTTAGGTTGAGCCTATTGAGATTCATCTTCAAGGTACTCAAACCTTTTCTAGTTTTCCTTTGACTTCAATTTCTATTATTGATCATATACCTGTCTCTTTTATGGAATTTCTCATTCCCTCTTTGTATCCACCCTATTTTCTCCTTCCACCTCTACACCCATTCCTTCCATTTCCACAACAACCATTGATCCCTTTGCTATCACTACCACACCATTTCTCATGGCTATTCCCTTTATACCTACTAGCACTTTTACTATGATATTTCTTAAAAATAAGAAGGAAACCAAGAAAGTGTAGACTACTATGGCTACCCCCCAACTTCATGTTCAATCTACATATATATCCCTTCCACTCCCCACATCCACTTCCACATAACAAACCACAATAACTAGCACAAGCACAAAATAGAAGGCCAACCCTCAAATAGTTATAGTCCACCCACTCCCTCAAGTTGGAGGAGTGGGTTGATCAAAACTAATATGGCCTTCCTTGCTTGAAATCTTGACAAAGGCTAGTAAGAAACATAATAAAATAGAAGAGGATGCTAGAAAAGATATTTTTATTATAACCACTGATACACCCCTCAACATTCAATCTTGTCCCATAGATTTGAAGAGTCAATATTCTCAAATGCCAACTTTTAATGTCACTGAGCTCCCCTCTTTGTCTACTTTATTTAATACCCCAAATGGTATAATACAAAGAGTAAATAAAAGAAATCTTAAATATGACCAAGGTATAGGCATCATCCTTGAAGAATGAAAACCAATGTTCTCCCTCACTAAGAGGTAGAATAGGCAACCAGGGTAATCTGTATATGAAGATAATATTTCAAACCTAGCTCAAACACATAAGGATGTTATGGTGTATGTTTATAAAGGAACATATTTAACTTGTAAGGATATAGAAGAGGAGGTATAGGAATTGTAAGCACATATTGATCATCTTAGAGAACAATCTAACATAGTGTATATTCTTATGGGTATCAAAGCTGAGGTTCAGAAGGCTACATCTAAATGTTCCAATTACTTAGAGGCCATTGAATTTATGAAGGTTGAGATGTCATCTCATGTAAACCAAAAAAATCAACTCTATATCTCTTTGGTTTAAGATAGTTTCAAGCTTAAAATTCTAGTTGTCTACATAGGCAACTCATTATATATCCATCTTAACTTAATGACCACACTCGAGGCATCTAATGCCATAAATCTAGTTGTCATTAATAATGAAGAGGTAAAAGAGTGGTTAAAATCAATTATGACTCTAATTCTAGAGTACCATGCACATGAGGCTCAAGTATTCTAGATTTCGAATGAGCTAGAATTGTCTAAAGCAAGAGATTCCATGGGTAAATTGATTAATAGAATCAATTTTGATAAAATTGTCTAAGAATCCATCAAGAAATTTAAATATAGCATACAAGGTTTGGTAATATAAATAATATAATTAGAGATAATAAAAGTTAGGATAAAGGTAACCAGAGTTGAGATTTTTAGGAGTAAGTTCCAGGTAACTAAAGATGAACATGCAAGACTCCTTAGACAAACCAAGAGACTTCACTAATCCTTTCTTAACTTAGATATTATTTTCCAATAGCATGAGTTAGTTCTTAAAGTATATCAGGATAATGAGGCAAAAAAGAAGTAAAATTATGGTAGTGTTTATATATCTTCATCTTCTACTATGACGTCCACTCCTACTAAAGCCCATCCAATACTTAAGACAACCTAGCCTTAGTCATATGCATGTATAAATATTTTAGTAGAACGTATATTTATATTCTCCTTATAACTAGATAAATCATTGTAAATATTTTATTTTGTATTTTGTGTGCATGCACACATTACATGACTTTGAAAAGCCAATTTATTTATTTTTATCTCCTAGATAGTTTTAGAACTACATGTTCTAGTTGATACATGAAAAAATCATGCATAGACTTGGAGTATGAGGCACCCCCTTCCCTAATATCTATAAATAAAATTTTACCACCCCCCCCCACCCAACTTTTTTTTGTTAGATAATTTTATAATATAGAGTAGTGAGCCATTTTGGTCATAAAGTGAATGTTTTGAGTATTTTTTTTCCAATGTTGTGTTATTAGTTTTTATTTCTATGGTTGTTTGCTTTAATAACATTTAGTGTGATAAAACTACAAATAGATTCTTGATTGATTTGATTAATATGTTAATACTAGATGTGTAATAAATATTGAATATTGGTGAATGTATTGAGTGAAATACTCAAGTTATATTGAATCATATTTATAGATGTGTATTGGTGTTTTCTTGTTGCAATTTTCTAAGTGTGTGATATGACTACCTTAAATAATTTAGTATCCCAAGCCATAATCTCCTAATTGAAGGGTGTGTAATAGGTGACCTAATAGGAACAACCTTTGTTTAAGACTGGTGAACTTCTTGCATCTTATTTTCCTTAGAATCCTTATCCATGTCTATTTTCATGTGTGCAATTATTTCTAGCAACATGCATTAGTTTTAAAAAAATACAAGTCTATCAAGAAACCAACTAGGGAAGTAATTCTTGAGACCCACAGAGATTTATTTTCTTCCTTACCTTACCCTCTTTTTGTGTTTTTTAATTAAGATATACCCATTTTAGATTAGAATCCATCTTCCCATCCAAATCATGTAGGAACTCACTCTATTATAAATCTACACATCCATCCAAAAAACCTTGTTAACAACCTGTATACCTTACCCACTATTCCATCAATAAGTTTTCAAAGACTACATACCTCTAACTTGTGCCTTGGAGTGGATTTTACCTCTATTGAGATCCTAAAATTTTAGATGCTACCTCATTATGGTTGTGGTGTGTATAAAACCCACATCAACATAAACCTTTCTAAGGCACTTATAGATCAAGGAAAAGGTAAATAAAAAGACAAGTCTATTGGTGAAATCTTGTTTCAAGCACCATTAGATGGGAAGTTATCTCTCCTTCATAACAAGCCCAAGAGTCCACAAGTCCATGCTTGTCATTTATTATTGAAATAAATTCTAAGGTCATAAATAAATTAGATGTATGGTCTTAAATAATCCACATTTAACAGCTCATTGGCCATTGCTTGAGATGAATGATTTTGATTCTTCATACATGGGTCAATTTGAGATTCCACATTCAAATTTTAATGATACTTTACCTCTTTTGACCATGATTATGGATGATAGATCCACTCTACTTATGGAAGACATTATAGAAGTGAATATTGACATGTATGATGATCCTAAGATAAGTAATCTTGGTGCATCTCTCTCTTCAAAGGAACATGAATTGATTAGTTCCCTTCTCACAGAGTTTATTTATATATTTTATTGGGCCTATTTTGATATGCCTAGTTTAGATCCTTTTTTTGTAGTACATAATTTGGTCATATACCTAGAATCTAAGAAATATGCATCCACGTATTTGCCTCCTTGTCAAAGTAGAGATAGAAAATTACTTGTATCAAGTTTTATTATACCTACTCCCCATGATTTGGATTTCTAACATTATTCTAGTCAGTAAGAAACTAGTTGACATCTAAATCTTCACATATTTTATAAATCTTAACAAATTTTGTCCTAAAGATCATTTTTTATTACCTAATATAGATATGATTCTGGGTTTTATATCAAGTTACAATATGCTATCTCCTATATATGGCTTCTCTAGTTATAATCATATTAAGATTGATCCAGAAGATCTAACCAAAATAAGATTCACGAATCCATGGGGAACATTTTATTATCAATTCATGCCATTTGTATTGAAAATTTTTATATATCTACATATCAATAAGCAATGATAGTTATCTTTCATGATCTTATGCATGGTATTGTTGAAGACTATGTTGATGATATTTTGGGTAAATATAAAATGTGTACATAGCTTCCATAAGTGTTTTGAATAATATTTAAAAGGCTTCATGAATATAAAATACATTTTAACCCCAATAAATTTTTTTTGGGTTCACACCTAGAATTTATTTTTGCTTCATTATCTCTTTTAGGTGCATTATAGTTGATCCAACTAGAGTTCATGCTATTACTAAGATGATACCTCATACTAATTTGAAATAACTTCATAGCCTACATGTTATGATCTAGGATATTATATGCTTCATCTCCCAATTTATTGTTCATTGTATCCATTTACACATATTTTAAAAAAGGGCATTACCTTTCGATGGAATTTTGAATGCTAATAAGATTTTGAGAAAATTAATCAATAATTAGTAAATCCTCTAGGACTTGTTCCACCAATGCCTAGAAAACCTTTGTTATTGTACATATCTATAACTACCAATGCTTTGGGAGCACTCCTTTTTTAGCATAATGATCAAGGAAAATAATGATCTATTTATTAACTAAGTCATACCTTAGTCTCTTATGATCAAAACTATACTCAAGTATAAAAATCTTGTCTTGCATTACTTTTTTCTTCCCAGAAGCTTAGACATTATATGTAGAATAATAAGACCATGTTGATTACAAAATTAGATAATTTGAAATATATATCATCAAAATTAGCATTAACTATTCAAATGGATAAATGAGTAATGTTTCTTAGTGAGTTTGATATTGAATATAAACATCAAAAGGATATCAATGGTCAAATTTTAATTGATCAACTAGATAAATCACCTCTCTAAGATTCTACTCCTATTATAGTGCACTTTCCTAATGAGTCTATTATGACGCTCGATGAAGCTAAAGAATGGAATCTATATTTTTATGGATCTTTCACATCTCATGGATTAGGATCAAGAATATTATTCATCATAACATACGGAAATATTATTTATAAGGATTTTCACATTGGATTTTCATGTAATAACAACATTTTTTAATATGATGCTTTTATTGCTAGGCTTCATTTTGAAGTGTAATGGAATATTCAATTTTTTTTAAGTATATGGTGATTCATATCTCATTATCACTTAATCTACATATCAATATCATATAAAGGATGAAAAACATGTGCCTTACAAAGGCATAATAGATGCTCTCAAAAAAAAATTTAAAGTCATTTAGTTAAAACAAGTTCCTCGAGCCAAAAACAAGTCTACAAATTCTATGGCCACTATTGGATCCATGATTACACTTTATCCTTATATCAAAGAATATTAGTTTATAATTGAAAATTTTATTTTCCCAGTGTATGACTATTTATATTTTGAGACAATATGTGTTATTGATGGTCCTAATTCACATTAGTACATAGACATTTATTCATATCTCAACAATCAAATCCTTTTCATTGATCTATCTTGTAATCATACAAAATCCTTTACCCAAACCACTTCTAATTTTACTAGAATTGGCAACTAATTTAATAATTTTGGGAATATTGGAGTCTTATTCATAATTTAGTCAAGGGTTTGGAGTAATAAATTAGTAAATAATATTGTAATAACTATAGTACTCATTTGTATAATTTGTTTGACTTTTCTAGCTTTCTAAAAATAGTAATGAAAGAGGAGGAATACAACTTAGATTAAAACTAGACTAAGATCAGCTAAGACAGAGGCTAAAACTAATTATGTAGGATTAGGATAGTGTTGTCAACCTAGATATAGATTTCATTAAGTGAAAGAATAGAACTAAAAATAGGACACTTCAAGGTTTGATACTATAGTCTAGGTGCTACTGTTATTGTCCAAACTAGTCATAGAGATTTGAGTTTTCTGGGTTTTATTCATTGTCCTTGTGTAAGATTTCCTATGAAAATTTTGATCTTGAATGTTTATGGAGATTATTATATAACTAGTTTACTCTAAAATTCTAGACCTTCATTGTGCTTGAATAAAACTTGAGAAAGAGGGGGGGTTAGTGTGTGTAAGATGCACTAAACATGTATCCACACCATTTGTGTGGGCACATTACTTATATACTAATAATATGAAAAGGGATGAAGCCATATGTAGTTCTTCCATTTGATGTGCTTTGGGAAATAGTGTTATGCAAATGAAAAAAATGCAAACTAAGAGTTCTTGAGGTATCTAGAGACTAGTGTAAGGGTTTAAATATACTTGTAGCTATATTAAATGGTTGTATATAGAGAATAGGGAAATTTAGCTTAGTTGTTTTACTTATATTCTTGATTAATTTTTTAATATTTTCCAACCCCTTCTAAATTAACTTTGAATGGGATTTTATTGAGATCTATTGGTCATGGGTTAAATATATTCACGTTAGGCTGACATAATGAAGAAGATGAATCATAAAGAAACAATCATTTGGTCTTGAAATGTGATTGGATAGGAGCACTAAAAATGGGACACCCTGGGGTCAAACACTATTGTCCAATCCAAGCATTCCTATCTTACAGGCTTGAGACATGGGGAGATGGAACTAACATAGGAAATGTAGCCTAACCGAGCTAGAATTAGGTCTCAAAATTCTATGGATGATTGGGAATAAGCAAAAAGGTGTCTATAAGGGTCATGAGAGCATGAAAGAGGGAGTTATATGTTGGGTGTCATAAGCCACACTCAAGATATCAATTTGGACATTTTATATGACTACATTTACCTCTCCTTTATTCCTGTGATGTAGCAAAGAGAAATATTAGGATAAAGGAAAGTAGAAATCATACATGAACTTACATATAAGGGTGAAGCCTATGAAGGTATGTGATACTAAGTATGCATAGAGAGAGCACATTATGATATGTAAAACTATAAGAAAAAGAAAGAGTAGATCAGTTCTTACTAGACATGTTATATCTAAAATAAGAACATAAATAGCTAGGTAAGAGAGAAAGGAAGAGAAAGCAATGAATACACCTCATCAGGTATGGAAACTAATACAAAACCTATTGTAAAGCTAAGTGATGTTGGGTATGTTGGGTAAATGTTATACTAAGAGTAATATCATGAACGAAGTTGAGTGTTCAATTCTCCAAAAGTGGTTCAAGAATGCAAATACTAACCCTTTAGATCCATTATTGCCTACTAAGTGAAGCTATGTGATCATGCATGTGCTAATAAATGTTTTTAATATGTGTCTAATCCCTCTAAGTAGGTGTCTCAAAAATATAAAGGCTAGCTACACCTTTGGCTCCATTGTTCCCCACTAAGTGAAGTTATGAACTAATACTAGTATGAATGTGTCATATGAGATGGCTCCTAGAGCCCATGAATACTTTGAAATCTGACCATGTGGCATGGATAGCTAAATGTGTACTAGAAACTAAGCCAATATTGGCCACTCTAAAAGGAGGAGATTAGGCTTGTATGAAAGCCACTCGAAAATTAGAAACTAGGATTATGTGAAAGCCACTTGGGAATGTAGATGTTAGGTTTGTATGAAATCCACTCTAAAATAATGCCAAACACCTATATATGGAACAAGGCATGCAACTACTAAGAATGGTTGGGTAATATACTACACTCAAAAAGAAAAGAAGACCAATGTGTTGTGCACATTATCCATAATCGTTGGTGTATGTAGCATGTATTTTGATCTAGAATTTATACCAAATGCCCAATCTAAAATTGGAAATGAGATCCATCATGCTACATGTGATTCCCATTATATTTGGATTCTCTAATAAAAACTATACTAAAACTATTGAATCTAAACTAATTTATATGTGAGAACACTATAGTTGAGCTAACCTTTCTACCTATTTGTGAAAAAATTGGTTTTTTTGTTGTTTGGATAAGAACACCAAAAAAAGGACACCCTATTATATACTGCTATTATCTATGTCCAATGCTATTATCCTTTGCTAAATATGATGATTATTCTCTAATCATCACTATTTTTATGGTCTATTTTTCCTAGTTTGACCTCTGATTCTTATTATGAAAATTAATTTTTTGATCGATAGGAGATATGATCTCTATGACAAAACCCCTATTTATTGCCCCTTATTTTAAGGTAAGTCATTATTTTTAATGTTATGGGAAAGGATCTGAGAATATTTTAAAAGCTTTATCATGTGTTTGCTTTTCTTAAAGAGGCTCAACTGGAGTGCCATGATCAATAACATTTCCATATATCAAGTCTTATATTTTGTGTTTCAAACTAATATATCTATTTGTTGTGTGGTCTGGTGCCCTGTGAGAATTTCAAAATGAATTTTGGTAATGTCCATATGGAAGAGGATTTGTTGGATCAACTTCCTAAATAAGAGGGAGAGATATGATATTACATTCTAATAATTGTTGTAAAACTCTGGAAAGAGATAATAGTAGATTGGATAAAGTTTATCAAGGAGGTGTAGATAAAACCACTAACTAAGGGGGATCCAAAGTTACATTAACTATAGGTTGATTTTGAATTTTTATATCATTGACCCTTACTTTATATGGGACTTTACTGTTACTCACGTTTATTTTTTTTAATATACTTGTATACTTGAGTTTTCCCATTGAAATTAATTTGACTTCCCTTTCCTTTAGTGTATGACATAATTCAGTGAAGGAAGATAAGATTTTGAACATTATTAAGTCATGTAAAGCTGGGAGAAGACTCTATTTGAAGAGATCTTGTAACTCTTGATCGACCATGGGGATAGTCATCTTAGCCAAGATAGTCTTATATTAAATGACATAATCTATGAGATACTCATTTGAACTTTGTTTATATTGTGAAACTTTGGCATAGGAAACCTTATCACCAATGTTAATGATGTAATCAGATATGAACATGTTAGCTAAAATATTGAATGCATTGATTGACTAATTTAGTAGATTATAGAAGTATTGTAAAGCATAATCCTTTAGACTCCATAGAAATATCCTGGTTAATAACCAGTCATTTGGTACATAATCCAAGAATTCTATGTAAAAAGCTATCAAGTGTGTCTCTGGATAACCCTTTCCATTATATAGAGTGAGTTTGGGTTAAACAAAACCTAGTGGCAAGGGTTTCAAATCAATGTGATGTGCTAATGGTGTATGTAGTACAAAAAAATAATCTAAAGCTTGCATTGGTCTAGAAGCACCTTACTCAAGATGTAACACCTTAGATTGAAGATATTTTATCTCTTGCACTGAGGCTACCACATCAAGAGTAAAATATATACTAGCCATAACTGGTGGTGGCATAGAGGAAGGTTGGGATGCGATAGGGGGTTGTTGAGATATAGTTACCCCCATAGTGTCATTTACAACTGGTTGCTCTATAGTTTGAGAGGATTAACCATTATTTGCTTTTTGTTTCTCTTTTTTTAGTATTTTAAGAATATCATGTTGCATGTCAAGGTGTTTAGTTAAGAGTTCTTAAAGTTCCCTTATATCAATTTTATCAAAACCAATATATCAGTTTCATCAAAACCAATGTATTGGGCCATTATTAAAGTAAGAAAAAAAATTGAAAATTGATTGATTTTTTTGTAATAATTTGTAATAAGTAAAGTGTTATGGAAGGAAAGTACTAAATGTAGAAAATTTAAATTCCTAAAAATGTCAAATTGAAAAATGCATAAAAAGGATACAAAGCTTACAAACATGTAAGGTGATACCTCAAAAACAATAGGACTTAGTATATGTAACTAAGGTTTTGAAAAATGATATATATATATATATAAATTTCTATGGAAAAAATGCAAAATTATATTTGAAAATGTAGGTTAAAAATTAGAAAAATATTGGAAAAACTCTTGATTTAAAGGGACCTACTAGATTCAACTAGGGTTTGAAAGAAATGAGTTTTTAAAATTACTATAGAATTAAAAAAATTAATGTGAATTTATGATTTACATATACAGGTAAAAAATTAGAAAAATATTGGAAAAACTCTTTATTTAAAGGGACCTAGTATATGCAACTAGGGTTTAGAAGAAAATGATTTTATAAAATTACTATGGAATTTTAAAAATTAATGTGAATCTATAATTTAAATATGTAGGTAAAAATCATAAAAATATTGGAAACAATAGGAAGGAATTTTCCCTAGGTTTTTTAGGTTTCTTATGTGTAAACAAAGTAAGTCAGGTTCACCAAATGATTTAACAGTTTTTGGAATTATTGGAGTCTTATTATTAATTTAGGTAAGGGTCTAGAATAATAAATCACTATATAATATTTCAATAATTATAGTACTAATTTTTATAATTTATTTGACTTTTTTATCTTTCAAAAAATATAAATGAATTAGGAGAAATACAACTTAGCTTAAAATTGGACTGAGATGGTTGAGACAGAGGCTGAAACTGACTATGCAAGATTGGGATGGTGTCATTAACCTAGATCTAGCTTTCATTTGGTGAAAAGATAGAAGCACAAAAAATAAGACACTTCAAGGTCTGGTGTTATAGTCCAGGTCCTAACATTATTGTCCAAACTAGTCACAAAGATCTAAGTTTTCTAGGTTTTGTCTGTCATCCTTATGTGAGCATGTTTATGAGATTTTAGATCCTGAATGTTGATGGAGCTCCTTATATATTTCATTTAATATTAAAATCTAGACCTTCATTATGCTTGAATAAAACTTGAGAAAGATGGGGGTTAGTGTGTGTAATATGTATTTAACATGCATCCATACCCCTTGTGTGGGCACGCTTCCTACATACCAATACTTTGAAGAGGGATCAATCCATATGTAGTTCTCTCACTTAATGTCCTTTGTGCAGTAGTCCCATGCAGATTCAAAAATACCAAACTAAGAGTACTTGAGGTGGATCAAGACTAGTGTGAGGGTTTGAATATGCTTATAGTTGTATTGGATGGTTGTATGCAGAAAATAGGGAAATTTACCTTAGTGGTTTTACTTGTATTCTTGCTTGCTTTTGTAATATTTTCCAACCCCTTCTAAATGAAATTTGAATAGGATTTTATGGAGATATATTGTTCATGGGTTAAATGTATCCATGCTAGACTGACATAATGAAGAAGAGGAATTGAAAGGAAATAGTCATCTAGGATTGAAATGTGATTAGATAGGAACACTAGAAATGGGACACCCTAGGTTCCAACACTATAGTCCAACCCCAACACTCCTTTCTTATAGGTTTGAGACCTAGGGGGTGGAACTAGCATGGGAAATGTAGCCTAGCTAAGCTTGAATTAGGTATCAGAAGTCTACAGATGATTAGGAATAAGCAAAAAGGTGTCTATAAAGGTCATGAGAGCATGCAAGAGGGACTTATGGGTTGGGTGTCACAAGGAAAACTCAATCTACCAATTTAGACATTTTATATAACTAAAACAACACATTTTATCATAGGGTATATGATGGAACTCTATTTCATTATTTAAATATGGGAGAATATGACTGAGTGCTTAGGGAAGTTCATGAAGGGATTTGAAGGGCACACACTAGTAGTATCATCCTAGATAAAAATTTCCTTTGTAATAGTTATTATTGGCCTACTATGGATCTAGATGCATGTGTTTATGTTAATAAATGTCTAACATGTCAAAAACATGGTGTTCTAATTCATGTTCCAAGATAGTCACTTTAACCAATAGTAACTCCTTAGCCATTTCTAATGTGGGGGCTTTATCTCATAGGAAAGATTAACCCTACTTTAGATAGCCATAAACATATCCTTACTACTACCAAATATTCCACTAAATGGGTAGAGGTAATCCCTCTCATTTACATAACTAGTAATCAGATTTCCAAATTCATCCTAAACCACATAATTTACCATTATGGCATCCCTTCCACCATAGTTTTATATAATGAAACATCTTTAAAAATAGGGACATTACTACCCTCTATTATAAGTTACATATAAAGCACAAATTTTCCACTCCTTTTTACCCTCAATGTAATGGCTAAGTCTAAGCATCTAATAAAACACATATCAAAATCCTCAAAAATATTGTTAATGAATTTGGCCACGACTGGCATTTGAAAATGTTCCTAGGCTTGTGGGCATTCCATATAATGTCCACTCTTCTACTAGTGAAACTCTCTACTCCCTAGTTTATGGTTATGAATCAATTCTTCCTATTAATATTGAGCTTCCATCTTTGTACATTTCACTATAGGATATTCTTGATGAAGACTACTAAGTAGCTAGATTAGCAAAACTGGATCTCTTGGATGAGAAATAGATAACCACCCTAAATCACATCATATCTTATCAGACAACTATATTTAGGCTATAACAAACACATTATCTCTCGAGAGTTTGATATTGGTGAAAATAAAATAAAAAGAATACTAAAGTTTAATGGGAAAATAAAGGTAAGTTTAAACCAAATTGGTTAGGCCCCTTCATTATTATAGCTAACTATGGGTCTATTACATACAAGTTGGATACTCTAGAGGGTTATGAAATCTATGATCTAGTGAACATTATGCATCTTAAATATTTTTATGCTTGAATTGTCTTATCTTATCTATAAGTGTTCCTAGTTAGATGCATCTATATTCCATTTTATCTTCCCTATCTTTACAACCCTTGCTCAGAGAATCTTTTCACTATTCCTTGTCTATTTTTCCCACTACCACACTAATAATATTATGATTACATAGGTAAGTGAATCAAAGAGATAATATATTGGAATAAATAATAATTGAATAATGGTTTGTGTTATAATCTATTTTCATAAGAAATGTCAAAATATGGAATATCAATATTTTCCAGCTTGTATGAATTTTATCATTCCTTTGAGTTCCTAGCCATTCTTATTTCCATTCCTTATTCAATCCCATCGCATCTTGATTCATTTTTATGAGAATAAGTTTTATATTATTCAAATTTAATTTTGAGTTTTACTTCCTAAATCACTCATGTATGGACAACCCATTCACATTCCCTATTCATTATTGAGTTATCCCACCCATGGTTGTTCTTATTTTCTTTGGTAGGTGTTTTTGTAGTTGTTTGTTCTCATTTCTTGGATATTCTTTGGTTAAAATACTATTTTTTATATCCTATTCCAAAAAACCAAAAAATAATTCAAATATTCCAAAAAATCCTTAAACAATTCAAATATTTCAAAAAATCCCTAATTGTCAAAATATTAACTTATGTATAAAATGCTAAAAATTTTCATGACTCGGTATCTTTTAGATTTTCCCCATTTGTGCCCATCTCTAATATGGTATAATTGACTAGTTGTCATCATGTTCCTCAACTTGGATTTATAGTCACTTTTAGTTAGGTATCACATATTAAAGTACCTCATAAGTTATTTTCATATCCTTTTGAGTATAACATAACAAAAGGTGGGACCAACTTCCTATGCTCTCACTATATTGTGAATTAATCTTCTACTCTCATCATTTTATGAATATTTTAAAGTCGCACTCTCATTATTTTATGAGTTTAACCATCCATTCTTAAAGCATTTTTATCTTGTCCCTAATCTTAATTATCATTTTTATTCCCAATTTCTAGTTAAATTATAATAGCTTGAGGTCTAATTGGACTATGTAGGTAGTACTTAGTTTTATGAGGTCATCTTAGCCATCCCTTGAAAAATGATCTTAATGTTTTTCAAGAATTGATCTTGTCAATTTTTCAAGATTTTTACTTATACATTCATCATTTTGCTAGTTCCCTTTCATAATTTTACCCTCTAATCTATCTTATTTACTTGTCAGTAATTTTATTCTTTCTTGAATCTATGGGAGAACTACATTTGTTCTAAATTCCCTGGGACTATGTAAGAAATGTACACTTGCATGGGGCATTTCAAGTCAAATCAGCCACCACTTACTTATTATTCCATTCCTCCCTTGGTCATACTTATTTTATCATACCCTTGGTTTCAAATAGTAATGCCTTATTATCACACACACTCCTTTATATATTGAATGTTTATTTACTTCTATTTGTGTGTTGATTATTTGTTTTATTATTGGTATGTATTTTTTTACTTAATTTCCTTAATTTATTACATTAATTGTCTTACTTAAATATTTATTATTCATATCATGATTTTAAGTTATGAATAATATGTATCTGAATTAGAATTGATTTAAGTGCATTATTTTTTACATTTAAAGATTGATTTTACATATCCTCTTTTATGTTATGTACATTTTCATTTTGAATTCAATTTTTAAGAATTTTGACAAAAAAATGTTATCATGGTCCTTACTATATTATGATGCATGTTGTCATGTGCAATATTAAAAATCAAGTCTCAAAAAGGTGCAGTCATATGTCAATACTACATTCAAACATATATATATCTATATGATCCAATCATCAAAATAATAAACATTATGATCATCACATCAATGAGTCTAAAATATATTTCATAAATATTAACATAAAGATAATCCATAAATCAAATGTCATATCAATCATGTTTATTCTAATAAAAAAAGATGTACATAAATTCAATAATAATCACATGAGATGATAAATGAATATCATGAATCTCATTTATCAAAGTGTCTAATGTCCATATATACATTAAAATGGGTCATATATATTAAAATATAATGCATGCACATATTTTATCAATCGATTACATCATAAAAATTGATACATGTCATAGATCAAAAGTATAATGCCCTGTCTCAAAAAGTCAGCTCCAGTTATGCCCATCTCAAGTGAATATGTCATGTGGACCCTCATGATAATAAACCTTGCCTATCATATCCCATGGTGGGGTTGTATATGATGTATCACCAATGGTGGATGATCAAGGAGGTAATTGGTATATGGATCTAGTTGATGTATAAGTCTTATGAGATCAGCTTGATATGGATATATATCATTGTACACTGTAATATAAAAAAGTAGGTCTCCTAGTTATACTTGGTATTGATACCTCATATAGGATCCTATAATATCTATCCTCATAATTATCCCAAAATATATTATCAAAATTATATATTAAGGTTCTCTTTATCATAATCTCATGAGCATCATCAAGCTATGTCTATATTTTACCCAACTTTGCCCAAGTTGTATCTCTCTCTATTAGAGTTGAATCTTTCTCTATTATAGTTGAATCTCTTTGTGTAATCACCTATGCCTATAACCTAATCAAAACTAATCTTACCATGTGCTAAGGATAATTTTTGTGATTAATGATCTAATCATTTTTTTAACCTAGTAATATTAGTGTATCTAACATTGATATCTTACCTTAACCTATGAATCATAGCTTGAGCCTCAAAAGATATTATCAATCTAGATGGGCCAACTTGCCCCACATCTCTTATCATTTACATACCCTGATCTATACCTACCACATCAACTTCTACCATCTCCTCATTTGAACCTATCTCTACCTCCTATCCATCCTCTCCCTCTTCCTATCCCCCATCCTTTATGACCTCCTCCTATACTATGGTGTCTACTACCATTGCTACGAGACTAGGTCATTGAGCCTATAATAGATTATGTGCTTTCTAAGTTCCATGTACATGTCCCTGATCTCCACCTAATGTATTAGTAAATCACACTGGCAATTGTTAAGCCTACCATGTCACATATACCTCAGTTGTACCTTAATATATTTTCCCTCTCAAATAAACCTAGGTCACTTATGATAATAAACCAAAGCTATCCCATGCCTTAGTATTATCATCCCCACTACCATGTCTCTCTAACTACATGTGTAAAATAATGAAGTCCTATAGGTGTTATGGAATAGATAACCCTAATAATAACTTGTACATCATAATGTGAATAACTATGGAAGTAATAATTCACTATTATGTATTGTTAGTTTGTTAGATATATTTGGTTAATAGTTATTAATGTAATATTATTATAATAATATTATAATTATAGTTTAGTTATTTTTTAATATATAATCAATTTTTATATTGTTACTCATATGGGATATTATGTATTCAGGTGAGGAATTGGTTGAGATATGATCTCCCCAATTATAGGAAAGATTTTTCCTATTTAATTATAACTCCCATATGGTTTTTATTTTTTATTAGATTAGTTAATGTTAGTTTATAGGGTCCCATTATCATACATAAGAAGCCAAAATATAGGCATGATAAAGTAGTAAAACATAGAAAAATAAAAAGAGATCTGATAGGAAACACCCTTCCACCAAAAAGACATTAAACTTTAGCCAAAAGTCCCAAGAAAACAAAAAGAAATTGAGAAAATCTAACTAGTTTGATTCAGAATAAATGACCAATTTCTTAGCCACTAAACTTTCACCTTTATTATTCTCTTTACCTCTAGTGTGATTTACCATGAACTATTATTTATCCTCTCCCTTCCTCTTACCCTTGAAGCTAGTTAACTTCATTTTTTCCATCTCCTACTCGAGATCCCTGCTAACTTCTGCCCTACCACTTTGAGTGTTGTCCTATGGGGTGATCTCCTTAGTACCTACCTATTATTTTCCAACCTACATATCTACTAAACTGAGACACAACATCCCTTTGAAGTTGTCAAATTCTTCCATAATCTCATTATAGAGTAACTTTTGCATTGAGATCTTGGTGAATAGCTTATCCATTAAATACTTAATACCCTCCTTGATCCTAAGATTATGGGTCCTTCAATCCCTACTATAAATTAGAGACGCATAAACTAGAATGCCCCTATTAATTCCTCAAGATTGTGAGTCCCCCTAGGAGGACTCACCTTTAGCCCCCTCAAGCTTTCCTTGCCATCTTTTTCAACATCAGACTCAATGAAGAAACCCTCATCCTTATCTAATTATTCCTATTCACTTAGAATATTGATCACCTCTTAGAATATTATAGACCACAATGGTTCCCTTGTATTAACCAAAAAGAGAATTAGGCCTTGATGAATGATGAATAATGGATTTCCTTTAAAGTTCATCACTATAGCTTCTAGTGATTTCAATAGAAAGAATAGGAGGTTGATCGTATGCCCTTTGAAATGATTGAGTAAAAGGAAATGATGGGAGAATATCACATGATAGTCACCCTCCAAGGTAATATACCACATAATTTTTAGATAGACCTCGGGCCACTTCCTCCACAACTCTATCCTCATGAACCCTTTTTTGGACATTATCTTGGGTTTTTTCTTTTCCTTATTGAAGAAGATAATTATGAGCTCCTCCTTCCTTTTCTTGTCTTTGAATGCTTTAATCCTAGATCAGTCCATTCCTATTATGTCCCTAATTAGTTTTTTAGTTATCAAGATCCTTAGTCCATGCATATGAACCTCCTAGTCTTCCCACCCTTGAGTGAAGTCTTTTAACAGACCCATGTCATGGCATATTAGTTGCTCCATAAAAGTTGAAAAGCCACCCTTCACCATTTTATGCCAAATGTACTCATCCTCTTTAGCTTCCTCATAGGAAATTACCTCAAATCGATCATGATCCATTCCCATCATTTATTGCTAAAATATTCTACCATAGGATCCCTTATTCAAACCCTTTATGACATAATGCATGTTGGAATTGAGACCAAATAAAATAATGTTGTGGAACTTTGAGTTGAATCGATCATGTGAAATCTTAAGAAAAGGATAGATAATAATCTCTTTACATGAAATACCATCTATTAAATTATTATTGATATGATTCAACATTAAATGGGTCATCATTATGTTGTGTGGGTTATCCTCTATCCAATTCAATAATGGGAATGACATCAAGCAAAAAATATTACCATGCCAACTGTTAAAGGAAATTGACTGAACCCTAATATTTCTCATCATATCAACACATTTCTTCCCCTCTCTATACATGTGAACCAATGACACCCCTTTGAAATGAGACATCAATTGTTTTCATCATTTATTATCCTATTAATGTTTTAGGATGAATGATTCAAACCTTTTAGGAAATTTATGATGTTCATAGAATCACCTTTGATTTGAATAAATTCCATCCCCAATTTAGCTACCAGGTTGATTCCCCATAGAGTTTATTTTACTTAAATAACATGATTCATTTGTGTTCTCAAGGGCCCACATAGGCCACCCTAAGATTACTAGAAAAATCCTTGATGATATCTCCTACACATGTTGGGTTTGGGTTTCCTTTAGTAGCCTCATCAAAATTTAGTGTAAGCCAGTTAAGTGGAGGGTGAGACCACTTCACTTTTGATCTATCTACACCCTATTTATGGGGGGTATTTGGTATGAAAAGATTAAATTGATAAAAAATCTTGGAGAGGAGAGGGGAGCTAGGATTATCAAAAGAAGAAGCATAGGAAAACTAATTTTCCTTCACTAAGGCCATGATTCTCTTAAAGGTTGAGAGGGGTGAAGGCCTATGATTGTCAAATATAATTGATTTTATAGATAAATAGGTTCCCCAAAAAATATGGGGTAAGGCCAAGTTCCACCAAAATTTCAAAAGGGGGGATTCCCAAGGTGGTTTCTATTGGGTGATAAGATCTCTGATGCTTCCTAGGCTGGCTTAGAAGTAGTTGGAAAGGCTAAAGAAAGAGAAAATTATGGAAGAATAAAAATAATAAAATAGGAATAAATGTTTTTTTGATTCATCCTCCTGCCTACAAAGCACACAATGGTTTAAGATAGGGATCCCCCTTCTTATCAAATAGTCCACTATGAGGATTTTATTTTGGGCAGCCAACTAGAAGAAGACATTGATCTTTCGATTGAGATTTTTTATCCATTAGATATTCTAAATTTCCTTAGGATCCTCATGATCCCAAAGGGAAAAATAGCCAAATTTAACTGACTAGAGGCTGCTGGGATTAACTTTTTAGACCATGTCATCCTTTTTGGGAAGATACTAATATGAATATGTTAATCCCATATGGTTTTATTATTAGAGTGTGAGTGAATAATAAGATATATTTTTAGTATGTTAAAAATTTTCTTACATTGACTGTGTTTAGATCTATGGTTTAATTCTTTTATTCTATTAGATCTAAACCAATTCTATGATCTGGTATTAGAGAGGGCAAATGATTTATTAAATATGTGAAGGGGAAAATACACTACAAGCTATGGTTACCTCGAACAATGAGAGATTATTTTATGTGAGAGTTTTAAATTAATTTTATTTATTATAGATTTGTATTTTCTATATATTTCTCTTGATGTAAATGTTAGTGCAATTGAGTCATTTACATTCAACTCATATTTTCAAATCTCATGGTAAAAAAACTTCTATCATGGCTTGTACTCCTAGCTTTTTGAATATCTATCAAATTTTCAAAAAGGAACAAATAAAATCTGTTATTGTAACACACAACTACCAAATTTACTATTTTCAATTCTTAATATGTTGACCTATCAATACCTAAAAATAGGAGAGACATCAGATTAATAATTCTTCCCAAGCTCATTTATTTTTTAGCATGGGCCTTAAAATCAAAACTAGACAAATTGAAGAGGTGTATCATGTAACCAAAGAGTCAAACCATCCAAGAATTGTACAATCCCTTTTTTTTCTTCACACTCATCTCAAAGTAGATTTGAACTATTTTTTCTAATTCAAAAAAAAAATTGATTGGAGACACACCTAACTCTACAACTAGTGGCTCATATATAATATTCTCCATGCACTCTTTTGGCCTTAGATTTGGGTTTCAACATTATTATTAACTTGGCATCACCCAAGAAACTATCATGCCTATCAACCATTGCCATATTAAAACATTTCCACTTCACCTTCCAATGTTGAATCATTTTTCATGGAACCTATCCATGAGTTCCAATGGTGTTCCATTTAGTCTTCACCTCCTATGTTCCATGAGGTTTCAACAGTCTTTGTTCTACATGGAAATTTTTTCATTCATACTTAACAACATATAGACTTTCTCTATCCACATACTTATTATTATCTCACCTCAAGGGATTTGGAACATATGTGTTAGAAATTAATTTTACATGTATCAATAGTCAAAATTATTATTGAAGGTGTGATATGCAGTGCATTGTTTCCTTGTGCCTTGGCATTATGTCTATCCCACCTATATGGACTACAATTTTCTATATTTTTACTTGCAAGATTGGGATCAGGTCATGTTTCTTTAATTTGCAAAGTTTGATTTATTCATATTTGTCTTATCAAAGTCAATAGATACATGCAATAATTTATTTTGAGATTATATAGGTTCTAAGAAGTCATTAGTCATTAAGTTAAGTTTTAAGAACTTTATTTTATATTATTTTTATATATAGTCAATTTGTTTATTAGATATTTTGATATTAGGCTTTATAGCTTAATGAGTTTATTAATTCGAGTCTTTATTATCATCAAAAATATCAAAAGTGTCAAAATAAAAATGAATTGAGAGTTAAAATTCATGAGTCATTTTTACATCCAAATAGTCAAAGATCTCATTTTTTGTATAGACATAATATCAAGTGATCCCAACAACCTTATTTCAAATAAATCAGTTTTATGGGGGGTTATATTATCAAAACAAATATAATGAGCTTCATGACTTCATCAACTAAGTAAGTAGTTTTACTCAATAGAGGTTAGAGGACACTAAAGGATGGAGGCTTTCTATACCTATCATTAGCCACTAATGAAGGGGCACTTCTTTATATAGTAGTGTACACAAACACACACACACACACACACACACACACACACACACACACACACACACACACACACACACACACACACACACACACACACACACACACACACACACACACACACACGCACACACGCACACACGCACACACGCACACACGCACGCACGCTCACACGCACGCACGCATGCACGCACGCACACACACGCGCACACACACACACACACACACACACACACACACACACACACACACACACACACACACACACACACACACACACACACACACACACACACACACACACACACACACACACACACACACACACACACACACACACACACACACACACACACACACACACACACACATGCATGTGCACTCAAACACACACACACATAGACATTCCATATTTATCACTTATTTGTTTATGTGACAAATAAGAGGTGTATTTCCTATTTTCCCACATAGTGAATTGCATAAAAAAGGTGTTTAAAAGAAACATGAACGTGGAGAAATTTAAGATATTAACACTAAAAATATCCCATGACTACCTTACTTCTTTATAAATATGATCAGCTAGTAACATGGTCAATATGGTCACATGGAGTAAATGAGGGATGAATTCCTTTGCATAATAGTGGGAATATACAACAAGATTGAGATAGTAGTATAAAAAATAAGAGTATACAATGGCATATAATTTTATTTGTGCTAATTCTTGGAGGTAGTATTGAAATTTTAAGAGATGTTTATTTTCATGGTTTGCATACTATACAGGTTAATGTGGTTCCCTCAGTGAATGGTTGATGGTAGATGTTCCTATTCAAAGTTCTCATACTAATTTGATTGATGTGTTATTGGCAGTGAATGGTTGATAATAAGTTGATGTGTTCCCTCACTAATTTCATTAAGTCTTATGAAAAATAAATAACCATGTAAGGCCTTAGGGGGGATGTTAAGGAATATTTAACCCTAATAGTAATTTGTGTATAATAATGTGAATAATTATGGAAGTAATTAATCACTATTATGTATTATTAGTTTCTTATATATATTTGGTTAGAAATTAGTAACATAATATTTTCACAGTAATATTATGATTATATGTTAGTTGTTGTTTAATATATATTCATTTGTTATATTGTTACTGATATGGGGGATTGTGTATCCAAGTGAGAAATTAGTGGAGATATGATCTCCCTAATTATAGGAAAGAGTTTTCCTATTTAATTTTAACTCCCATATGGTTTTATTATCAAAGTGTGAGTGAATAATAAGATATATTTTCAGTGTGTTAAAATATTTCTTAGATGGTCTATGTTTTGATCTATGATTTAATTCTTTTATTCTATCATATATAAATCAATTATATCAATAAGCACATCCTATTATAACCCAAACTATTACTACCCCTTGTCTAACCAATATTGATCTATAGTGTTCTCCTACTGACCAATAATATAACACAAAATGGTCATGTATAGAATTTACTTTTCATCCTCAACCCACTCAAACTAAATATATAAGTACAACCTCCAATTTAAATCTCTCCTCTATGTCATCTATCACTCACATATAATATCAAATCTCTCCTCTATGTCGTTTGTGCCCAAGACCCACATGGTACCATTTATAGGACATGGGATCCTCTAGTATTCTTTGTTATCATCTCCTCACATGTCTACCAATTGAAATATGCTATCGTGCCCAAACTTGGAGTAGTATCACTAGACCAATACTATGTGCTCCTTAGTATATAACATAGTGAATATCATGATACAATTATACAAAAATATTTGGTCCCCATGCCAAAAAAAATATTCTCTAGAATGTCTCTCATAACTCTTCCAAATCACATCTATAAAAATAATTGCTCTTATTAGGTAACAAAATGTTGTTGATAATAACCATAATAACTATAATTTCCCTATCAAATACAATTATTACTAGAACATCAACCTCTATGGATTTATCTCATTATATATCCATGACTAGTTCAATCTCATTGATATCCATGTAACTACCTCAAACCATCTCAATTTCTATGGTTCCTATTAAGTCCTCTAATGTAGCCTATCTATGACTCAAGGCAAGCTATTATAGGGGATGTCCTCTGATTGACACATGTAAATATAATAGATATCCTCTAGCATGATATTAATATCACATTTAGGTAGATATAATGTCAATTTATATGATATTCATCACTCTTATAATGCACTAATCAATACCTAATCCACTCTTATCACTAGCATCCTAGCCATATGCATGAGGCCAATCATCTTGACGAAACTAAGCATGTCACCCATCTATACCATTAGATGTTGTAAAATGTAAAATGTGTGATATCTCTCACAAGATATAAGTACATTGAATCACTCCTAAAATAAAATAAAATTCACTATGGTCAGTCATTTGTAACTAATTTCAATCACATTTCTACCTACTAATCAAATCTATTTTCCTACCAATTCATCTAGTCCTATTTAGATTCAATAATCACTTTCTTATTTTTCTCTACCTATTAAATTTTTATTCATCTATGTGATTAGGAAATTTTCATCATTTTTAGGTGAATTCATTATTTAACAAGATAATTGATTTATTTATACATCTAATTCACTACTAGATAAGATCTAGATAATTTCATCATTTTCATGGCAATTTTGATATTTTCATAGACCGTTTCACTATTTAATTGGCTATTCACTATTCCTAAGTTCATTTATATTGGTAGGAAAAATTTATGTTTTCCTTGACCATTTCATAATTAATTCTTCCATTTAAACAAATTATTGATCAAATCACACTTTTCATATTTTAATTCACCATTTTTAAGGACCAATTCTCTGTTTCTACAAATTTACTCTGTACCATTTTGATGTTTTGTGAATTCATAATTTTTGGGTATGAATTCACCATTTATTTTGAAAATTTCAATGATTTCATGACCAATTCACCATTTTTGTGGTCAAATTCATCATTTTAAAAATAGTAAATTCATCATTTCCCTTATTTTAAAAGCAATAAATTCACTTAAATGATAAATTCATAAATAAAAAAGTGTACTTATAGGTGGACCTTCTCCTCATGGTCATGTATACTCTCTAATGTGGTATAGAGTGCCCTCAAACATGGTTTGTGATCCATTTTATCCATGTTAGTCTTGTATACAACCACAAAGATTAACTTTGAATTGATAGGGTGAAAATGAACCAAATTTCAACCCCAAGATAAATTTATAGTCTTTTACTTCAAAAATAAATCCCCTTGCACTATTTTTATTCTCTAAAGGCTTATTTTTAGCACTGGTATCCTTTTTATTCCCATTTTCACCTCTCTTTCATTTTTTCTCTTATTATATCATTTATATACTATTATTTCATCATTTCAAGGGTTTACTCATCCATTTTTTTGACTCTCCCCTCGAGGGGGAATTAAAGGATTACCAAGTGATGATTTGGGGAAAATTTTCAACATATTTTACTAATGTGTTTATAAATTCATCATATTTAATAGACATTAGTTTTATTCTATGGTCATTTTAACACTTTTTCACAATGTTTGAGAAGTCGTTAATTTTCTTATATGGTCTTTTTAATGCTTTTCTCATTATTTGAGAAGAAATTAATTTTCTTCTACGATAATGTTAATGATTTTCCTTATTATTTTAGAAGACATTAATTCATCTACATTTTTCAATGCCCTCTCAAATAAGGGAAAATGTAGACACTCCACTTGTATCACTTACATGTCAAAATATAAAAATGGAATAAATTCTCATAATTGCACACAAATTGGTCTAAATTCATCTATTCATCTAAATTTATGTGTTCAAATTCACCTCAGGGAATCTCTAGTGGGATAATTCACCATATTATATCTATTCAATTGTCATTCTGATCAATTTTTCTAGTCAATTCACTAATTCCCATTAAATGATAAATTAGTGAAATTAATTCCCTCTTATCTAAATTATTATTCTAAATATAATTATATGAAAATGGAATTATATTTTCCCTTAAGTTATTAATTCCTCCTTTTCCTTCCAAAAATAATCATCATTCAAGAAATAATCTTGAGATCTTATGGTGTATTATTTTAGGAGATAATAAATTTACTAAGTGAATTAATATGAAATATTATTTTCCACCCTTCATCTTGGAGACAATATAAAGGGCCCTTAATGAGTCTTGTGAGATATTTTAGGAGCATTCTCAACCCTTCATCTTGGAAATAATATGAAGGGACCACATTGGTGATCCATGTGCCTTATTGGAAATGATTATCCACTCATCATCTTGTTAGAATCAAAATGATTGAGAGGGGGTGAATAAATCTTCAAAAATTTCTTTAAAAATCTTACTTAAGCAATCATATATCATTTATACAAGCATGTACATCTTATCAAGCATAAACATCAATCCATAAGAGCATGAAACACATGAACACAATATATATGTGGGAAAACCTTGAAGAGAATAAAACCCACTAATGATGAAAATAGAATAAATTACTATAATATAAACACTAACTTTAGTGAATCACCCACTTCACATGGAGTACCAACCCTAACTAGCTAAGAACCAACTTAGTTAGGCTTTAACAAGCACCCACATGTAATGAGGCACCAACCCCCTAGATGACTTAGCACCAACTCAACCACATAAAATAATTTATCACCTTTATAATACCTTTTTACTCATATATTAGATGATGATATCCTTCCCTAGCTCTTTACACACTTATATCCCTCTCAAAATTGGTCTCTAGCATTCTTTGTTCAACTAGCCCTCTTCATGACTTAATTAGGTCAAATGACCTTGATTCTCATATATATAACCTATATAAAATGTTCATCAATAATCTTATATCCTATTCTAATTTTCTAAAATACCTCATTCTACTCTAAAATATCTATACTTATTCACTTTCTCTCTTCACTACTTAATTAGCCTAAAAATGCCTAGTATTTATATAAGTTTCTTGTTCATATCTTTCTTATTCAGAAAAAAAATCTTACCCTCCTTATTTTTTCCATGAAATGTATCTTATAAATTTATATCAAACATGATTTTAGTCCCTTTAGATTTGAAATTTCTCAAATAGACCTTATCTCTCCTTTAGGTCTCATGGATACCTAATTCTATTAGGCCTGCTTAACACACATTACCCTTTAATCTTATTGAAAAAACATTAAAACACTTTAAATTAAAGAAACACATCATAATAAATCCTAATATACACATAATAATCTCATCTAGGATCCATAATAGTTTTTAGCTCAAACCACTACTTAGAGAACATCATTAGTATTGTTCATATTAAGCATGTGCATACCTAGAAAGTTTATCTTAAACAACTGAATCAAAAACACAATGTTTTCAAATAACCATGGAAAAAAATCATATACAAATAATAATCATGACCTCAAGGAAAGATTACTTAAACCCTTCTCTGCAAGTAGGCCACTCAGAATTGTCAATTGATCTCAAAACATAGTCATGAAGACTTGAACTTATGATACTTTAAGGGACACATTAAAAATATTGAAATAAATGAACATGATCTTATAACTTCCTTAGAAAAAATTCCATCAAAAATTTCACAATCATTAATGGTAACTATTGGTCTTGATAACCAACATGTTGACCTTCTCTCTCACAGACCTTACTTAGTCAAGAAAGACATTGTGGCTTCAATGTTACAACCTCTTATGCTAACTTCCAAGCTTCTACAAAGCATGAATTTTCCTAAATAACAACATCATATACATTATATGATTTATCTAAGGGTAGAGAGCCTCAAAATTTTCACTCCCACTTAATTACTTAGATCTACCAGTTTACCTTCAAACATAGTCATGGTGATAATGAATTTTGACACCTATGTAGACACTTTAATAAACTCTTGATGCATGTGGATGATCCTATTAGATCATTAGGTAACCATCAAATAAAAATATACCATGGTTAATTGAAAATATTGGTTTTATATACCAATCTCATAACCTTACACCTTCATTGTCTCATCTCTTAATGTAACATGATTCATCCCTAGTCCATGATAACAATACCCTAAATACCTTCTCACTTCTACCTGGTTTTCTCATTATCTACACCATTATACCTTATAACAATATGTCAACTCATATGATCAGTTTATCACTCTTAAGGTTTGGAATCTAATAAGCTAATCATACCTAGAGGTGCCTAGGAGAGTTTAATATAACCTCCAATCAATTACATAGTCATTCCAAACCATTTTGGACTATTTTGATCAATATCTTTCTCATCAAGTCAATGTTAGTGTTTTAGAGAGGATTAAAATTGTTTTTGGTGTTAACAATTATTCATAAATCATATATCCTTATTTTATAAACCAATGATTGGAACTTTGATATAGGAAACTTCCCAATATACATGAATATATTAGGTTCCCATGCATAGGTTACACATACCAATAAGTACTTGAAATTTCTTCTTGAGTGGAGAATCCTTCATTTTGTCCACACAAGAAACCTCAACACTAATTTTCATGACTTTTATTATAAAATTTGACCTAAGACTTGGTAAAAATATTTTAAACAACATTAAATACCTCTATAAATGCATACATACTCATAATTTACTTTTAAACTGATCCAAATACCCCATCTAACCACTATCTCTCTTTTTTCTATCTAGGATTTTGACCTTCAAGTCACATTAGACCTTGAAACTGATCTTTTATACATTATCCATACACTATCCACCTCATTCACATTATCAAGTAGCTTCTCACATCTTATAAAACTATTTTTAATCCTTAATATGTGTTGAAAACATCGCATGATCCTTCATTAGGTCAGATAGGGTCTAGAACTAGTCTATTTGCATGCTAGTCCTATAGATTATACCCCTATAGACTCACCTTGAATCTATCCTAAGTTATTCAATTTTTCATATACATTCTCAATCATACTCAAACATCCTATTATGCCTCTGTGTACCCATATTATTATGCCACCACACTCCATGCACAAGCCTAGGCATCCTATGTACAAGCCTTCTTAAGTCTCTTGCTAGGTTCAAAAGACTTGAAAACTTTTGAAACTGATAAAAAAACACTCTTTGATTTCTTTTTACCTTACTCACATGCCTTACATGCTCCTCAAACAATGTCATACTTCTGTAAATACTTCTTCATGCTCATCATCCATATGATTGTTATGATTAGGATTTATAAGACACCTAGTACTCAAAGCATGATTATCTTAACTTGATCATTAAACCTCTTTGTGATAAAATTGACATTCATCAATCTAACCTAGATCATGACATTGACCTCATAAGAATTATTAGTTTGCCTTCAAATTAGAGAGACAATAGGTTGCCTAAATTTTCTCTCTTTTCACGTGGCTTCTTTGTCACATACCACTTCACCATGCATCTCTAATAGATGTACCTTGACATCAATGACATCAATCTTGACCTTAACATAAATGACACCAACATTGGCCTTGACATCAATGACATCACTTATCAATAAACTCCCCATTTTTTATTGATAGAAAATCATTCTTCAAACTAATCACTCTCATCTCCCCTAGTCTGGTCAATCTCCCTTTTTGGACTTTCTCACCCTTTGAAATTAATGACAAAGGGTCCTACAAAAATTTCCATATGGAATAATACATTTTTACTATAGGATCTCAACACACATAATATGACATATTAAAGTAAAATGTTCCCCCTTACTCCATGCATGCCTTATTCAAAATAACTTATATTACAAGATAACTTTTCAATGTAGATCAAAATTAGTCACAAACCTAAATAGCTCCCCCTAAGACTAAACATCCATCACATTTCTTCTACTTGACTAGTATTTCCATGAAGCCTAATCGATTCACTACTTCTCATAGGATACTAAACAAGTCAAGTTCAAGATATTCCTAGATCTCCATGCTCTCATTTGACTAAATGTCCTCCAATACCCTTTTAGTCTTGATTTGCATTATAGTTTTGATCTCCTCATCATCCATTTGATCATCAATGTGGTCTAACAATAGGATTCTTGATTCGATTTTACATTTGAAGGATGTTCTATCACATCAAGTAGTATACTTGACTTTGTAGATTGATCATGACTCATCTTCATTATCTTTGGTTTCCTAACATTCATTTGTCTTCTATTTAGCACTCTAGAGGCTTCAAACCTCCTATTTTGACTTGATGACCTTATAACCTTTTTAGGATATAAATTTTCAATGTGTCTTACATCATGAAATTATAACAAACCACCTTATACATACCTCTTGATTGGTGTGAGTTATGACTCCTTCCATAGTCCTATGAGTACTCATTCTTGAAGGGTCTCGTACATTCTCTTTCTCTATAACCAAATTGATTTCACACAAAATAATAACCATTAAATTATTTGGCATAACTTATAGCATTAGGTTGTTTGATAGGTATTTTCATGTTGGCCTTCTTGTCTTTAATAGTCTTATCCTTGAATTTAGGTGCCTCCTTTTAGTATTCTTTGAAACCAAGACCTATCTTGTCACTTTTAGACTTTTTAATACTCAATATTTCATCTAAATCCTTAGTTTTCTTTTCAAACTTGGCAAAGGTCCTCACTATTCTAGATGATTGATTCAACTCAGCTTTCAAGGATTCTATTTCAATTTCATACCTAATGAGTTCTTCCCCTTTAGTATTTAGGCTTGCATTGACTAATGCCACCTATGCCTCAACTTGATTGATGATCTCATCATACTTCTTGGAATTTTTACTCAACCTTTATAAAAACAAGTCAATCTACCCTTCATAGTCCTTAACTAAAGATCTTAATTTGTGATTATTTTTCATTTGGAACTTTAATTCCTCTAGGGAACTTACTAATTCTTCATAAATATATAATTTATCTTATTCATCTAATTCCAAATCAACCATAATTCCTTTCTCACTTTAACAACCCTCATTATCTGATTATATGGCCATAAATAAATTTTCATTATTTTCATGTTTAGGTTCATGACTACCATCATCACTATCAGATGCACTTGAGTCACTTACATCAAAACATTTATCTTATTTAGTATGAAATATTATTTTGTTCTTGAAAGTTATTTTTATACCTTCATACTTCCTTAACTCCTTTTTTTATTAGGCTTATAGGTCTTGTTGTCATCTCCATGATGTTCATCATGTTCTTCATTATGATCAAATTTATACTTATTAGGACACTTAGATGCATAGTGACCAATATTACCATAGTTGAAACATTTTAATGGTAACTTACCTTTATACTTACCAAATCCAAGCCGCAACTTCCTTAAAAACATGGATATTAATTGATCATCATCAACATCTAAGTATTCTGCATCTTTGACCTTCTTATATTTTGACTTTTTCTCAACTTTGAAATCTACTTCCTTCTTGAGAGGTCTTCCTTCATTATTTCTCATCTCATAGGTCATCATAATGCCATGAAGTCCATCCATCTCTAACTTATCCAAATATTGCATCTCTTCTACTGAAGACACCTTAGAGTCTAATTTAGGAGTTAGTGATCTCAATAATTTTTGAACAACTTTAGATTCTTTCACTTATTCTCCCAATCCTCTAATGATGTTGACAAATTAATCAGCCTTTAATAGGTAAGATGTAATTATTTCATCTTCATTCATCTTTAGACTTTCAAACTATATTGAGTGGGTCTATAACTTGGCCATATTTACCTTGATGTTTCCTCCATAGATGGTCTTAATTTTTTCCAATGTATTTTTTTTTGATACACAATTCATTACCTTAAAAATTTATACCTCTGATAGGCCACAAAGAATGACATCCATTACCTCAGAGTTATTTTCACTAGTCTTCTTACCTACTGCATTTATTGGTGGAATATGAGGTGAAATATAACCATCCTTAACTAACTACCAAATATTATTTATTTATGAAATTAAATATAGCTTCATCTTTATATTCAAAAATTAATATTTAGACTCAGTGAACAATGGATCCTTACTGGTATATAAACCACCTTGAGATTGATGACTAGCCATCCTTTTTTCTAGGATCTCTTTTAGGATTTTAGACCTAATTTAAAGGACCATGATGTGATACCAAATTTTGGATGAAAAATTATTAATATGGGGGTGAATAAATAATTAGATATATATTTAATAGTCTTACTTAATAAATCATAGATCATTTAGACAAGCATGTACATATTATTAACCATAAACATCATTCCACAAGAGCATGAAACATATGAACAAAATATATATTTGGGAAAACCTTTAAGGTAATAAAACACACTAATGATGTAAATGGACTATAATAATATAATAAAAACACCAAATTTAGTGTATCACCCACTTTACATGGAGCACCAACCCCAACTAGCTAACAACCAACTTAACTAGGCTTTATCAAGCACCCATTTGCAAGGAGGCACCAAATACATAGATGACTTAGCACCAAATAAACCACCTAAAATAATTTATCACCTTAAAAATATATTTTTTATCATACAAAAAATTATTAACTCCTTCCTTATCTCTTCACACACTTTTATCCCTCTCAAAATTGGTCTTTAGCCTTCTCCGCTCAACTAGCCATCTTCTTGAATTGATTAGGTCAAATGACCTTGATTCTCAAATAAATAACCTATATAAAATTTTCATCACTAATCCTTTATCCTATTATTATGTTCTAAAATACCTCCTACTATACAATATGTATACTTATTCACTTTTTCTCTTCACTACTCAAAAGGCCTAAAAATGCCTAGTATTTATATAAGTTTCTTACTCATATTCTTCTTATTTGGCCAATAAATATTACCATTATTAGGTATGACATGAAATATATATTATATAAATGGATAAAACTTTATTTTAGTCCCTTTATATCTTAAATTTCTCAAATAGGCCTTATCTCTCCTTTAGGTCTCATGGAGACCTAATTCCATTAGGCCTACTTAACACATGTTACCCTTTTTTCTTCTTAAAGAACATTAAAAAATTTTACATGCAAAAAAAACATAATATTCAACACCAATATACAAATTCTAAGTTCATATGGGCTTCATAACACTTTTTATCTCAAACCACTACTTGGAGAACATCATTAGTATTGTTCATATTAGGCTCGTGCATACCTGAAAAGTCTATCTTGAATAATTGAAAAAATATATTTTCAAAAAAACATGGAAAAAAATCATATAAATATACATCACAACTCAAGTCAAGATTACTCAAACCCTTCTCTGCAAGTATCACACTTATAACTATCAATTGTTCTCAAAACATAGTCATGAAGACTTGAACTTCTGATACCTAAAGGAACACATTCAAATTATTAAAATGCATGAAAAAATATCTTATATCTTCCTCAAAAAAATTTCCATAAAAAATATCACAATCATGAATGTAAACTAATGGTCTTGTATTCCAATTTATTAACCTTCTCTCTCATAAACCTTACTCAATTAGACAAGCCATTTTGGCTTCAATCTTCCAACCTCTTACACTGGCTTCCAATCTTATACAAAGCATAAATAGAATATTCATTTCCTAAAAAATAAAATCATATGCATTAGATTCTTCAAATAAGGATAGAGAGTCTCCAACTCATCACTCTCATTTTTTTACTCATATCTGCCAATTTACCTTCAAACACAATCATGGTGATAATGACTTTCAACACCTATGTAGACACTTTTAAAGACTCATGATGCATGTGGATTATATTATGAGATCATTAGGTAACTATTAGATATAAAGATACCATGGTAAGGTGAAAATATTTTTATTTCAAACTAATCTCACAACCTTACACCTTTACTCTCTCATCTATTAATATAAATGGATTCATCCCTAGTCCATGATAATACTTCCATAAACACCTTCTCACTTTTGTCTAGTTTACTCAGCATCTACACCATTAGGAATTTTAGCTATATGTCAACTTGTGTGACCATTTTAACACTCTTGAAGTCTAAAATCTCAAAAATCAATAATACCTGGAGGAGCATAGGATAGTTGACTACAACCTTTAATCACTTGCATAGCCATTCCAAATCATTTTTGGATGTGTTTATCAAGCTCTTTCCCATTAGGTCAATGTTAGGGTTTTAAAGATGGTTAACACTATTTTTGGTGTTAATTATTGTTCATAAATCATATATCATTATTCCAAAAACCAATGATTATAAATTTTAGTTAAGACCCTTCCCCATATACCACAAATATCTTAGGTTCCCATGTAGAGGTTACACATGCCAATGAGCACTTAGAAGTTCCTCTCGAGTTGATAATCCTTCATTATGTGCACATAATAAACCTCAAAACCACTTTTTATGCATTTTATTGTAAAATTTAACCTCAATCTTTGTCAACATACCTAAAAAAAATAAAATACCTCTATCAATGCACACATACTCATTGTTTCCTTAAAAACTAATCCTGATACCCCATTTAGCCAACATCTTTCTCTTTGATCTCTATGCTTTTGACCTTCAAGTCACATCATACCTTGAAACTAACCTTCAAGCCATTTTCCATGTAATCTCCACCTCAATCACATGATCAATAAAATTTTCACATGCTCTAACATTACTTTTCATCCTTTATAAGTCTTGACAACATCTCATGACCCCTCATTAGGTCAATCACGATCTAGAACTAGTCTATTTGCATCCTAGTCCTATAGGTTCTACCCATGTAGATTAAGGTTGAATATTTATAAGTTATTAAATGATTCATACACATTCTTAAGCATCCTCAAAAAATCCTATCATGCCTCTATGCATCCATATTACTAAGCCACCAATCTCTTTCATGTACAAGATGAGGCATCCTATACACAAGCCTTCGTAAGTCTCTTGCTAGGTTAAAAAGACTTGAAAAATTTGTAAACTAATATTGAGACACTCTTTTATGATTATTTACATTACTCACATAACTTACATGCTATTAAAACAATGTTATACTTTTGTACATACTTATTCATGCTCATCATGTACATGTTTGTTATGACTAGGATTCTCAAGACACCTCATACTCAAAGTATGTTTAATTAACCTAGTCATCAAAACTCTTTGTGATAATACTAAAATTCATCAAGATAAAATAACATGACATTGAACTTAGAATAATCATTATGTTAACTTAAAATTAGAGATATAATAGGTTACCTTCTAGTTCTCTCTTTCCACATGGCTTCCTTATCACATACCACTTCACCATGCATCTTTACTAGATATACCTATTGGTGGTCTATATTTGTACCTTAGATTAATAAAATATTTTTCAAGTCTTTTAGTCAAATTTATTCCAACATGGGATTTATCTTAGGCTATGGACATCCTAATAATGGATCACACCTCTGGAAAAGGTTGGCTTCCTTTTGGATCTATCACTTATACTAAACCTAAGCTAGCACTTACTTGGAAAAGGGATAAATATTTTAGCAATAACTTATGAAAGTATGTAAAAAGGGTTATGCATCAATGATTAGATCACTTAAATTCTCACAAGACACACTATAGGATGTAATCAAGACCAAAGAAGATTAGTCTCACATAAATATTTGATAATAAGGCATTAATTAGTGATGAAGTTAGCATGAGAGGGAAAATATCCACTTTAAAGCTAAAATAAAACTATAAATTACACTTATAATGACCTATGAGAACTTATCAAGCACTTCATGAAGGTGAAAAAACTTAGACATAGATGAGGAACATACATTCACTTAATTATAGTATATGAATTCATGGAACACACTTCAATCGAGCTTGGAAAATGATGGAATTCAGTCATTATTGCATCAAAAGTTATCACATGACAAATTTTCGAATAACCTAAGCAAGAAAAAACATAAGAATCTATTTATTTAAAAATTTCCAAAGATTTTTTTCTAAAACTTTTAGAGAGATCTACATGTGGTAAAAGTTGGAACATATATAGAAAAAGGGAAGAGAGAGAGGGAACTATGATGTATTATCACAAGTTTGAGGATGATGACTTACAACCTTATCAACAAGGAATAAATTATATAAAATAATTAAATTCCCATTGCCCTTATCCATCCACCAAATCTCCTTATAACTCAATGTTATTTTCTATTTGATATACTAATGAGGACCATGTCTTTGAATTAATCGAATTATGTCACATCTACTTTGGGTGGCCAACTATATCTATTCATTTAAAAAGTGACCTTGATGATAGGTGAGACATCTCTTCATGGTATTTATTTGCTCCAATGTCAAACACATGTCATTTTATAGGTGAAAACCAATCCAATTATTGGTTTTCACATAGTTACAATATCCATGGAAACCTGAAAACTACTTGAATTTGCTTCATAATCATTGGTCTATATTTGATCTTTGTATTAGGAATAAAAGACTTATTTTACATATATGGAGCTCTATTGGTGATGGTTGGTCCCATTCGTTCCACTTGGTTTCTTCTCGAGCTCTAGTCCCTTTGTTTTGTACCTTATCTAGGTCAAATAATGCCCCATCAACTTTTGTTAAAATGTCTTGGGCTCACCCTTTGCTTATTGGTTGTCAACCATGACTTGGACTATTGACATGTTAACCCATCTCATTATGTTAAATCCTATTTGTCCAAATTAATGTCGATCATTGATCTTATGCCATTTTAATGCACTATTGACACTTGTGGGTAGATGTACAAAGTTGGGGGACACAAAATATTATAATCCTCCAACTTTGTTTTTTTTTAAAAGGGTGTATACTCTTTTTAAAAGGGTATACACCATTTATTTTGAATTTTTGAGTCTCAATAAACTTCCCAAGCCTCAAATGCATAATCCCTTTGTAAAGGGATATTCCCTTTATAACTAAATAAGGGCATACGTCCTTTTCATTTTTTATATCTCTCATGGGCTATAAAGAAAAAATGTAGCTAAGAGAAAAAGGGAAATTATTTTGTTGAAATTGTAGATTAATGCACATGGTTTGGAGCATTATTCTACCAACAAGATTTCGCATCACATTGCTTCACATCAAGTATGTTATTTTTTCATTTTATTCATTTTTGTGTAACTTATTGAACTAGGGTTTTGAATTTAAATTTGCATTCAATTTTTTAAATTGTCTAAAAAACCTATTTTTTAAAAATTTAGATACATAAATTTGATGGATCAATTTATTGAAGAAAATGTCAGACAAAACCCACCAAAGTTTGATCTTGCATGAGAAAAAGTTGAATTATATGAGCAATACAATGCCAAACATCAAAAATTATAGATAATTATCAATGGTTTGCATCATTCTTCAGCTAGTAGTGCACAAATTTTACTTTCTAATACATTAGAATATATTTTTAAAGAAGTGGTAAATGTGACTTCACAATTGGATGCAATGCTGCATCAAATACAGGCTCTAACAAAATTTATTTTGATAAATTTTCATATGAAGATGTGAAAAAAATAACAAAATAAGATTTGTGTGCTTTATTTATTAAACTTGGAACCAACCTACCTCCACCTATAATATACAAACACATTAGTATTGATTGGTGTATTCATGTGGAGATTATAAATAACATTTGAGATAGGTGGTGGATGGTGTTTGATGAGCCTCCATGCAAAAATAATGAGGTTCTATTATAGTTTTTAAGAAAATTGTACTGTAAGTTTGTATTACAAGCAATTCCAAATTATTTTGACATGAAAGCATCCCAAGGTAGGGGAGGTGGGTCTTCATTTGATAGACCTAGTGCTAGGTAGGACCAAAACTATCATAACCAACCTCTAAGAAATAAAATAAAAATATCACATGCCACTATTCCTAAAAATTTGCATCATAACATACATATGGACACCCTTGAGGCAGTTACTAGTTTGACACAAATTATTATTAATCATGGTATGCATACTTTAAAGACTTCTGCTCAACCTGTAGGTGGTGTTAGTGGTAGTGGTGGTGTTGATGGTAGTAGTATTGGTGGCAGTGGTAGTGGTGATAATGGTGGTATTGGTGTTGGTATAGGTGCTAGTGTCCATTATTATACTAATGTTCCAATTCCTATGCATCATTACACATCATGCAGGAGGAAGTGTATGGGACCTCCTATTCAGGTGTGGTATACATAAATTACATTTATGGATACTAGTATGCCAGTGTATGTCATCTATATATCTTTCAATATTGCTAGACATTAACCAACTAGAGCATATGCCACATGTAGATGCTTTAGCAACACATGACACTATCATTTTAGACACTATTTGAGATGTAGTATCTTCAATGACTCCTATCAAGATATGCCAGACTCCTATTGTAGAGCATTCTTCACCATCTATATTTGATGCATAGGTTTAATTCTAATTATCTAGTTTGTTTTTATTTGTAAAAGAATAATGAGTTTATTTTCTAGTACATGTGTTCATACTTAATTGACTAATTTATTTGACTAAACTTGTTATTTTTTGATTGTATATAGTTGATTGATGATATTTTGGGTATCTCAGCAGGCCTTAACTCTATTGTAGAGGCTATAATTGACATGGGTGTACCTTACACACAAGTTTGTAAATTTTTTAATTATATATTTATTCATTTACATGTTTATTATCTTTTGAACATAAAACTCTATTATTATATATATATATATATATATATATATATATATATATTATAGTCATAGATTTTTATCATGTTCATTGAATTCACATATTATTAATTTATTGGTTTTATATATGATGAAGGATGCTATGGGCACCCCTCATGGATGAGAAAAAAGGTGTAAATGATGTTGTTTCTACATCAAATAATCCACTATCTTCACAATAGGTTATGATTCAGGGACAAAGACTAGTGATAACACATATTTTAATTGTTTTTATCTTTAAGCAATGATATTTTATGTCATATTTACATAATCGTATGAAAATCTAGATCTGATGATATATGTATGCAAAATTATTCTCATAAAGGATATCAACCTAATAAGGACACATAAAACTTGACTCCTCATATTCCTTCTAACTTAGACAAAGGCAAAAATAATTATTGTGAAAAGTGGTGCCATCAACAATTACCAAAGAGCCACAAAACATTCTCAATGTTGGGCATAACATTCCTTTATTTGGAAACCTACATCATATCATGCACATATATATGATACTAAACCAAATAACACTTTTCATTGAAAATATAAGTCATAATAACATCATCATACTAGCTACAACCCAACAACTTGGCCTTCCCATGATTGTGCATTGCAATCTATAATCCCTAGGGTGGATTCAATAACCTGGTAAAAATATATAAGTTTGGAGGCAATGCACATTATATCATAAATTTGAGCATATTATTTATCATAAACTAATCATGCATGTGTTATATTGGTCATGGTTTGTCTTAAAACACCTGTGTATGAAAGAAAGTAAGAGTTTATAGTGTGATCAATAAAATCAATGTACCGATAACAAAAACTAGATAAGTTATTGAAGCCACATAATGGATTATTACTATAGATTTAATTTATTTCAATGCACCATGTATCAAAACACCACATATATTTGGTCCATTTACAAAAAACCCTTTCTATCATAAATAAATTTGGGAGAATGATGATCATAAATGTTAGGAGGTCTACTGATGCACTCATGTATGCCTTTATCTCATAATTTTCCATACAACAAACAACAACAATTATATGTGTCCATACAGTCACCATGGCATACTTTTACATGGGTTAATATTGACATTGATATCCCTCTCTAGACTGTCCACAAAATTACAATCTTGGCAAGGCAAGAATATAGACATAAATGATGAGACTTAAGAAACTTAGATATTCCTTGAAAATTATACAAAAATTGAGATTATTTTCTTATGGTCCTTAAATACGTATTAAATCTTTATCTCGATATGGGAAACATATCCATCTATTGGTTTTTTCTATTTAAAATCAAAATACTCAAAGATCTCTACAAGCTAATTAAACCTAAATGCCTCAAAAGGATCAAAATAAAAAATATTTGAAAACATGGGTATAAATCAATATAAAATAATTTATGAAAATATTTTGTACATGATTAAACTTTTGCAACACCTTATAAGGTTTACTACAAAGAATTTTATCAAAAACCTCTCATAGACTTACTAGTCATAATGTTGATTTAACATGCCAAAACCCATTATATATTGAATTAGCACTTAAAGACACCTTAAACATATGTATTTAGATGTTTTATGAATTATGAATGCTCAGATAAAAGGTTTATCGTTCCAATTTTAATATTTTACCCAAAATTCATAAAATCATGTTTTGTCTATTATGCCTAATTACCCTCTAGTAGGTCAAAACTCAAGATATTGTTTTATTACAATTAATAATCCTTTTATGAGGTATATAAAAATGAGTTATAGGTTTTTCAAACCTAATTTGGATTTTATATACTCAATTTTTATGTTTATAAACCAACCTCTTTCCTCATTATCAAGGAAACATAGAAAATAGGGTATCTCTTACACATACTCGATTGGTTGGAGGAGCCTAATCAACGAACCGTCAACATAGACACATCTAGATGTGAATTTTTAGGATAAACAAACTTTTTTTGGTATCAATCAACACTCAAGATTGAAATTTTTATTTGGTCAAAGGCATTCCTCAAGAGAATTCACTTTTCCCTAAATGTGCAAAATGACTGAAACGCCATTGTGAGTTTCACAAGAAGCATGAGGGATAGAGAGGAACTATTAGCTCCTATATGTGGAGGGATGAATCCTATAAGAAATTATAGGATGATTGTTTATAAATAATGATGGATGAGACATGGAAATGAGATTTATCTCATGGCCAAATGTCTCAGAACAAGGTAAAATTTGGTCAGTGGGGGTCATGAATTTTGACTCATCAGCCCAATTGATGAACCATCTACATGAGCACATATAGATGGGAATTTTTAGGATATAATGACCTTTATTTGGTCTTTTTCAACCCCTAGGAGTGAAATTTTCAATTGGTTGGAGGCATTCCTCAAGAGAATTCACTCATCCCTAAATGTATAAAATGACCAAACTTTCGTCATGAGTTACATGAGAACCATGAAGGTTAGAGAGGAACTGTCAGCTCCTACACATGGAAGGATGAGTCCTATAAGAAATAATAGGACTATTTTATCTAACCTATTAAGGATGAGACATGACAATGAGGTTTCTCTCATAGAAAATTTTCTCAAAATGGGGTAAACATTGGTTAGTGGGGGTCATAGATTCTGACTCGTCAGCCCAATCGATGAACTATCTATGTGGACATGTTTGGATGAGTGTTTTTAGGATAGAATGACATGTTTGGATGAATTATTATAATATTCATCCCTCCATGTGAATTCACTAGAGGATTTTTTCTAACTCATGATGGATGAGACATGGAAATGAGGTTTATTTCATGGCTAAATGTTTTATAATGAGGTAAAATTACTTAGTGGGGGCCATAGATTCTGACTCATCATCCCCATCTATAAACCATCCATGTAAATGCATCTATATGGGCAATTTTAGGCTATAAAAATCTTTATTTGGTCTTGGTCAACCCCCAAGAGTGAAATTTTTAGTTGGTTGGAGGCATTCCTCAAAAGAATTCACTCATCCATGAACATGCAAAATGATCAAACTTCCATCATGAATTGCATGAGAACCATGAAGGTTAGAGAGGAAATATTATCTCCTACATATGGAGGGATGAGTCCTCTAAGAAAATGTAGGAGGATTTTGTCTAACTCATGATGAATGAGACACGACAATGAGGTTTCTCTCATGGCCAAATCTTTCAGAACAAGGTAAAAGTTGGTAATTGGGGGTTATAGATTCTGACTCATCAACCCAATCAATGAAACATTTACATGAACACATCCAAATGGGTGTTTTTAGGGAAGAATAACCTTTTTTTAGTCTTGGTCAACCCCTGGGAGGGAAATTTGTAGTTGGTTAGAGGCATTCCTTAAGATAATTCACTCATCTTTGAATGTGCAAAATGACCAAACTTCCATCATGAGTTGCATAAGAACCATTATGGATAGAAAAGAACCATCATCTCCTACACATGGAGGGATGAGTCCTTTAAGAAATCATAAGAGGATTTTTTCTAACTCATGATGGATGAGATATGATAATGAGGTTTCTCTCATGGCCAAATGCCATAGAATAGGGTAAAAGTTGGTCAATGGGGGTCGTAGATTTTGAATCATCAACCCAATCGATGAACCATATACACAAACATGTTTAGATGGTAATTTTTAGGCTAGAACAACCTTTTTTGGTCTTATTCAACCCTAATAAGTGAAAGTTACAATTGTTCAGAGTCATTCTTCAAGAGAATTCACTCATTCCTAAATGTGCAAAATGGCCAAATTTATGTCCTGAGTTGCATGAGAACCATGAGGGATAAAAAGGAATTGTCATCTCTTACACATGGAGGGATGAGTACTATAAGAAATATTAAGATTATTTTGTCTAACTCATGATGGATGAGACATGAAAATGAGGTTTCTCTCATGGCCAAATATCTTAGAATAGGGTAAACATTGGTCAGTGGGGGTCATAGATTTTGACTCATCAATCTAATTAATGAACCATATACATGGACACATCTAGATTGGAATTTTAAGGATATAAAAACCTTCATTAAATCTTGATAAACCCTTAGGAGTGAAATTTGTAGTTGGTTGAAGGCATTCCTCAAGAGAATTCACTCATCCTTGAGTGTGCAAAATGACCAAATTTTCATAATGAGTTGCATGAGATCCATGAGGGTTAGAGAGGAACCGTCAGCTCCTACATGTGGATGGATGGGTCCTATAAGAAATAAAAAATTATTTTATCTAAGTCATGATTGATAAGACATAGTAATGAGGTTTTTATCACAGCCAAATCTCATAGAATAGGGTAAAATTTGGTCAGTGAGGGCCATAGATTATGACTCATTAGCCCAATAAACAAAATGTCTATGAAAACACATATGGATGGGGATTTTTAGGATATAAAACATTTTTTTATTCTTGATTAACCCCTGGGAGAAATTTTTTTAGTTGGTCATAGGCATTCCTTAAGATAATTCACTCATCCCCAAATATACAAAATGATCAAACTTCCGTTGTGAGTTAAACAAGCACCATGAGGGATAGAGAGGAACCATCAGCTATTAGATGTGGAGGGACAAGTCATATAAGAAATACCAAGATTATTTTAAATCATGATGGATAAAATGTGGCAAAAAGGTTTATATCATGGCTAAATCTCTCAAAATAGGGTAGAAGTTGGTCAACAGGGGCTGTAGATTCTGACCCATCAACCCAATCAATGAACCATCTACATGAACACATTTAGATTGGAATTTTTAGGATATAAAGACCTTTTTTTAGTCTTGGTTAACCCATATGAGTGAAATTTGTAGTTAGTTAGAGTTATTCATCAAGATAATTCACTCATCCCTAAATGTGAAAAATGATTAAACTTCCATTGTGAGTTACATGAGAACCATGCGGTTAGAGATGAACTGTTAGCTACTACATGTGGAGGAATGAGTCATATAAGAAATCCCAAGATTATTTTTTCTAAATAATGATGTATGATACATGAAAATAATGTTTCTCTTATGGCTAAATGTCTCTAAATAGGGTAAAATTTAGTTAGCGAAGATTGTAGATTGTAACTCATTAGTCCAATCAATGAATTACTATGAATACACATTAGGATGAGTTTTTTAAGGTTATAAAAACCTTTGTTGGTCTTAATTAACCCTAAGGAGTGAAATTTTTAGTTGATTAGAGGCATTCCTCAAGAGAATTCACTCATCCCTAAATGTAGAAAATGACTAAACTTTCATCACAAGTTGCATGAAAATCATGAAGGATAGAGAGAAACTGTCAGCTCTTACATGTAGAGGGATAAATCCTATAAGAAATCCCAGGAGGATTTTTTATAACTCATGATGGATGAGACCTTGAAATGAGGTTTCTATCATAGCTAAATGTCTTAGAATAGGGTAAAATTTGGTCAGTGGGGGCTATAGATTCTAACTCGTCAGCCTAATTTATAAACCATATATGTAGACATGTTTGAATGGGTATTTTAGGCTATAAAAAACTTTGGTTGATCTCAATCAACCCTTGGGAGAAAAATTTGTAGCTGTTTGGAGCCATTACTCTAGAGAACTCACTCATCCCCAAATGTGAAAAATGACCAAACTTTCATCATGAATTGTTCAAAAAATGTGAGGGCTAGAGAGGAACCATCAACTCTTACACATGAAGGGACAAGTCTTGTAAGAAAGCATGGAAGGGTTTTTTTTAACTTTTGATGGACGAGACATGGCAATGAGGTTTATCTCATGGCCAAATCTCTTATAACAAGGTAAAATTTGGTCAACGGGGGCTATAGATTTTGACTTGTTAGCCCAATTGATGAATCGTCTATGTGAACATGTCTATATGGGCATTTTTAGGGTAGAACAACCTTTGTTAAATTTTAGTCAACCCCTAGGAAGGAAATTTGTAGTTGGTCAAAGGAATTATTCAAGAGAATTCACTCATCCCTAAATGTGTAAAATGATTGAACTTCCATTGCAAGTTGCATGAGAACCATAAGGGATAGTGATAAACCATCAACTCCTACACATGGAGAGATGAGTCCTATAATCAATACCAAGAGGATTTTTTCTTAATTTTTATGGATTATATGTGGTAATGAGGTTTTTATCATGGCCAAATCTCTTAGAATGGGGTAAAATTTGGTTAGTGGGGGCCATAAATTTTGACTCATCAACCCAATCGATGAACCATTTGCATGGACACATCAAGATATGCATTTTTAGGATAGAATGAAATTTGTTTGGTCTCAATAAACCCTTAAAATTGAAATTTTTAGTTGATTATATGTATTCCTCAAGATAATTTATTCATCGTTGAATGTGCAAAATGTTTGAACTTTCATCACGAGTTGCACAAAAACTGTGATGCTTAGAGAGGAACTGTTAGTTCTTATACATGTGGGGGTGAATCTTCTAAGAAAGATCAAGAGTATATTATATATATCATGATGAATGAGAAATTAATATTAGGTTTCTCTCATATCCAAAACTCTTATAAAAGGGTAAAATTTGGTCAATGAGGGCCATAGATTCTGACTAATCAGCCCAATCGATGAACCATCTATGTAGACATGTTTAGATGGGTGTTTTAAAGTTATAAAAACCTTTGATTAGTCTTAGTAAACCCCCAAGAGTGAAATTTTTAGTTGGTTAGAGGCATTAATCAAGAGAATTAACTCATCCTCAAATGTGTAGAATGACCAAACTTCCATCATGAATTGCATAAGAACTGTGAGGGATAAATATGAACCATAAACTCTTACATGTGGACGGATGAGTCCTATAATAAATCATAAGATTATTTTATCTAACTAATTATGGATGAAATATGGTAATTATATTTATCTCATGTCCAAATCTCTCAAAATAGGGTAAATTTTGGTCAATGGGGGATGTAGATTCTAACTCGTCAACCCAATCGATGAACTGTTTACATATACATGTTAGGATATGAATTTTTATGCTAGAACGACCTTTGTTAAATCTTGGTCAACCCTTGGGAGTGAAATTTTTAGTTGATCGGAGTCATTCCTAAAGATAATTCACTCATCCTTGAATATGAAAAATGACTAAACTTCCATCATGAGTTGTATGAGAACCATGAGGGATAGAGAGGAATTGCTAGCTCTTACATGTAGAGAGATGAGTCCTCTAAGAAATACTAGGAGGATTTTTTCTAACTCATGATGGATGAGATGTAGTAATGAAGTTTCTCTTTCATCCAATTCTCTTAGAATGGGGTAAAATTTGGTTAATAGGGGTTGTAGATTCTGACTTGTCAGCCCAAGCAATGAACCATCTACATGAACACATTAGTATAGGCAATTTTAGGTTGAAATAAAAAATTTAAAGCCTTGATTAACCCATAGGAATGAAATTTATAGTTGATAAAAGGCATTCCTTTGGATAAATCACTCATCCTTGAATGTGAAAAATGAGTGAACTTCTATCTGATTTGCATAAGAACCATGAGGGATAAAGACAAACCATCAGCTCTTACATGTGCATGTATGAGTCCTATGAGAAAATCCAAGATGATTTTTTATAAATTATTATGGAAAAGATGGGGAAATGATATTTATATCACAACCAAATCTTTTAGAACAATTTAAAAGTTGGTTAGCAGGAGTTATAGATTCTGACTCATTAGCCCAATCGACAAAATCTTTACACAAACATGTTAGGATAGGCACTTTTAGGATAGAATCAAATTTTTTAGGCCTTGATCAACACATGGGAGAAAATTTTTTACTTGATCAAAGGAATTCCTTAACATAATTTACTCATCTGTGAATATGAAAATTGAGTGAACTTCTATCGTGAGTATCATGAAAATTGTTAGGGCTAGAAAGGAACTGTCAACTCTTACATATATATAGATGAGTCTTATAAGAAATCCCAAGTGTATTTTTCATAACTCATGATGGATGAGATACATAAATGAGATTTATATTTAAAAAAAATCTCTTATAACATGCCAAAATTTGATCAACAGGGGCCATAGATTCTGACTCGTCAACCCAATCGATGAATCATCTACACAAGCATGTTAGGATAAGAAATTTTAGGATAGAATCACCTTTGTCAGGCATCAATCATACCTTGAGAATGAAATATGAAATTTATATAATTCCTTCCTTAAGATAATTCACTCATCCCTGATGTGAAGAATGAGTAAACTTCCATCATGTGTTACACGAGAACCGTGAGGGCTAGAGATGAACTATCAACTCCTACACTTGCATGGATGAGTCCTCTAAGAAAGCCCAGGAAACTTTTGTCTAACTCATGATGGATTAGATGTATCAATTAGGTTTATCTCATGTAAAAATATCTAATAGCATGTAAAAATTTGGTCAGTAAATGTCATAAATTTTTACTTATCACCCAATCGATGAATCATCTATATAAACACATTAGGATATGCACTTTTAGGCTAGAATCACCTTTGTCAGGCCTTATTCAACCCTCAAGTGTGAAAGTTGTAGTTGATAAAATTCATTATTTAAGAGAATTCACTCATCCTTAAATATCAAAATGAGTGAACTTCCATTGTGAGTTGGATGAGAACCGTGAGGGCTAGAGACAAACCATCAGTTCCTACACATGCATGCATGAGTCTTGTAAGAAATCCCATGAGGATTATTATATATAATGATGGATGAGATGTGTTAATGAGGTTTTTATTATGGTTAATCTCTCAAAACATACCAAAATTTTGTTATTGAGGGCCGTAGATTCTGACTCATCAGTTCAATCAATGAATCATACGCACGAACATGTTAGAATATGAACTTTAAAGCTAGAATCACCTTTGTTAATCCTTGGTCAACCCTCATGAGTGAAATTTGTAGTTTATAAAATTAATTACATAAGATAATTCACTCATCCCTAAATTTTAAAAATGATTAAACTTCTATCATGAGTTGCATGAGAACCATGAGGGCTAGAGATGAACTGTCAGCTCCTACATGTGCATGGATGAGTCCTCTAAGAAAGACTAGGAGGATTTTGTCTAAATAATGATGGATGAGATGTGGAAATTAGTTTTATATAATATATTAATCTCTTATAACATGCCAAAATTTGGTCAGTGAAGGCTATAGATTTTGACTTGTCAACCCAATCGATGAACCATTTGCATGAACATGTCCAGATATGCACTTTTAGGCTATAATAACCTTTATCATGCCTTGGTAAAAACGTGGGAGTGAAATTTTTAGTTGATCATAGTAATTCCTTAAGATAAATCACTCATCCCTAAATATTAAAAATGAGTAAACATTCATCATGAGTTGCATGAGAACCATGAGGGCTAAAGACGAACCATCAATTCCTACATGTGCACAATGAGTTTGTAGACCTTCAAAACTTAAATAAATAGGTTCATCAAATTCTTAGTAAACTTGAAATACAAGAAAATTAGGGTTTACAAATACCTTTATAGATACACAACAATTTTTTAGACCTTTTTCATAATTCACACACTGATATTCATGCATTACACAAGGAATATGTATCAAAGTATCCAAATGACTAAATTAAAATGTACAGATCCTTTTTAAGCTCTGATATTCATTTAGAGATGATGAAAAAAATTTATACCCTTTTCCACACTAAAATATATCCATTATCAAAAAACAAGGGTCTACTAATAGAAACCTTTAACATAGAGGCATGCTCTTTCCTTTATTTATCATCATTCATAATCAATTTCCATAACATATACATTCAAGAAAACAAAAAATATAAGATATACATATAATAATATGAGTAGAAATAATTTTGTCAATAATTTCCTTTTATTCACTACTCTCTTATTTCTTCTACTTCAAGAATATCTATCTATAACTATCAAAATAGATCTTATATCTCCCTCACCAACTAATAATTGATTCTTGATTCATTGTCCACATGGGAGTCTTGGAAACAACCTTGGTTACAACTTAACTTAATATGTATACCCATTTCATATGAGTGTTAAGGCATTATAAAAACTTCACCTTTTCATAAGAATGTTAACTAAATTCTACTATATCTCACATCATCAAATAGATGCTATGATCCCTCAAAAGGGCTTACAATAATTCAAATTTTTGAATAGTGCTTTTATGAATTTTATGAATCCTAGACACCTAATAAAGACTCCCAAGGACAAAAAAGTACTCTAAAACACCTCTTACCTTATTTCAAGCCAAAAATGACATCATGATGACATCACGAAAGGATACCCCTACATCAGTGTTTTCTTGAAAGGATAAACAAAGATAATGTGAAAAAGTATTTTCTTAAAGTAGATGAAATTAATATAAATTATTTTGACTTCTCCTTGTTTCAAGAAGATAATATTCTCTACTCACGACACCAACATGTGAAGTTGGAAGATTGTATGGTGCCACTAACCTACATTTAAATTGTTAGTAAAAAATTTAAACAAAAATAAACACATAATCATAAAATAATTGAAAAATAGAATAGATTAAATCAAATAAATTTATTATATTAATTTAAAATAAGTTAGATAAACTTAATAATTAAATATAACATACCTTCAAGATCAGCTCTATTTACAAGTGTTTCAAGAAGCACTTCATGGTTAGATTCATGTACATTCCACAAAGTTTTATTGTTAGGCTTTCCATGATATTTGATCAATTGAATATATGTAGAAATAAAAAGGTTCAAATAATGAAGCACAATATTGTGTGTTTCAAAGTCCTCAAATAACAATTATTTTATTTTTTTATGACAATACTATGAAGCCAAGTTCCAGTAAAAACTATAGATCTAGTGGGATAAATTATCTCTTCTCTATCCATAACATTTATGGTTAATCTTTTTTTGCCTTTACATAATGACACAAGTAGTAGTTTGTTCCCTCATCATTGTTCTCAGGTGAAATTATTGAAAAAACATGCCCTACATTTAAATTATAACCAAATTCTAATTACATCTAGAAAAAAATAAAAATATGACTAATATATAAGGTTGTATTTAATTAAATAATAAATTATACCTAGTTGCATGAGATCTGAGATGTGGTCAAAATTAATTGATGATGCCATTTCATGGTATATCATTTTTTGGAGTGAATGGCTACTCTCTACAAGTGATATGGGTCTATAATACCATTTTTCAACCCATTCTTTTGACTCGCATTCATTCTAATTAAATTCCATACATGAGGAACAAAAACATGCTATATCCCTAGTATAAATAGTCCATGAACTTGAATTTTAGATTTGAATGGAGTGGAAAACACTTGATCCAAGTACTATAATGCAATATTCATACACTGCCTTATGTTTTTCCTTTATTAACCAAAATAATCTCCATACATGAGAATGTTTATCTGATCCATGACAAACATTTTCATCACACTAACTCATAAATTTTTTGCATAAATAAAATTACCACCATACTTATGCTTTACCTACTCTCTTTTAAGGGATATTTTTACACATGTACCAACACCATCATGTTCCCCTTTTCCATGCCTAGCTTAAAAAAAGCTCAAAAAATGTTGAATGTCATTCTTTTTATGCATTCTAATTAACTAGTAAAACATTCAAAAAAAATTAAATTGCCTTACACAATTATCTAACCAAATGTAGTGTGTATCAAACACGATTTGTCTTGCATTCATATTCATATAAAATATCTCAAAACAACCCTAGAAAAACTCTAGAGAATGTGATCTGTCATCACTCATATAAAAATGGTACTCCCTTAAAATCTTTCTATTATAATCTATGATATTAGGTGCATGTCTAAATGTAATATGAGAAAAAATTCCAAGTTGAATTGAATTATAAAATTGGGATTGAACCTCATTTTGTGGTTTTAGTGTGTGGTTTTTAGCAAAATCTACAATCAAAATAATGGTGCCAATTGGGAATTTGTCCTTACATGCTTTGAATTAATTATCTAACCATTTTAATTTATGTGTGTGTCTTGCATATTGGTAGATAATATTATTTTTGAATTCAAAAATTAAATCACATACAAAAACATTAGTCATAACCAATTCACATCTTGATGACTCTTTTCTATATTTTAACACATAATTAACATATATGTACTTCTTATAATCAACTAGTTGCTTTCAAAATTCATGTGAAATATTTTCATGTAAACAACTTAACAAATTTAACAAACCACTACAACTATCACATGTTCTATGTAAACATTTTTTTGCAAAAACAATTATCTCTTAGGTCTTTGACAAAAAATAGAGATTAATTATCTTGATATTTTAGGTGGGGAAGACACCATACATTCCTCCAAAAACTTATTAGTATGTAAAGTACAATGTATATGAAAAAAAACATCAAAATACATAGTAAATTCAACATGTATCTTAAATAACATGTGGTGCATGATTGGTTAATTTTAACATAAAAAGTCTTGTACATCTCAAATGACCTTTAGCTAATTATTAATTGGCCATTAAATTTTTCTATAACCTTTTTATAAAATTTTGTTTGTGTTATGTCTAAAAAATGTTTTACATGTAGCTCATGAGTTTTTGATCCTTTTATTATTTTAACATCTTTTACATTATATGAGACCCTTGTGTTTTTGTGCTAAAAAAATTTAATCCATTGTTTTATTCCTTCAACCAATACCTTATCTTTTCATGGGAGGCTACCATTGAATGCCCAACAATCTATGAGTGAGGGGTCATCAAAAATTTGTTTTTCTTTTTATGGAATTTATTAGAGATTTTCTATTTAAATTCAAGGATTTACTTGTTTCACTAAGAATTTGAGCTTTAAATGTTGACTTACTCACTATATATTCCATTATTACTCATCTTGACACTTTACTATCTTTGTTCTGACTTTTATTGTCTATTACCTTAAATGCATTAAATAGGTTCTTTACTATTGCACTATTTTTTCCTTCCATGTTTAATGTTCTTAACCCCAAATTGTGCATCATAAGGCACATTTTTTGCATTTTCATTAATTAAACAAATAATTGGCATCATGATGTATGGATTTTATTCTTAAATGCATAGTTCCATACACATTGAGCATGATGTTGAACTTTCCCTTTTAACATTTTTCCTTCCATATGTTATATTATTTTTTCATCTATTTCAACCAAATACTTTGGTGTTAATATTATTATCCTTGGAGGTGTGCGTGTAGGAGCTATATTTTGTTTTAAATGATGTGGTGTTAACACTTCAACCATAGTAGGTACATTAGAGGTTTGACTATCTAAATTAGGGGTTATAAGCATATTTAATTCCTCTTCATTATGAGACACGTTATTGGGGATCATTATTTGATGTTGATTATCATTATACTCAAAAATTTCATTATGAATGGATGTTTCATTATAATGTGTTTGTCTATATGTTTCATCATTAACTAAAAATTCATTATTTACAAGCTCTACATTTTTAATATCATCTTGCAACAAAGATGGACTCGGTTATATTATTTCATTTGAAGACATATGTAAAATAAATTATATAAAATTAGGCATGTTATTCTCATTAGAATTATTACCTGGTGTAGAAGAAGAACCTTCACCTTGCCTAGAAGCTCTTATGGATGCCCTCCTATCTGCTTGTCTTTTTCTTTATTTTTCTCTTTTCCCTTGAATTTCCTCATTTGTTAACTCTTTTATTGGTATTTTATGATGAATTCCCAACCCCATTAATTATATTTTCCAAAATAAGATAATTGTAGATTTAAACATGAAGAATTCTTAGAGATTTAAATAAAATAGATGAATAAGTCATCAAATTCACATATTTACAACATAAAATCTAGTTTGTATTTGGAAAAGATGAAACAAAACACTCATTTTCATGGCAAATGCAATAATAATTCAATAATCACAAAGGGCATGCATGCTTTAGAAAGAGCGCATGCCCTTTGGGATCTAGGGACCAATAGGCAAATGCATTTATTTTCCCTTTGGTGGTTATGGAAAGGGTGTACACCCTTTTCAAAAGGTGTATTCCCTTATCATATTTACAAAAAATAATTTCCCACTTTCCCTCTAATTTTGCCTTAGTTTTAGGCTGGGGGGTTTTAAACCTAGCTAATTTTTTTTATGGACTAGCCAAGGAGATTTATAAGAATTGTAGGGTTTTTTCCTTTTATCGACATGTCTAATCAAGAAGCTTTTATTATTTTAAAAAAATATATATGGGTTTGTAGAGTAGAAAGCATAATTGTCAAATATATATAGAAAATTTAATGCTACAATATTATTTAACTTTTACGTAACATAGCTCTTTATAGTATATATACATATCATAAATTTACTTATAATATTTTGAATATTAATTGAATTCTTATAAAACTTATATCTCAAAAATCTACACATTGTCAACTATGCTTTAAACAAAATGATTTTCATGAGGTTAAGGTCAAAAATTTATGTTCGTACACTTGCACTTTCAATTTTCCATATATCTTGAATTTTAAAATTATTTAAAAAGTATATACATAATAAAAAATATTCTCAAAAATATTTAATTTTCACCTATCTATATATGAAATTTCATACATAAATTTAATCACTTACTCAAAAAAAGTGTGTTTGTACACATGCACTCTCCTTATCTTTTAACAAAAATGAACAACCTCTTGTCATAAATGCAACTATTTTGCACACTTTTATCTTCTGGGTATTATAAAAAGTTATATATTTAGAAACTACAATAAAAATTCCGCAATTAATATTTTTATGTCATTGTCAAATTCCTTTTTGAAGTGTCTCTAACATTCTCTCCAAGTTCAATTATTGTTATTTTCAGAAAAAAGGTGTCACTTTGTACCCCACCCCTTTTGTTCCCCAATATCCTACATCTACCCTTGTCATGCACACATTTTATTTTGATATTCACTCACCCCTTTGACCTCCACTCACCATTAGATCTGAATACACAATAGAATGCATGCCATTAAAGTTCCTTAGACCCATGGTTTAAAATCTAATGGCTATTTATTAGGTTTTAAATTTGACATCTATGTAACTATCATTTGAGATCCACATGGATGTATTCGAAATCACATAGACCATTTAATTTAATCCCCAATGGATTTTTATAGTGTTTTAAATTCATTGTTCATGTAGACATATCTTATTTTTGACCAACTTTAAATATTTATATCTTGAAGCACAAAAATCATGGAGGGACCAAATTTGTTGGAGATATTCCTGAGGTCAAAAGGATTTTTCCCACTTGATCCACTAGTTCTAAGAGATTTATAATTGGACATAAAAAATTCTCAAACAAGCTGGTCTGTGTGTTTTTTCATGATGTATGCATGACCTTCATTGATCATTTGAATCTCAATGGCTATTCATTGAGGCCTAAATTTGACACTTGTATAACCATATTGCTCTATGTGACCAAATTTGTAACTCCATGACATAAGATAGGAATCTTGTGTGGAATTAAAAAATTTAGGATATGTTCTTCACACAAGGGACTTTATGTCATTGTAATTTTATTACTCAGGAGGCTTTTTGAGATCATTTATAAAATATACAAATAAACTGGTTCATTTGTTTCATGTGCGACATCCTGGTGATGGTCTAGTTCCTTAAATTTTCATAGTCCATATTTTACTCAATATTTCAAGGCTTTGATGATCTCCCAAAGCTTTTGGAACCTGGTTCATGTTCATAGACACCATGAAAACTATTTGGAACCTTCACCTATAATTTTAGACCTATCACTTGAAGATCAATTAGATCACACTTTAAGGTTACTTAAAGTGTTTCAAAATATTTAAAAAAGCTCTATGATCTCTATTTAAGGTATATATACTCCTTATAACATTGGGTAACTTATTCAATCATGATATTTCTTGTTCTTTGGACTCTTAGACTATGTGCTTTTTTGGTATGTAGACTAAATTTGGTCAACATCTTTGGTGATGTGGCTCAGAAGCATGCCTTTTATGCTTGAGAACTCAGACCAGATACATGACTCTTGGATAATTTACATGATACATGGACCATTTACATTGACTGTAAGAGAGCCTTTTGACTTGAAAAGACAAATAATTCGAACATATAGGGAAAGAAACAAACTTGAAAGGGAAACTAGCTTAATAAAGCAAAGGCAACTAACCTATTAAACAAATGTGCAATAAAAAACTTATTTGGAAGAAAACAAAAAAAATTGTTATAAAATGCTTAGAGAAAGTCCAAAACAACTATGTATAGGGGACTTATCTTCCTTAATAACAATGGTTTAGATGTGTCCCATTGACTAGGATAGGAATATTTTCACCATTCATCCTTGTGATTTGGAAATCATTGTGGGATTTACATCTGAAGATGGTGTATGGACCACTCCAGAGAGAATAAAATTTTGTGTGCCTTCATGTCTTATCTCTATCCTCATCCCACTTGAGGACCAAATGTCCTTCTTGAAAACTTCTTGAAGAAGATCCTTTATCAAAATATTTGTTCACCATTGCTTGATGGGCTTCCATAGCCAATATATATTGATGCCTTATCCCTTCTATATCCATGATCTCAACATATATAATTTCCATTAGCTCATTATCCTAAAGCTCAAATTGATGCATTATTTCCAAATCAAGGAATTTAAGAGAAATAGGCATTCTTGCTTCCTTACCATATACTATCTTGTATGGATAATTGGAAATTGACATCTTATAGGTGATCCTATCATCCCACATAACTAACTTCAATTTTAGATTCCATGATCTCTGATTGTCATCAATAGTCCTCCTAATTATCTTCAACAAATTCTTGTTAGTGGACTCAACAAGGCCATTGCCTTGTGGATAATAGATTGATGAGGTATTGATAAAAATACTATGTTAAACTACCAATTGGATAATATTAGATCCTATAAAAATCATAGTATTATAAAATATTATGGTTGAAAATACCCCAAATATGGTAAGCAAACATTCATATAAGTCTAGAACATTGGTTTCATTAGCTTTTTTTAATACTACTATCTCTGTCCATCTAGTAAAATAATTTATGGTAGTTAGGATCCATTTGTGTCTTAAGATTTAAGTAGGATTAATAAGACCAATAAATTCCAATTTCCATTAGATAAAGGGTTTATTTATTAAAATTGGTTAGAGAGGTAAGGATATAAGCTTTACCTTTCCAACAAACATAGCATATTGTCTACATTTCCTTATCCATGCATTATAATCACTAAATAAACATAGAAAATAATAACCACCTCTCATGATATTATGGGATATGATCCTTGTTGAATAATTTCCTCCACCATGTCCATCATAGAATTGCTCAAGCAACTTCTAAGTTTGACCTAGTTCTATGCATCTTAGTAGTATGCCATTGATATCCTTTTTGAACAACAAACTATCAACAAGAATAAAATTAATTGATTGCAATCTAAAATATCTCCTCTTTGAAGGGGTTATATGAGAAGGATAAACACCATCCTGTAGATATATCACTATGTCTTGGTACTAGCTAGAATATGGGGTGTGATCAATTGTAATTTCTTCATTATTTGACACCGTAACCATCCCATTAGTCTCATGCAAGTCTTGGGATAGATGTTCACAAAGTCCTTTTACTCTGACCAATTTTTTGACCTTGATATCAACATCACATTCCATGAATTTGGTTATCCAACCAGCTCTATTGTCATTTATATCCTTATTCAAGAGGAAATCCTTGACACTTGGATGTGTGACCATCAAATATATCTTATTATTGGACAATAAGTACCTAAAATTTTTAAGAGACCCTATGACTAATAGTACATGCTTTTCAACAAAATAATACCTTGTTTCATATTCTTATAAGCCTTGACTAAATAAGGCTATTGGTTATTATAAAGTCTCTTTATTCAGTTGCATGAGAATACCTAAAATTGTGTCAATGTTAGCATAGGTGTATAAGAAAAAATATTTTGTGAAGTCATGGTTTATAAGTATAGGAGCACTCACTATATCTTTCTTGATCTCTTCAAAACTTATAACTCCTTCTTTTAACCAACTAAAACTTTGAACATTATTTAGCATTGTTGTGAATGTCCTAGTTAAAGTAGAAAAATTTAAAATGTATCTCCTTATGAATTTGATCTTACCTAAAAATATTTTCAAGGATTTCTTATGCTTAGGCAAATAAAGTTCAAGAATTGAGTCTATCCTATTAGGATCTATGATTGTAGCATGTTTTTAAATTACATTTCCAAGTAACCTACCTTCATGAATATAGAAAACACACTTTTTGGGATTTAAAGACACTCTGAATTCACTGCACCTTTCAAACTCACATCATCTGAGGTGAATCATATGCTCATCTATACTATTATAGAACACTATTATGCCATCAAAATAAATAAGTATAAAGTTGTTAAAGAGACCCTGAAATTCCATATCCATAGCTTTCTATAAAGTTGATCTAGCATTGGATATACCAAATGACATATTTCTATATGTAAAAGTCCCCCACTTTGTGAAGAAGGCTCTTTTGAACTAGTCTTCTTCTTTGACCAAAATCTAGTTATATCCATGGTATCCATCCAATAAAGAGAACCTTTCTTAACCTAAAACTATTTGTATAATTTATTCCATTGATGGAAATTGATAGTGGCATTTAAGAGAGACCTTATTTAACATATAGAAGACAACACATAGTCTTATTTAACCATTATTTTTCTATATTGGAATAAGGTTTTCCACCCAAGTTGAGTGCTTAATTGGAAATATTATAGCTAACTCAATGAGCTTATGTAGTTCCTTAAATTTTTTCATTCCATATTTTACTAAATATTTCAAGGCTATGATGATCATCTAAAGCTTTTGTAACCTGGTTCATGTTCCTAGGTGTCATGAAAACTATTTGTACCCTTCACCTATAACTGTAGACCTATCACTTGAAGATAAATTAGATCATACTTTAAGGTTAGTTAAATTATTTTAAAAGATTTAAAAAATCTATGTGATCTCTAGTTGAGGTCTATTTACTCCTTATAACATTGGGTCACTTATTCAATCATGATCTTTCTCCTTCTTTCAACTCTTGGACTATGTGAATTTTTGGTATGTATACCAAATCTGGTCAACATATTTGGTGACTTGGCTCAAAAGCATGCCTATTATGCTTGAGAACTTTGACTAGATACATGACTCTTAGATAATTTACATAATACATGGACCGTTTACATTGAATTTAAAATAACCTTTTGACGTGAAAAGACAAATAATTCCAACATATAGGGAAAAAACAAAATTGAAAGGGAAAATAACTTAATAAAGCAAAGGCAACTAACCTAATAAACAACTATGCAACAAAGAACTTATTTGGGATAAAACAAAAACAAACTAATTTTTATAAAACACTTAGAGAAAATCCAAAATAACTATGTATAGGGGACTTTGATTCCTTAATAGCAATGCTTTAGATGTATCCAATTGACAAGGATAAGAATCTCTTCCCCATTCATCCTTATGAGTTGCAAAACATTGTGGGATTTGTATCTAAAGATGGTGTATAGAGCAATATAGAGAGAATAAAATTTTGTGTGCATTCATGGCTTATCTCTATCCTCATCCCACTTGAGGACCATCTATCTTCTTGAAAACTTCTTGAAGAAGATCCTTTATCAAAATATTTATTCACCATTTCTTGTTGGGCTTCCATAGCCAACATAGACTAATGCCTTGTCTCTTCTATCTCCATGAGCTCAACATATATAATTTCCATTAGCTCATTCTCCAAAATCTCAAATTTATGGATTAGTTCCCAAGCAAGGAATTCAAGAGAAATAGGCATTCTTTCTTCCTTACCATATACTAGCTTGTATGGAGAATTGGCAATTGACCTCTTATAGGTGATCCTATCATCCCACATAACTAACTTCAATTTTATATGCCATGATCTCTGATTATCTTCAATAGTCCTCTTAATAATCTTCAAAAAAATATTTTTAGTAGAATCAATAAGGCCATTTCCTTGTGGATAATAGTTTTATGAGATATTGATAAAATTATTATACTAAATTGCCCATTGGTTGATCTTAGATCCTACAAAAACCATTACATTATCAGAAATTATGATTGAAAGCACCCCAAATCTGGTAAGTAAACCTTCATATAAGTCTTAAACATTGGTTTTGTTTTCTTTTTTTAAATCTACTACCTCTATCCATCTAGTAAAATAATTTATGGTAGCTAGGATCCACTTATGTCCTGAGATTTAAGGAGGATTAATAAGATTGATAAAGTCCAATTCCCATTGGATAAAGGGTTGATTTACTAAAATTAGTTAGAGAGGTAAGGCTGCAAGCTTCACCTTTCCAACAAACATAGCACATTGTCTACATTTCCTAATCCATGCATGAAAAGCACCAAATAAACTTAGCCAATAATACCCACCTCATGATCTTGTGGGATATGATCCTTATTGAATAATTTCCTCAATCATGTCTATCATGGAATTGCTCAATAAACTTCTATGTTTGACCTATTTCTATGCATCTTAGTAGTATGTCATTGATATCCTTTATGAAAAACACATTATCAATAAGAATAAAATTAATTGATTACAATCTAAAATATCTCCTCTTTGAAGGTGTCAGATGAGAAGGATAAAGACCATCATCTAGATATCTTTCTATGTCTTCATACCAGCTAGAAGATGGGGTGTGATCAATTATAATTTCTTCATTATTTAACACCATAGACATCCCATTAGTCTCTTTCAAGTCTTGGGATAGATGATCACAAAGTCCTTTGACTCAAACCAATTTCTTAACCTTGATCTCAACATCATATTCCGTGAATTTGGTTATCCAACCACCTATGTCCTTATTCAAGAGGAAATCCTTGACACTTGGATGTGTGGCCATCAAATATATCTTATTATTAGACAATAAGTAACTAAATTTTTTAAGAGACCTTATGCCTAAAAGTACATGCTTATCAACAAAACAATACCTTATTTCATATTCTTCTAATACTTCACTAAATAAGTCTATTGGCTATTCTAAATTCTCTTTATTCTATTGTATGAGAATACCTAAAATTGTGTCAATGTTATCATAGGTGTATAAGAAAAAATCTTTTGTGAAGTAAGGGTTTAAGAGTATAGGAGCACTAGGTATAGCTTTCTTGATCTCTTCAAAACTTCTAACTCCTTTGGACCAACTAAAACTCTAAACCTTATTTAGCATTGTTGTGAGTGGCTTGGGTAAAGTAGAAAAATTTAAAATGTATCTCTTTATGAAGTTGATCTTACCTAAAAATATTTTCAAGGCTTTCTTGTGATTAGGCAAGGAAAGTGCAAGAATTGAGTCTTTCCTATCAGGATCTATGCTTGTACCATGTTTTGAAATTACATGTCCAAAAAACCTACCTTCATGAACATACAAAACACACTTTTTGGGATTCAAAGACACAACAAATTCTTTTCACCTTTTAAACTCTTGTCTGAGATGAATCATATGCTCATCTACACTGTTATAGAACAATATTATGTCATCCAGATTAATAAGTATAAACTTGTTAAGGAGACCTTGAAATTCCATATCCATAGCTTTATATAAAGTTGTTATATAATTAGATAGATCAAATGGAATATTTATATATGTAAAATTCCCCCACTTTGTGAAGAATGTTATTTCGAACTGGTCTTCTTCTTTGATCAAAATCTGGTTATATCCACTATAGCCATCTAATAAAGAGAACCTTTCTTAACCTAAAATTAGCTATAAAATTTGTTCCATTGATGGAAATTGATATTTGCCTTTAAGAGAGACCTTATTTAAGATATAGAAGTCAACACATAATCTTATTTAACCATTATTTTTCTATATTAGAATAAGTTTTGCCACCCAAGTTGAGTGCTTAATTGGAAATATTATAGATAACTCAATGAGCTTATGTAGTTCAAATCTCATCAAAGGTTCAAGATTTAGGTTAATTGGCCTTTTCATCTATTTGATTGGCCTAGTCTCATCTTATAACTCAATGGTATGTTGATCTAGACTTAGATCAAATCCTTTAAGGTCATTGTACTACCATTCAAAGACATCTACAAAACTTGAACATAAATTAATAAAAGTTTATTACACTAAAGATGTGAAAAATTTCCCAACTTTAATCTCTTATTAGTTATAATATCTATATTTTTATAGTTTTCTTCCTTGGTTAACAAATCAAACTTTTCTTTTTTGAATTCATCATCTCTATTGAATATGTTTTCTAGGGTGATCAACTCTTTAGGAAGATTATTTCTCTTTAAATGCATAATCTAGTCACCATACTACTACAAATGATTGTCTTGGTTATTTTAGGAGAATTTAACTTCCTCTAATAAGAATCTAACAACCTAACTATCATATTTAAATACTTTTCAATTTTCATGGTTGTCTAAGATAGAAGATCTCACAGTTACCTTGATGTGTGATTGAGCTTTTTCATTTTTTATTTTATCTGGGATACTAAATTATGACATAATGGTAGCCAACCTATTTGCATGTTTGTTCTTATTTATTTATATGCCCCAAATATTGAAGCATTTAAATTATTCAACCAGGTCCCATACTATATGCTTATAGGACCTAAATAGTGGGTTCTTACATATATTAAGTCCCCTTACTTGGTGAACTACTAGTTTACTAGTAAAAATTGACCTAATTATTTATTGCCCATTGAAAACCATACACTAGTGATTCATATTTAGTAACATTATTAGAACAACCAAACTGAAACTTGAAAGAAGATAAATACCTTTGATTGGATGGAAAAATTAACACCATTCTAGCTCTAGTACCATGTTTGTTCCTAGATCCATAAAAATATAGTTACCACATGCCATCACTATTTTGATCATCTTTCATCAATGCTAGAATTAATGCATCATTTTTATGAGGACAATAGACACCATGTAATTATTATTGAATTAACTTGTAGGTATCATGTCCATATAAATAAGAGGTCCATTCATCAAGGAAAATATTTGAGACTCCATCTAGAGATGATTTAGATTCAACCTCACTATTTTTTAGTACCTTATCTAAGATAACACAATTAGTGTTCACCATACTTGGCATATATGGCTCCAAATGAAATATTGAAATAGGTTAAAAAATTATTGTAAATTTAGTACCATAGCTAGTCATAAACATTAAATAGGTCCAATCAATTGAAAAATATCCTCTAATATTTAAAGTAAAGTCTCTTGATAGACACATGGAAAAATAACGAGGCAAGTCCAACAAAACTACATCTTACTAAATAATAATATTGGGGAAATCATGTAATGTCAATTTTATATCTTTAATTAGGCCTACTATATTTTTTGGTGATCCACCTAATTATAATACTCCTTTGGTATTTGGTTCATAGACAAGACCAATCTTGTCTATAATTCGTTTGGGCATGAAAACGCAGCTATCTTCACTATCTACCATATAATTATGGACTATGCAGTCACCAAATATCAAAGAGAGATAAAAGGGAGGGGTTTTGTTTGATTCTACATTGGTTTTTTCCACCTTTATCATGTCATGTATCTATCGATCAGGTTGTTTGATTTGTTGGTCTAAATTTCCAAGATAACTCCTTGTTTCTTAACTGTTTCTTTAGATACCTTAAGATCTGAAAGATCTTGAATAAGCATGTAATTTTGTCCTAGAATGGAAATATAATCCCACATGTTAATTCTAACATTTGATTTATTATGATAAATGAGGTTCCACTAACCTTTGGCTATAACTTTTGAGCCACTAATTATTCTCTAGTTAGAGGCATTTGGGGAACCTTCACTGTCTCTATATTCTAAATATTTTGTGCTATAAGAGTAACAAATTTATCATTAACACTCTTAGAATAAAATTAGGAATACTAGAAGTATTTATCATATCTTAAAGTTCCCTAACTGCTCTTCTTTTATCTCTAATTAGAGCTTCCACTTGACCATTTCTATTGCTAGTTTCACCAACTTGGTTGAATGTAATATGTTCATCCAATTTCCAATTAACATTGATAGCATCAGAATACCCTATAAATTTTTGAGATTATACTTGTAATTCCATACTCATATATTGATACTGACCACCTTGAAGAGAGAACTCTTCTTGTGTTATTTGTGGCATAGTAATATCTTGTGATACCAAGGCTTGATTTTGAGTGTCATTTGGATTGGAAGGTTACCAACTTGAATCTTGCATCAATTTATTTTGAGGAACAATATATTTTTAATTTTAAGGTATATTAGAATCAAGGAAAGCATATGGCTTAGTTTGGGTTATGGCTCCTTGATTTTGATAATGTTTCCTATTATCCTTAAAACCTTGATAAGGGAGTTTTTGACTATTGAATGACTAATAAGTGTTCTAGTTTTCTTTCTAATGAGGTCTACCTTGGTACTAATGTAACTTAAGTTAAACAATCTCATTTATAAAAGATTGTAATAATCTTTTTAGATCACCAATCTCATTAGTTTGATTAAGAGGGACTAGAACTTGGACTTTTAGAGATGGAATATGAGCTATAGATGGAATTTGGGGAACTTGAGGAGGAGGAATAGGTTTTAATTTTGGGAATATGTGCATTAGAGTCTTTAGATCAAGTTTACCAGCTCACATTAAGCTTTTATATGATCTTATTATAATTTTATAGGCTTTTGGCAAGGTATTACCACCCATAGATTATATCATGACACTTATATGAATACTCTAGGGATATTATACCAAATTCATGGATAATAGTCCATGTCTTTTAGAATCTAAGGCTAAAATTAGACATGAACTTATTGGGGTACTTTTGTATGGTAGTCAGTTTTTCAACCAAAGATAGATGGTCAGACTTATCTTCAAATTGTTTGACTAAGGCTACACCTAAATCATCCCAAGTAGCAATGGAGGTTCATATACCATTCTAATTCTTCTCTTTTGAATTAGGAATCAATTAGTTTGATAGCCACATTATCTTGAGTAACATTATGAATATATTATAGATTGGCAACATCTAGGATATGTTTAATAGTAGTAGTTTTATCCCATTCACCTGAGAATAAAGAGATACTCTTTAGAGAAGACACATGGATATCATATTGGGCTTAATTTATGGGAATACCCCTATTAAATGGAATAAAAAATTTATTCTTGATAACCATTTGAGAAAAAAGGGATTTGGCTTATGGGGATAATAGATTAGAACAAAACAATAGGATAACTAGCAAATGAAAACTTATTATGAGGCCAAGATCTTGTAATATCGGATATTTATCTTTTATAAGAATTATAAGGCAATTAAATATGTTCAAAATAAGTACCTTTACTTGATGATCTTTTTGTAACCTTTGGCATGAAATAACTATCTAAACTATGTTATGAAATATTACAATTGAATGATATTCAAATTTTGATGATGGTAGATGTCTCCTCCTTTTCAAAAGTATTCTTCTCAATCTTCAACATTTAATTATACCAAAGAAACTTGTGTCCCACTGGACATGCCAAAACTGTTGGTGTTCAAGATTTGTAATCTAGTCCAACATGGGACTGATCTTAGGATGTGGGTATCCTAATAATAGATCATACCTCTAGAGAAGGTCATCTTCCTTTTGGATATATCACCTATACTAAACTTAAAATTGCACTTTCTTGGAAAAGAGAGATATTTTAAAAATAACTTATGAAAGCATGTAAAAGAGGTGATGTACCAATGACTTGATCACTCAAACTTACATAAATCACACTATAGGATGTAATCAAGACCAAAGAAGATCAGTCCCACATAAATATTTCATAATAAGTAATTAATTAGTTATCAAATTATCACGAGAGAGAGAAAATACACTTTCAAGCTAAACAAAAAACTATAAATTTCACTTATAATGACCTATGAGAACTTATCAAGCACTTCATGTAGGTGAGAAAATTATATATAGATAAGGAATAAACATTCACTTAACTACAATATATGAATTCATGGAACACACTTCAATCTATCTTGTAAAATTATGTAATTGAGTATATATTAATTCAAAAGGTGTCATAACACAAATTTTTGCAATAGCCTAAGCAAGTCAAAACATAAGAGTCTATTTCTATAAAAATTGCTAGAGATTTATTTCTAAATTTTTTAGAGAGATATACATGTGGTAGAAGTTGGAATATATATAAAAAATGAAGAGGGAGGGAACTATGATATATTAGTGCAAGTTCAAGGATGTTGACTTATGACCTTATCAATGAGGAATAGATTATATAAAAAAATTAAATTCCCATTTCCCTTATCCATCTTCTAGGTCTCCTTCTTGGAACTCTATGTTATTATCTATCTAATCTACTAATAAGTACCATGTCTTGGAATTGATAGAATTACGACACATCTACTTTGGGTGGCCAACTATATTTGCTCATTGAAAAAATGACCCTGATGATAGGTAAGACATCTCTCTATGGTTTGTATTTGCTCCAATGTTAAACACTAGTCTATTTATAGGTTAAAACCAATCCAATTATTAGTTTTCACATAGTCATAGTATACATAAAAACTTACAAACTTTTTGACTTTGCTTCATAATTATTGGCCTATATTCAATCTATGTATTAGGCCCAAAAGCCTTATTTTACCTATACAAAGTTCTATTGGCAATGCTTAGTCCTATTGGTTCCACTTGGTTCCTACTCGAGATCTGGTCCCTTTGATTTTTTATCTTATCTAGGTCAAAGAATTCCCAATCAACTTTTGTCTAAATGTCTTGAGCTCACCCTTTGCTTATTAGCTATCAGCCATGACTCGAATTATTAACATGTTGACCCATCTCACTCTGTTAGATACTATTTATCTAGAATAATGTTGATTGTTGATCTTATTCCAATTGAATGCACTATTGACACTTTTCATGCACACATTTTATTTTAAGATTCATTAACCCTTTTGACCTCCACTCACTGTTAGATCTGAATCTACTATCAAATGCATGCCATTATATCTACCTCAACCCCATGGTTTTTAATCTAATGACTATTTATTAGGTCTTAAATTTGATGTCTACATGATCATCATTTGATGTTCATGTAGATGCATTTTACATCCCACAAATTATCAAATTTAAGCTCCAATGGATTCTTTTAGTGGCTTAAAGTTGATGTATGTGTGGATGTATCCCTTTATTTGACCAAAATTGAAGATTTATATCTTGAAGCATAAAAAGCATAGAGGGAACAAATTTTATAGAGATGTTCCTGAGGCCAAAAGGATTCTACCCACATGATCCACTAGTTTTGAAATATTTTTATGTGGAGATTAAAAAAAAACTCGAACAAGCTATTCTATGTGTTTTTGCATGATGTTTGAACAACTACCATTGATCATTTAAATCTCAATGGCTATTCACTAAGGTCTAAATTTGACACTTGCATGACATTATTACTTTGTGTAACCAACTTTAGAACTCCATAACTTAAGTTAGGAAGCTTGTGTGGACTTGAAAATTTTAAGATATGTTCTTGGCACAAGGTACTTTATGGCACTAAAATTCTATTATTCACAAGGCTTTCTGAGATCATTTATAAAATGTGAAAATAAATTGGTTTATTTATTTCCTATGTAACATCTTAACGATGGTCTAGTTCCTCAAATTTTTATAGTCCATCTTTTTCTCAATCTTTCAAGGCTCTAATGATCTCCTAAATCTTTTGCAACATGGTTCATATTCTTAGACACCATGAAAAATGTTTGGACCCTTCACTTGTACTGTAGACCTATCCATTGAAGTTTAATTAAATCACACTTTAAGGTCACTTAAAGTATTTTAACCTCTATTCAAGGTCTATCTACTCCTTGTGACATTGGTCACTTCTTCAATCAAGATACTGCTCCTTTTTTTGACTCTTGGACTAGGCACATTTTTGGTATGTAGACCAAATTTGGTCAACAATACCTTGACATCAATGACAACACTTCTCACCACATTTTTGAAACAATATGAAGGGTCTAAATTGAATCTCACAAATATATTATAAAGAGAATTATCCACCCTTCATCTTGGAAACAAAATGAAGGGCTCATATTAATCCTTCTTTGATACTTTCAAGGACCATCTTCCAACCTTAATATTAATAAATATAAAGATATCACATTATAAATCCATGTGCATATTGATGACTAATTTTTATCCATTCATCTTGAAGTCAAGATGAAGGATCCTCATTGATCCTGATTTATTTAAATAGACCTCTTATCATTATAATTTATCTGCTCAAATTAGACAACAAAGCGATAAAAAAATTTGGAGTCTTATTTTGTATAACCTTTCCTATTCTTGATCAAATTAACTAGTCCATGGATTCAAATGATATGTTTTAACATAAATTGGCATTTACAAAGACCCATTGATGTTACATATGAGCTAAATCATATGCAAAAATGAGGTTTCCAATGAAGATTTGTATTATGTTGGTCTAAACCTTAGAATTATTAACTAATCTTTATATGTTCATTAGGAATTAGGTGTATATAGTTAATTATTCATGCTTCATTTAATGATTTTAAAATATCTAATGAGTAGAATTAATGTGTTCTAGACTATAATGAAAAAACTTAGTTCACCTACACTCACCAAGTTATATGTATTATTGGGTTACACGGTTGAGATAATCTCAACTATCGGGTGGTAACTCATATTTTTTCCAAAGTTGGGAGCATGTTTAATCCAATATCTCTTTGTCACTTTAGATATATTAAATATACTTATTTATATTTATATTCATCTTAATCTTCATTTAGTGATTCATAATGATATATATTTCAAATCGATTTGCCAAAAAATAAGATGGTTGCATCAATACACAATAAACCTTGATCTCTTTTAATTTTAATTATTCCAATAATTTCTATTTCATACTTATCCACTAATTATATATATTAACATGCACTTGGTTGTAGGTCACTCACCAACAAGGCACTCACATTACACACAGGTAAATATAATGTATGATATACAAACCTAGGTATGCATTTCTTCTCCTTTAAACCAGTAATTTCATTACTAGATTAAGAGGGAAAATTTAGAGACTATTTATAAATTATATATCACCTTAGTCTTGTACACTTGGAAAATACATATCATGGATGTAAATTTAGCTTCTAGACCCTTCACATTGTTGAAAGGCTCACATATACTACATTTCCATGCCAAATTGATTATCTCTTAGTCCAACCAATGTCATTATAATGATGTAGGCCTTACGCCTTTCCCAAAATTCTATAAACTTGTTTATCTTCCATCTCTATAATTTATATATCTGCACCTATTTTCTAACTCCTAAACACTTGTATCCTAGTCAAAAACTAATGTCAACACAAGTGTCCTATCCCAATGTAAGTGTCTAGTGCCATAAAGTCCTCAAATTTAAAAATGAAATGTATTCTCATGGTTATTCTAAGTGATTTAATGTGAGATATTATCCAAATGGATTGCTATAAATACAATATCAACCCTCATTCATTCCACACCTAGCACAAACCTATAAAATACCTATCACAAATTAAAAATAAGTCAATCAAGCACTCAAGTGAGTAAAGCTTCCCTATTTTATGTTATTTCCATATCAGTCATAAGGACAACATATCTATAGGTCTGAAGTACTAAAGGAGTATCCCAAGAGATATTCCCCCCATGCATTGTTCTTATTCTATAAAGTCTTATTTTTAGCCTTAGTATCCATTTTATTCCTAATTTCACATATCCAAATACCTAAATAATTTTATCCCAGTCAAAGACCTATGTTGACATAAGTAACCTATCCCAATGTAAGTGTCCAATGCCCTAAAGTCATATAATTTATAATTGAAACATATTCATATGGTTAAACTAAGTGATTAATGCAAGATATTCTAAAATGTGATTGTCATAAATAAATATCAACCTTCATTTATTCCACACCTAAAATAAACCTAGAAAATACCTACCACAAACTAAAAAGTAGTCAAACAAGTACTCAAGTGAGAAAAGCTTCCATATTTTCTCCTATTTCCATGTCAGTCATAGGGACAACATATTTATAGGTCTGAGGTACTAAAGGAGTATCCCAAGAGATATTACCTCATGTATCTTTCTTCTTCTTTGGAGACTTATTTTTAGCCTTGGTAACCATTTTATTCCCATTTTTACCTGTATATTTCTTTTTTTCTCCTCTTATATAAATTATACACTTTTATTTCATCATCTTGAGGGTTCACTTTTCCATTTTTTTTAACTCTCCCATCAAAGGGGAATCCAAGGCTTATCGATCTCTACTTTTGGGATATTTTGAACCTTTTTTTATAATGTATTTATAAAATTAAATAGATTTAATAGACATTAATTTTATTCTACGGTTATTTTAATGTTTTTTATTAGTATTTGAGAAGTTAATTTTATTCTATGGTCATTTAAAACTTTTTCTCAGTATTTGAGAAGATGTTAATTTTATGCTATGATCATATTAACATTTTTTCTTAGTATTTTAAAAGATGTTACTTCATCTACATCTTGTAATGCCTTATGAAATAGGATACATGTAGACACTCCACTTTTATCACTTACATGTCAAAATTGTAAAATGGAGTGACTTCTAACAATTACACATAAACTCATATGAATTCATCTATTCATCTAAATATACATGCTCAAACTCATCATGGAGGATATCTAGGTGGGAAAATCACCATATTATATCTATTAAATTGTCATTCTAGTCAATTTCTCTTGTCAAATCTCTAATTCCCCTTTGCCGATCAATTAGTGCAATTAATTCCCTCTTCTCTAAATCACTCTTATAAATATAATTCTATGCAAATAGAATTATATTTTCCTTTCAATAATTAATTATTCATTTTAATTTTAAAAGGTATCTTCATTCAAGATAGAATCTTGAAATCCTATGGATATTCTTTGAGGAGCCAAGAAATTTATTAAATAATTAATATGCAAGATTATTTTTTACCCTTCATCTTAGAGACAAGATAAAGGGCCCTTAATGAGTCTTGTGACATATTTTAGGAGCATTATAAACCCTTCATATTGGAAACAAGATAAAGGGACAACATTGGTGATCCATGTACCTTATTGGGAATGATTCTCCACCCCTCATCTTGTAAACAAGATGAAGGATATAAATAGACTCTCAAAAATATATTATGAGAATTATCCACCCCTCATCTTGTAAAAAATATGAAGGGATCATATTAATCCTCCTTTGATAATTTTAAGGACCATATTACACCCTTCGTATTAATTAATATGAAGGTATCACATTATTAATCCATGTGCACTATTGATGACTTCTTTGTGCCATTCATATTGAAATCAAGATGAAGGGTAATTGATCATGATTTATTTAAATAAACCTCTTATCATTATAATTTACATGCTCAAATTAGATAATGAAGTGATGATAATTTTTGGAGTATTTCTTTGCACCACCTTTCCTATTCTTGATCATATTCAACTAATCCATAGACTCAAATGAGATGTTTCAACAAAAATTTGTATTGACAAAGACCTATTGACACTACATTTGAGTTGAATCATATGCAAATATGAGGTTCCCAATTAAGGTTTGCATTATGTTCATTTAATTATTAGCATTGTTAGCTAATATTTTAATGTTAATGAGGTCTTAACTATATATATTTAATTCTTCATGATTCATTTAATGATTTTTAAATATTTAATGATTAAAACTAATGTGTTTAATATTACAATAAAATAACTTGGTTCACTCACACTCACCAAGTTATATGTATGATTGGGTTGCATGTTTAAGTTAATCTCAACTATCAGGTGGAAACTCATCTTTCATCAAAAGTGGGGGCATGTGTCCTCCAATATATCTTTATTTCTTTAGATATATGAACTTTTTATATTTATATTTTTTCTAATATCGATTTTAGTTTTTCATAATGATATATATTTCAAATCAAATTGCCAAAAATTAATATGTTTGCATCAATACATAGGTACTCCTAAATCTTTCTCTCTTTCAATTTCAATTATTCCAATTCTTTCAATTTTAAACTATATTCACTAATTATATATTGTAACATGCTCTTGGTTATAGGTCAGTCACTAAAAATGCACTCAATTTGGATTCAAGTAAATACAAGGTGTGTTATACATACCCATATATGCATTTATTCTACTTTAAACCAATAATTTCATTAATAGATTAAGAGGGAAAATGTAGACACTATTTATAAATTATATATCACCTCAGTCTTATACACTTGGAAAATTCATATCATGGATGTACCTTTAGATTTTAGACCTTTCTCTATGACAAATTGATTATATCTTAGTTCAACCAATGTCATTCTCATGACCTAGGCCTTTTATCTTGCCTAGAATGTTATAAACCTACTTATCTTCCATCTCTACAAGTTATAGATATGAACCTATTTTTTAACTACTTAAAGACTTGAATCCTACTTAGACACCTATGTTGACATAAAAGTCCTATCCCAATGTAAGTGTCTAGTGCCATAAAGTCATCAAATTTAAAAATGAAATGTATTCCTATGGTCAACCTAAGTGATTTAATGTGATATATTATCCAAATAGATTGGTATAAATATAATATCAACCCTCATTCATTCCACACATAGCAAAAACCTAGAAAATACCCAATACAATTTTTAAAAAAGTCCATCAAGTACTCAAGTGAGAAAAGCTTCTCTTATTTTATCCTATTTCCATATTAGTCATAGGGACAAAATATCTATAGGCTTGAATTACTGAAGGAGTATCCCAAAGGATATTCCCCCCATGCATTATTATTCTTCTACAGAGGCTTATTTTTAGCCCTGTTATCTATTTTCTTCCTATTTTCACATCTCTTTGATTTTTCTTCTCTTATATTATTTATACACTATTATTTCATCATTGCAAGGGTTCACTTGTCCATTTTTTAATCAAATCTCCCCTCGAGGAGGCATCCAAGGCTTACCAAGCATTACTTTGGGGATATTTTAAATCTATTTTGCTAATGTATTTATCAAATTCATTATATTTAATAGATGTTAATTTTATTATACAGTCATTTTTTAAAAAAATCTCAGTAATTAAGATTATGATAATTTTATTCTATGGTCATTTTATTGTTTTTTCTATGGTAATTTTATTCCCCCTTTAACCCTATATTTGTCAGCATCCCTACTCCTTAAGAGTACACTTGATTACCTTTGTATAAGCAACTAAACACGAAATTTAACTAGAAGTAAAATGTAACTAGAAATCAGAAACATCACAGAATATGAGAGACAATACAATCTTGTATTAACACTCTTCCATAAGGAAATACAATGAAGAAATCACACTCTTCCCACACCTCTTGGGCGTACAATAATTCTCCCTTAAGAGTTATCTCTCTCAACCAATTACAAACACAATCAACTCAATAACCAAGTTGTTGTTTCCACCAGTAAATGACAATCAACTCAACCGTTGTTGCCTACTTCCAGTCCACCAAGTACTCAAAGTAATCCAAGTAGATCTCCCTGATCTTGCTCCTTGTTGTGTTGCAGATCTCCTTGATCTTTCTACCCCATAGATCTCCTTTGACCTTGCACACACACACACACACCCCTATAGATCAATTGATCTTACTTACCATGTAGATTTCCTACCTGATCTTGCTACCTACAGATTAACCTAGTCTTGCACACTTGCAGACCCTCTAGATCTTACACACCTAAAATAACCCTTGTCCTTGCCTTTACAATTCCTTATGATTCTACACCTGAGGATCCCTTATTTGATCCTTCACACTTAAGGATCTAATCCTTCTTAGTCCTTCATTACAATACAGCCCCATGGGTCTCTTAAATAGATCCCATGCAAACAATAATTAGACTTCCTAATTACAATAATTAGAAATGTAGACTCAAGACTAAAATTAGTCTTTACATGTAAATTGACTGTCCATCTAAAATTAGACTAGTTCTAGAAGTGCATGCAAATGCACGCACACATAGGTTGCTGATGTCGATTCTTGTTTGACTGATGTCAGCCAACCCCTAACCAATGTCAGTTGCTCTGCACACTAAATATGACTGATGTTAGTTGGCCTGACCGACGTCAGTTGCTTTGTAGCTTAGCAACCTCCTCCATTTGCATCAGTGAAGCTTTTAGCTCCACAACCTAACAATCTCCCACTTAGAGATAAATAGCTACACCTATACCTATACCTGTACATCCTCTAATTTTGTTTCCTAGCTTGTATCCCTCTTCAAGATCAATCTTGAAGACCAACAAAAGTTGAATAAAGATTTAACTTCTCCTTTGTTCCTGGATTTGTTAACATATCTTCAGGGTTCTTATCTATATGGATCCATTCCAGCTTCAACTCACCATCCTCCAATACCTATTTAATGAAGTGGTACTTAAGCTGTATATATCTGGTTCTTGAATGAAAGGCTAAATACTTTGCAAAATGAATTGCTCTTTGACTATCACTATATAATCTATAACTCTCTTTTTCCTTTCCTAACTCTTCCATGAACCAAGTCATCCATATCATTTCCTTGCTAGCCTCTGTGACTGCAACAACCTTGTACATCTCTAAAATCTAGCTAACTGTCGTTCCACCAATAGTGAACACATATCTTGTGGTGCTTCTCCTATCATCCAAGTAACCTGCTATATCCAAATCTACATAACCATGTAGAGAAGTGCTTGACCCTGCATAGCATGATAACCTATTGTTGGTCCCTCTCAGATACCTGAGAATCCACTAAACTACTTTCCAGTGCTTCTTTCCTGAATTGGCCACAAACTTGCTGACAACTCCCACTGCTTGGGTAATATCAGGTCTAGTACACATGTACTCAACCTCATCATGTGATTTGGGACACTATTCTGTGAACTATCCAACCATAGGTGTGTTAATTGGTTCTGCATCCTGCATATTGAACCTCTCTACTACCTTATTCACATAATCATCCTAAGACAACATCAACCTATGACTTTCCCTATCTCTAAAAATACTCATGCCAAAGAATTTCTTTGTTGCTTCCAAATCCCTCATGGTAAACCTATGAACTAACTTTACCTTTAGCTCAACAACTCCCTGCATGTGTGACCCTGCAACAAGCATATACACTACATACAGTAACAAGATAATGTAGCTAATATTATCCAACCTGGTAAAGTAAACACAATGGTCACATTGACATTGACTAAAGCCATGCTTTGTCATACACCTGTCAAACCTTAAACACCATTGTCATATAGCTTGCTCAAGACCATATAACCTAGCTTTCTATCTCACCTGTCCATTCTCTCCTTTCTTTAACCTATAAATCCATTCATCTTTTAGTGCTTTCTTTCTAGCTAGAAACTCTACCAAATCTCCCATTTGGTTCTTTCCCAAGGAATCAATTTCCTCATTCATGCCATGCTCCCACTATTTCCTAGATTCTACCTTCATTACCTCTTTAAAACTTCCTAGTTTTCCACCATCAGTGAGTAACAAGTAGTGTAAATAAGGGGAATAATAAATTTGAGACTTACTTACCCTTTCAGTCCTTTATATGGGAATTTGAGACTACTTGACAGCTTGTTGTCTGCCCAAAATCCATTCTCTGGTCAACCCTAGTCTACACCCAACCGATGTCGATTCCACCTAATCACCGACGCTGGTTCCCTAACTGACGTCAGTGTCCACTTGGTTGTTGATGTCAATTCCCTAACTGATGTTGGTCTCCACTTGCCCGACACCACTGACTCTAGTTTGCACATGACTGACATCAGTACCTACCTGTTTGACATTAGTTCTCACTTGACTAACATTGGTAACTGTGTTTTCCTATGAGTGATGAATTTTACTTGTGAGCTCACTTTGGATCATAACCTTGTCTAAACTACCCTGCTTAGAATTATTCATCCCCTTGAGTTGATCTCTATCCATCATTTCCTCCATGAAAACCAAGGCTTTCCAATTCTTAAGTTTGTCAAAGACAACAGACTTCTTATTAAGAACATGCATCCCCTTCTTATTCATGTGACCAAGCCTACAAAGCCACATCTTTGCATCTACATCTAAAGTAGATAAACCAGAAGGAGAATTAATAATACAAGTAGATAGATAAAGAGTACCTACTTTCTTACCACATACTAATTCAAGTGCACCCTTGGAAACTTTCCAAAATTTCATTGTGAGAGTAACTGTGCAACCCTCATCACCCAACTTTCCAACAAAAATCAAATTCCACTTTAGGCTTGGGACATGCATGACCTCCTTCAACACCCATGTGTTACCTGTCTGTAATTTCAGCTGCACTTCCCCTTTGCCAACAATTTGATAAGGCTCACCAACCCCTAAATAAATCTTTCCAAAGTCTCCATGGACATAATCATGGAAAAATAATCTATTTGGGGTGTCATGGAAAGAGGTAACAGAATCTAAAACCCAAGATTCTACTTTATCCAAGGAACATACAAGAGCATCTTGTGTAACAATACCTACAACATCTGCTTCTTCATTTCCTTCATGCTGATCTTCTACCAACCAACAATTTTTCTTTACCTACTCTTTCTTTCCATAATACCATAATTTATAATTCTTGCCGTTGAATTTATCCATTCCTAGTATACTTTCTTCTACCATTGCTTTACTCCCACTCAATCAGAAACCCCTGAGAGTGACCTATAATCAAAAAACACTTAACACACTCTGACCACCTGTTAGTGTACCTAACCAAGCTTTGGTACCAATTGTCAGGATCCCTACTCCTTAAGAGTACACTTGATTACCTTTGTATAAGCAATTAAACACGGAATTTAACCAGAAGTAAAATGTAACTAGAAATCAGAAACAACATAGAATATGAGAGACAATACAATCTTGTATTAACACTCTTCTAGAAGGAAATACAATGAAGAAATCACACTCTTCCCATACCTCTTAGGCATACAGTAATTTTCCCTCAAGATTTCTCTCTCTCAACCAATTACAAACACAATCAACTCAATAACTGAGTTGTTGTTTCCACCAATAAGTGACAATCAACTCAACTATTATTGCCTACTTCTAGTCCACCAAGTACTCAAAGTACTCCAAGTAGATCTCCCTGATCTTGCTCCTTGTTGTGTTGCAGATCTCCTTGATATTTCTACCCTATAGATCTCCTTTGACCTTGCACACACACACACACACACACACACACACACACACACACACACACACACACACACACACACACACACACACACACTTACAGATCAACTGATCTTACTTACCATGTAGATCTCCTACCTAAACTTGCTACATGTAGATCAACCTAGTCTTGCACACTTGCAAACCCTCTAGATCTTACACACCTAGAAGAACCCTTGTCCTTGCCTTTATAAGTCCTTATGATTTTATACATGAGGATCCCTTCTTTGATCCTTCACACTTGAGGATCTAATCCTTCTTAGTACTTCATTACAATACAACCCCATGGGTCTCTTAAATAGATCCCATGTAAACAATAATTATACTTCCTAATTATAATAATTAGAAACATAGAATCAAGACTAAAATTAGTCTTTACATGCAAACTGACTATTTGTCTAAAATTAGACTAGTTCTGGAAGCGCATGTAAATGCACGCACACACAAGTTACCAACGTTGGTTCCTATCTGACTGATGTTGGTCGACCCCTAACCGATGTCAATTGCTCTACACACTGAATATGACTAACATCGATTGGCCTAACCGACATCAGTTGCTCTGTAACTCAGCAACCTCCTCTGTTTGCATTAGTGAAGATTTTAGCTCCACAACCTAACAATATTCCCCTTAATCTAGATTTTAGGGTTAAATAGTTTTAAGATCCTAAACAATTATGAAAACAAATATCCAAGTGAATTTTTAGGTTGTGTGGTCTTTGTATCTCATGTAATTTTACTATGTATATATGTTAAAAGTGATGGATTTACATGTGGAGGTCCCAGAGGTAGAAATTTTAGTTAGAGGATTAAAACTTCTCTCCATTATAAAAACATTGTATTTTAAGACTGATTATTTCAATGTGTGCCATGGAAACATATACAAGGTTGAAATTACTTTATCCAAGTTGAAATTATGGGCTTATACACACCCATTAGGGTTCTTTTGATTCATGAAAATGATTTAAAGTTTTTATTTTACATGCATCTGAAGTTACCCTAAAAAATTGTAATTTTATCATATTTAGAAGAATTTTCTTAAGACCCAAATGGGTATTATCTATCTTGATTAATCATGATCATAGGAAAATAACATAGTCATATATTTTATCCACCACCCTAGATGTGTTGGTAGTGTCAGTTTATAGTGACAAAGTATAGGAGGTGGAAATCTCAAACTACCACTTCAAATTTGAAAACATTTGTTGTCAGTGTTTCCAATCTCCTAAATAACCATGAAAACATTCATCTCTATGGATTTATAGGTCTTGGTATTGGTATAACATGTAATTTTTTTATATAGGTGTTCAAAGTGATGTATTTTCATGTGGAGGTGTTGGAGGTGGAAATGTTAGCTAAAGAATAAGAAATTGTCTCTTCACTATAAAAAAAATTGTAATATAAGACAATTAATACAACATGTGCCATGGATTCATCTCCAAGGTTCCATTAACATTATTTAAAATGAAATTCTATGGATTTTACATGAATGAGAGGGTTCTTTAGGTTGATTAAAATAGTTTACAATTTTTGTTTTATGCATATCTAGAATTTCACTAAAAACTAAAATTTTCTCAAATTGAAAAGGGCAATCTTGAGGCCATAATATGTACTCTATCTCTCAACTGAGCATGATCAAAGAATTATAACCTATTCCTAGATGTTATCCACCAACCTATACACATTTTCAATGCTAGTTTATAGTTAAAAAGTATTAGAGGTGGAGCTTTTGAACTTTCATTTCAACTTTGATAATATTTGTTATTAGTGTTTCCATGCTCCTAAAAAACCATGAAAACATGCATATAGGTGGATTTGGAGATCATGGTAATTGTATTATGTTTCATTTTCCTATATATACATGTTCAAAGTGGTGTAATTTCATTTGGATGTTCCACTGGTATAAATGTCAGTTATAGGATAATAACTTGTCTCACAAAAACATTAAATTTTAGGACCATTCATTATAGTGGGTGCCATGAATTCATAAACAAGGTTACAAAATCCTGATCCAAGGTGAAATTATATGGATTTTACATAAACATTAGGGTTCTTCTGGTTTGTGAAATGACTTAGGGTGTCTATTTTATGCATGTCTTAAGTTACCCTAAAAATACATTTTTTTGTATTGGGAAAGGCATTCTTGAGGCCAAAATCAGTACTTTGTACCTCAACCAAGAATTATCAAATGCAAATAACATGTTTATATAAATTATCCACCATCGTGTATGTATTGGTAGTGCCAATTTATAACCATGAATCACTGAAGGTGGAGATCTTGAAATGTCACTTCAACTTTAACAATAATTATTATCAATGTTTCCAAGATCTTGAATAACCATGAAAACATGAATCTGGGTGGATTTGAAGGTCTTAGTATTTTTAACTTGTGTCATTTATCTATCTAAACATTTTTTAAGTGATATATTTTCATATGGAGGTCTCAGAGGCAAAAATGTTAGTTGGAGGACAAAAACCTGTCTCTTTACTATAAAAAACATACATTTTAGTAATAATTACTACATGTGCCATGGATTCATATCCAAGGTTACATAAACATTATCTAGGTTAAAATTATATGGATTTTACATGCATTTGAGAGTTATTTTGGTTTATACAATAGACTTTTTATTTTCATTTTATGTGTACATGAATCTATACTAAAAATTATAATTTATCATATTGGGAAGGTAATTATTAAGGTTGAAATGGGTAATCTATCTCTACACCAGGTGTGATCAAAGGAAAAGAACCTAGTCCTTTGTTTTGTACACTACCCTACACATGTTGGTAGTGCTAGTTTCTAGCCATGAAGCACTGGAGGTAGAAATCTCAGATTGTCACTTCAACTTTGACAATATTTATTGTTAGTGTTTCTAAGCTCCTAAATAGATACAAAATCATACATCTAAGTAGATTTAGAGGTAATGGTATTTGTATCACATGTAATTTTCCTATCCAAAAGATATTTAATTGATGGATTTTCATATGGAGTCCCAGAGATGGAAATGTTAATTGGAAAATAGAAACTTATCTATTCACTATAAAAAAGTTACATTTTAGGAGTGATTATTGTAGTGTGTGATAGATTCATCTTCAAGGTTACATAAAAATGATCTATGGTGAAATTATATGGATTTTTAATTCACGTAATCTTTTTTTTCATTTATGAAAGTGAATTATAATTTCTATTTTATGCTCATTTAAAGTTAGCCTAAAAGTCTATAAATTTATCATATTGGGAAGGGCATTCATGAGGCTAGAATGGGTACCTCATCTCTCAACAAAGCATGATCATATCCCAAGAACCTATTCTTAAACATTATCCACCACTTAGATGTGTTGGTAGTGTTAGTTTCAAGTTATGAATCACCAAAGGTAGAGATATCAAATTATTGCTTAAACTTTGACAACATTTGTTGTCAATGTTTCCAAGATAATGAAAATTCATGAAAACATGTATATATGTGGAATTTTGTGTATTGGTATTTTTATCCCATGTAATTTTCATATATATGTTTTTTAAGTGATGTACTTGCATTTAGGGGTACCATATGTGGAAATGTCAGGTTGAGGATAATAACTCATCTCTTCATTGCAAAAAAGTTAAATTTCATAATTGATTATTGTAGCATGTGCCATGAATTCATATCCAAATTTACATCAAGGTGATATAGGATGAAACAATAGGGTTTGACAATAGTCAAATGTTCTTTTGGTTCATTAAAATGACTTATGATTTTTTATTTTATGCACATCTAAAATTACCCTAAAAAACTATAATTTTATCCTATTAGAAAGGGAATTTTTGAGGTTAGAATGGGTATTTTATCTCTTAAATAAACATGATAAAGGATAATAACCTGATACTATATGTTATATTCTGTATCATATGTGTTTTTAGTGCTAGTTTCTAGCCATAAAACACTAGATGTGGAGATATTGATCTATTGCTTCAACTTTGAAAAAATTTGTTGTTAGTGTTTCAAAGCTCCTAATTATCCATGAAAACACACATCCAAGTGGATTTTAAAGTAATTTCCTTTGTATCACGTGTAATTTTATTATATATACATGTTCAAAGTTATGGATTTTCTATGGAGGTCCCAAAGGTGGAAAATGGCTTGGAAAAAATAGGCAAGGAATGATAAACCCCATAAAGGTTAAATGAAGCATTGAATATGTAGGGTTAGGGTATATTGGTAGAAAAAAATAAGTTATATAATGTTCCAAAATAGTTAAACCATTAAAATCTTTCAAATATGAATAATCCAAGTCACTAGCTTAACATAAATAGAATTGTAAGGTAAAGCCATCATTATTTTTTTCAAATATAATGAGGAATTAGAGTGTCTAAATAATGGATACATTCATAATGAAGAGGAAAGTAGCATTACAATACCTTAAATGGAAAAAAATATAGACTCTAATATAATGTCAAACAATCCATGAAGAAGGAGATAACACAACATGACTTCATGATTACATGGATGAATGCAAGTTTTCTCCAAGAAGAAGACAACCTTTCAATAAAGGAAAAAACATCAAAAAAGAATGTAAACCATCATCTCCAAAGAATAAACACACCAAAGGAGGAGGTAGAACAAACCACTTCATCAAAATTTCATGAGTAAAATGTATAACGGCATCCCAAGAATGTATGTAAGAGATGAGTGTTCCATTGTTTACTTCAACTGTACAAATAAAACCCATATAAGACAAGAATGTTGGAATACCTATTGATTTAACCTTATATGGTTTTACCATGTGTAAATCCTAAGTTAAATTAAGGGTTGATTTATCTAAATTAGTGAAATAATATTCAATAAATAACCATTGAATTGTTATAGATTTTGACTTAATTTAACTTTCTAAAAATAGTAATAAATATGTGAAAATAGACTTATCTAGAATATAAATGTCATAAAAGATTTGGGTGATAAAAATTTGGTTATGGATAGGTATGAGTGTCATCAATAGGGTCCCTAAGTCATATTATTCACTTGACAATAGTAACTTGAGTGTGATTGAGAGTGGAAATCATTTAAATCTAGGCTTAGGGTAGTTATAGATGGTAGTATAAAAAAGTTGGGTAGAAAAAAGATTGATAACCTTGATTTTACTTAACTTGTTTCTTATTTAAATAAGACTTTTGCTCTAGTGGATAGAGGTCTAATAGTCTTATATTTATAGTGATTTTTAGCTGATGTCGATAATAAAATGTCCTTGAACTAACCTTAGGAGGGTCATACATTTTAAAATATATTGATTTGCGAGATTTAGGTCAAGGGTCACTAGTATCAAGTTGGGGACACTAGCACCATGTGGCTCTAGAGTCCTTAATGTGGCACTAATGTCTAGATGGTAGGTTGTTGGGCATAATGGGTTAAGATCTGGAAATGTAGTTCTAAGAATATGTTTGAGTTGACTCGAGATGTCTATGGTCAATACCATGGCTGTAAAAGTATGATAGATGCTCTAGGATAGTTCTAGGGCTAATCTAGGAATAGGTTATCTAAAGAAACACTCTTAGCATCCAAATACTAATTTTAGGTGATTAAATTTCCCTACCCCCCTTATGATATAAATGTAGAAAATCAAAATAACTAGTATAAAAGAAAAAGAAGCATACTTGGACTTACCTAAAAAGTGAAGCCCATACAACTGAGTTTGAGTATGTGAAGTTGGGTCTACATATGGGAAACATGATCCAAAGTAATGGAATGTAATGAAACCTAGATAGATTAGTCCTTAATTAAGATATATCAAAATTAAAAGAATGTGATGAATAAATTAAATTATTAAAGAGATGGGAGAGAGAAAAGGAATGAATTCATATAATTAGGTACACAAACCAATCCATGAAATTAGTGATAACCTATGTGTTTGAGTGTAAATAGTGATAAAATCATTGTATAACTTAGATTTAGATAATAACTTGCTCAATCCTCAAATATGGGTGGCTCAATAACTCAATGTAGTTTTGAATCCATCATTACCCACCCCTATTTGATGGATAATGACTTATGAATAGCTTGGATAAGACTATAGGTGTATCTAACCCTCTCATGTGGGTGGATCAAGAACTCAAGTAGGATATGAATCCATCATTTCCCACCCATGTTTAGTATATTCATATAAAAATTAACTATGAAAAGTGAGGAAATTATCTAATTATTTATATCTAATTATGTATGTTGGATTTGCATCTAATTGGGTATATTAGGCAACTCTAGGCCACTCAAAAATTCCAACCAATTTAGAAGGAATAAGGTATTAAATTTGTGACAACATGTAATATGATAGCAAGTATATAAAACATAGAGAATTACATGGATTTTTCCATTCCATCTGATCAACCTGTGTGTAACTTATCATATAGAAACTATGTGTCCTACACATACCCCCAATTTGATATCTGATTATATTGATTTTGGACTAAATATGTAATAAATATGTGTATCTGAACTAAATGTGAGAATGATCATGTCATGTGTTATGCACCTAATATGATCAACTAGTATAAATCTATGATGAATGTGAGTGTATATGAGCAAAATTTGAACATAAATATCAAACTTGTGATTGTATCTATATAAATGTGTATTGTACCTAGTGTACTATTCTAGCTAATCTAGAGTACCTTGAAGTTGGGGATATTGAACAGTATCTTCATGTAGTGGAAAATAGTTCCATGAGATGCTAGTGTCCCAATCTAAGTGCTAATGTTTATCTGGTCCAAAATCTAGGTGACTAAATTGCTTTCTAAGTCCATTTTTTTTGCTATGTTTGATTTCTTAAAATTGAGCCTGTTTGTTAAAAAATGATCAATGAATAGAAATGTAGGATATTGATCTTTGTGACAAACCCCTATGAATTCCCCCTCTTTTGATGGTAATTATTGACCTATGTAAGAACTATCCTCAAAATAAAATAACTATACGAAATGTGTTAGTTGGAGTAGATATGATAATTGCATATCAATCCAATGTAATGTGTAAACATAACATTAAAATGTAAAAGAATCTAAGCATAAGTGTGTAATGTAGTATGTATGTGGTATTTATAATTGTAAAAAGGCTTCAATATAGATGTAATAAATGTGTATAAAATTAAATATAAGTAGATACCTAGAGGGATGGGGAATGATCTCCATCATGACACCCAAGTAGGAAGGGTAGATACATGAGGTCCCTCATGGCATTGAAAACTAGTGTGTGTAACAAGTAAATACAAGAGTCATGGTGAATATGCATACAATAAATCATACATATAAAACACATGATGAATGAAAAATTAGGCCAAGGGGACACAATACAAGAGACATGGGCACATGTCATTGAATATAAGAATAGAAGACATACAAGGACATGTTCAAATGTCCACATATGTAAACAACAAGAAATTTTAGCTTAGAGCCACATAGAAGTACATGTTCAAATTTCCACATATAAAATCAAGAAATCATAATATTTCTTATAATTTCTAGATATTGCATATGCTATCTATCTTAGTATAGTTAGTTTTATCATACATAGAAGATTCACTTATTTTTGTCAAGTACTTGTAGATTATGTATAGAACTCAAGTTCACTTCATTGATCTAGACTTGTTATCATCTACCCACTAGGATCATATACATATATTTAGGTTTATTCATTTGATACATTTTCGCACTCAAGGGCATCGCATACATAGTTTATACTACCAGGTTCTATCTTCACGTTCTATACATTATAGTTTATGCATTGATATATCTTGTAATAGTAATGCATATAGTCTATAAATTTTATGCTTTCTGAGTAATATTTGTATGTTATTTTTATTTTGACAAGTTATATTATTTTTTTACTTTATAGATATAAGCTATGTATAATTAAATGAAAATAAAATATTTACAAAGAGTGAGAGAGATAAGCAAGTATGTAAAGGATTAGGAACCATACTAACTGGTGAGTGTCATGAGAGACTCACTATCACTATGGCTTGTGTTAAAAATAGGAATGATAATCTCTCATGTAGTGTGAATGCTATGTTTTAGTTAAATGTTTTTACAATAGGAATTTGTGTATTTTTCGTCATCTAAATCATAACATTATTCAACATCAAAATCATGATGACCTAGAATTCTAGAGTGAATTTCCTCATACTATGGAGTTAAACTTTCAAAATTGTTCTTAAAATATTGATTGTGATTTAGCCCTTTGAAACTGTGCTTACTATATACATACTATGTTGTGGAGTCTCTTTTACTAAAAAACATGTTTTGAAAATGCTTGTTTGTGTAGCATGATTTTGACTTTGAAACTTAAGATCTTGCTCTTTATATAACATTTTGTATATATCTAGATGTTTTCCCTTGATAAATTGTATTTGTGACTAATGTGTCATAGTATGTTCAATAAATCTAAAACCCTATTAAACAATATTATCAACTCCTAGAATAGAAGTGATACCTTGGGCCTATTTGCCCAAACCTTGACCATGATAACCAAATTTTTGTAGATATTTGTCACCAAAATCATACCATATTCAACATTGAGCCTCTTTTTGGAGAGGTAGATTTGCTTGATTTAGCTATGATTATTGTACTAATTTTTTATCTGATTATGATTTTTGAACCTTTATTTGTTCTAAGTTATGATTTGGTAACCAATTTTGTACTATTTTTGAGTTTGACCCTTTTTAAATTTGTATGTGTCATTGTATGTTGTTTGGATGAAGTGTCACTATATGAGTCATCTGTATCTATTATCTATTGTATATTTATTTTTAATGCTAAACATGAATCAGTGTGGTGTCCATGCATTCTATGATATGCACAATAATATTTAGATCTCCTTGCTAGGTGTATAGGGGGTAGATTGATCAACTTTAGTTTAATCATTTCCCTTAGTATCTCACTTGAAATCTTATTTGACTTTTGAATGTTTTTTTAATCACTATTTGTATTTTTAATTTGTTGTGATTTATGATATAGATATGTAACATTGTTTGCCATAAATCAACTAGGTGAAGATGCATATACATGATTTAAACTATTATTCCTTGGAGGCCTTTATATTTTAAATTAATTCTATAATGATGTAATATTTTCATGTAATATTTTATTCTAATTTTTTAAACTTGAAATTATCTTACTCATAACGATAGCTTATCACATAGAGTATCACAAGTGCAAACCCTAGTTGTATTTGATGAACATGTAGGCACACACCCTATAGGTAAAATGTGTGAATAAGTTAAGTATGGAGAATGGTGACATTGGTATAGGCTACTTCATCTCATGGAGTAATGATAGCATGGACATATTTAGAGGGAAAGTAGTTATCACCCTCATGGATATTAGGAGGAGAAGGAGATTATTTCTTGTACATAAGATATGACATTGAAATTTGAAACATGGTTTTTATATTGTGTGTTAATTCCTCTATGTGTGTATGGGTTTTCTTGTTAATGTAATTCCACATAGAAGAAAGATAATATGTTATGAGATATGACATATAGTGAAATTGATATAAAACATCATCTATACATGTGTTTATGTCTTTTCTAAGTTCATTCCAAATTAAAGGGAACAAGCATGTAAATGAAAGTATTAAAATTTGAAAAAAAAAGTGATTATTTTCTTTGATCGTTATGATCATTATTATATGAAATAAAAATTGGAACATATATGGATATGAAAATTGAGTTCTGGAAATGTAACCCTATGGTTATCTAGGGTTAGGTTTTTCTAATTAGGGTTTATTTACAAAGATTTATATTATATTTAAATAAATGAAACCCTAATGTGATATTAATTTAATGAGCTAGGTTATGCCAAAAAAATATAAAATTAGAAGTTTGAAACCCTAATTTAATCAAAAAAAATTAGAGAATGAAAACTAAGGTTTTGAAGTAATATTTGAAGGCAAGTTCACCAAATGATTTAACCTTGTAGGGTTTTATTATGTGTAAATCCTATGTTAAATCAAAGTATAAGTTATCTAAATCAATTAAATAATATGTAATAAATAACCATTGATTTTTTTATATATTTTGACTTATTTTGACTTTATAAAAATAGTAATAAATATGTAAAAATAGAGACTTATCTATAAAAAATTATGTAGAAGATTTAGGTGTTGAAAACTAGGTTACAATAGGTCTAAATGTCATCAATAGGGTCCCTAAATCAGATTCTTCATTAGACAGTAGTCCCATACCTAGACAATAGCACCATGTGGCTCTAATAACCTAAAAACTTGCACCTATGTTTATGGGTTCTATTCCTACACACATGAAATCTAAAACTCTTTATTAGGCCTAAAATATATGATTTAGTATGCAAACCCTAATCCTCCTTGTAAGTATGGCATGAGCTAAAAAATTTTGTTTATTAATAGGATAATATGGACATACTTAACACCCAACTATGAATAGATTTGCCTACATACCAATACTATGAAGAGGGATCGAACCTAATCTAGTTCTTCTACCTATTGCTTGGTGCAAGTGCAGGTGATGATAGAATGATAGTGGTCTTGAATGCATTAATTGTTCTTGAAATTGTAAATGTTTAAAATCTAGGCTTAGGGTAGTTTTAGATGGTAGTATGTAGAAGTAAGGTAGAATAGGGGTTAATAACCTTGATTTTTCTCAAATTTTTTCTTATTGTAATAGTATTTTTGCATCTATTTTCCTTCTAGTTGATAGAGGTCTAATAGTTTTATATTTATAGTGATACATAGCATGTGTAGATAATAAAATTTGCTTTGGACAACCTTTATAGGGGCATACATTTGAAAATATATCTGTTCAAGAGATTTAGGGTAAGGGATAATAGTTTTAATTTGTAAATAGTAATGCCATGTGGCTCTATTGTCCTTAATTTGGTGCTAGTGTCCAAATGGTAGGCTATTTGGCATAATGGATTGGGATCTAGGACTATGTTTCACCTGACTAGATATGTTTTTGGTCTAAAAAATTATTGGAAAAGGTGATAGAGTCTCTAGGATAGGTCTAGGGCTAAGCTAGGAATAGGCTTTCTCAAGCAACACTCTTAGCAATCAAATACCACTTTTAAGTGATTACAACTATCCATCTTAATTTTTTTAATTAATAACCATTATTTGGAAATGTGTTGGAATAAGAAATATATCATTAAAAAAACAACGTATTTCAAAAGGAATAAAATTTATTTACACCACTCTCAAATCCAAATAAGATATTAAGGTGTAAGAAGAAAGAAGGATGAAAATTTCAAATTACATTCTCTAAATTAGTATGAGAAGTGAAAGAAGAAGGAATTATTTTCCAAGGACAAATAAAGATTTATTTCACTCATTACAACATGGATTGGCATTGGCATTCAAAATGTTATAAATTTCATTCATAACTCTATCCAAATAATTTCAAGGGATATTCCATAAGGAAGAAGTGTCTAAATTTATGAAGGAAGAAGTTGTTTAGATACTTACAAGTCAAGATATATAAAATGAAGAAGAATATATACCAAAGAAGAAGCCATCAAGGATCAATGGCCCATATATAAGTCCCCATCACCATTGAAGTGGATAAAGGTAAGACATGATTCTTAATGTCATAGATAGAATGCTTGAAAAGAGAAGATGTTTATTGACATGTATATTTAAGAATAACCTCAATTATATGTGTGTGTTCCATTTTTTGAGATAAGAAATGCTTAAATTAACCCAATTTCCATGAGATGGTAATGAGTAATTTTATTCTTCAAGGGTGAATATGGAGCAACTGTCCAATCTATTTGATAAGTATAAGTTAGATCAATGAATTTAATCAAAGAGATTGTATAATTTTTAACATTCTCATGTTGTCATAGTATGAGAAGAGAATAAATATCAAAGATGAGTGTAGTGGAGAGGGAGAGAATAAAGTTGTGGAAGTGAAATAGAAAATATATAACCACTAAAATATTCCAAGGCCTCAATGATATTAATAAGTTTAATGAATACAAAATGTGATTAATATGTTAAAAATGATATCAAACTAATGTAGCATGGGTATCCATATTATAATAGTGAAATGTCATCAACAAAGCTAATAAGGATGACAAGACCATCCACAAGTAATGAAGCATAGTACCCCATTCCAATTAAGGATCACATATAAAATCATCAAATGGTGTATCCCAATCATTAGAGGTACTTCATATTAATATATGAATCTATCTCAAACATTATACTATTTTATCTCATATAGTTTTATTTGAAACATGTATTGAAGGATTGTAAGTTAGTTTTAATAATTACATGAAGGAAATATTAAAGATGATCATATTAAAATATGGCCATAAAACCATAAATTTAGTTTTGTAATAATAATGTGAGCCAAAATTGCACATAAAAATATGATCACTACAAAATATAAACATATATATGTATCCATAAAATCCATAAGGGCATACAAAATAAGAACATAATAGAATGTCAGTTAAATCACATATAGGCATAAAATGGTAAAAACATATGCATTACCATATATGTATACAAAAAACCATCATCTAAGAACATAATGCAATGTTAGGTGAATGCCATATAGGCATAAAATTGAAATAGTGCACACATTTACATATAGGCATATAAACAAGTACATCATCTAAGACAACCTACTCATCAAAAAACCTCCATCTCTTTTCCTTCCTCAAAGAATAATCTCCTTGGGATACCTTACTTGTAGATGGATATCCATCAGATGCCTTGGATTACTCCAAGTTTTGATTCCAAGTCCTTCTAAACTCAGATATAACCTATATATGGACTTGGTCATATAAAAATATTATTATAAACTTTACATACTAGACATGTAACCAACTCATTAATTTTTTATATAGATAAAAAATATATTTGAACATACACTTACCACAATCTCATGGTCATAATACTTTTACTTTAATTCTCAATAAGGTTAATGATAGGTCAAGGTGTATACATGAGTGTGAAAGGGTAAAAAAAACATGAAAATGTGCCTTTCTAATGTTCTAAATGGGAGTATCAAATGTCATTGAATAACCTTATGTACATAAAAAATTCATGTAAGTTATATTTTCCCAAGTATAGAGTAAAATTATTAAAATAAATCTATATTTAAAACTCAAAATTACAAGTTAACATACCTAAGTGAGTGGTTTCATAGATGAAATTATAGTAAAAATGCCTATGTCTATTTTATCCTATAAAGATGGAGGAGCCTCTAATGTGGTCATCAACTAAACAAAAAATATTTAATTATTAGTTGAGCATATATATATATATATATATATATATATATATATATATATATATATATATATATATATGTACATGAAATATAATATTAATGAAAAATTACCTTTGTTTATGTAAACATCAATTGAGTAACATCAATAAATGTAATAGTAGACTGTTGCAATAGTAGATGGCCCACAAAATAGCTTGGTAATATCTCTTCCTGCAACATAAAAATTACATATATTATTAAATTTATATATAAATTAATTTTTAATTTTTTAATACAAATATAATTAAAACTTAACATGTCAAATATATAATATACCTAGATATATATACTCAATATTTTCACACCAAATGTATGTGCCAACATCTCATTACTTAAAAATATAACATCTAGGCCCTCAAAAGCACCACTATAATCTTTTGAAGATCTATTATATATATCACCATAAGATATGTAAGGGTTTGGTCAAGCATGCACACTAGGTGGAGTATCCCCATGTCCACCCTCTTTATCATCAATCTCATAAATCTTACTTGTATGATGAATGTGTGTGCCAATAAGTGCATGAAAAATGTCAATCTCAATGACCTTCTTCACTATAGATGGGATCTTAGGTTGAAGTAAATTTTGGGTAGGTACACTTTCAAGATAATTAGGTTCATGATGTGCACCTAATTTATCCTATGTAGAGAATTTTCCTTGGCCCTGAAACTTTGAGTAGTCAAAATAATTTGGAATCTCATTGAGGACAAACTTATAATAGAGTTTCCTCAAAAAATACTATGGAACCTTGTGGTTTTTACAAAGTGGGTAATCAAACACCATCCACCAAAGGTCTAAAATAAATTATTATAAAATCATGTTGGCATTGGTGGATTGGGAACCATTTTATTGATAATTAAAAAGGTACATTAGTTGATGGATCAAAGAATAAGGCACAAATTTGGTCTTTTTTATTTTTTTGACCTTCACTTCATGTTCTAAAAATTTGTCAACATAATAAGACCTACATCTCTCCCTATAAGAATCCATATATTAATTTGACTTATTATCAAGTCAACTTGGCCTAGTAATGACTCTAAGGTATTAACTTAATATATACAGTGGGTTTTGGTCAAAATTAGGTTCCTAATTCTCCTAATTGTCTCTTCAATTTGTATCTTATTCTCAAGTATGTGTGTATCCAAATCCTCCTAACTATCTGGGAGTCTTGTGGAATTTTAAGAGGGATAGGAGGTCTAGGAGGATGAGGAGTGTGTTGTCTTACACTTGAATGGGTTTTTCAAACAAAAAAATGGTTTTAATAAAAAACAATGTAAATAAAAAATAATTTCTAAAATTTCATGTTAATAAGTTTGAATTTTGCTTGTTTACCTCCCCTGTATCGTGTAATTATCAATTTGTTGAGATAACTAGGAATGATGATGTGTTTCCTCCTTGAAATAAAAAACAAACATAGTTCCATGTTTAAGTGTAGATAAGAGATGTGAGGCAAAGTGAAATGGGGTTTGTGGATTTTGGATGCATTTTTTCTCCTTTTTATGCTTACTAACAATAAATCATATGCTTTATTTACACTTTATATACCAAGTAAGCATTTTTTACACTTTACATACCATGTATGTGGTTTTTACAATTTATAAAAGGCATACATTATTCTTACCCTATATACCATGTATGTGGTTATTACACTATATATTGTGTATGTGGTTCTTACTCCATATATCACATATGTGGTTATAGAACAGTGATTATTGAGCCTACTTTTGAATAACACATATGTTTTATTTCTATAACATTTATGAATTATGAAATAACATGTATATTTTACTCAAAAATGTTCATGAAATTATCCCCCAAATCTATGCACTTACCTAAGGAATATATACTAGCTTTACTCAGTGTTTGGCCTAAAGGTAGATGGATAACTTGATGCCATAATTTTTATTATTTTACATTTAATACCCTTGAGGATTTGATTATGGTTAATTTTATATTTAGATCTTTTTTATGTCAGTAGAAATATTAAAAGTTTCATGGGTTACATGGTGAGTGTATTATGTGGTTAAATGCAATTACGAGAATCTTATTCAGTTATTGGAAATTTATTCTTATTGATAGAAGTAATATTATAATTTTGAGTTCATGTTGAAAATGTTAATTATAGACTATGTTATTGGTTTTGAATACAGTGATAACTGATCCAAGGTTGAGATGGTTGTAGTATGCTTTAGAAAGCAAAATTGCATCCCATTTTTAATATCATTGTGACTAAATGTGGCTTAGTAGATTAGTAATTTCAATTTATGATCAATTGTGAATTCTTGTAATGGTAAAAGGATACTATGTGAATAACATTAAATTTATATATTTACTATTAATATGCATTTACCATATTAAACTATATTATCTTCTTTAAAATTTGATTCCAAAACTAGATAGGTCTTGTTAATCTAAGTTAGAAAATGAAAAATTTATAGTATTTAACCTTGGTGATTTAGTGTGTAATAATTGGGGGTATTTCATGTTTTTTAAAATAATTTTAGCTATATCACACTATCTAATGTTGGTATTTAGATTTTGTATTCCTTTATGGAAACAAAAACTATATTGTCATTCTTATGCTAATTTGAATGCTTATTAATCTAGAAATTAATAGTATATTGGGTTTGATCCTATATATAATTGATATTTGAGTTGAAAGTTGTCATTTGATTAGTCTTAGGTAAGACAAATATTATTTAAAAAAATTTATTAATGATCATCAGAATACATTTATATGTAATATATTGGTATTTTATGGACACAAAGAAAAGTTTTCTCTTAGAAACAAAGTTGTTGTGTTACTTCATTCTAGTTGAGTTAAATCCTTAAATAAACATAAAATGGCATATTACCAATGTGGAAAGTTACTTGAATCATTTAAATAATTATTAATTAAGGTAAAATTATATAACTTAATAGGAAATTAAATGGATTCATTCACCATCATATTTACTTATTGTCCATGAATTCCTTATGAATTAATGTAAAATAAAATATATTCTTTATTTCATTTTTAGAAAAAAACTAAGGTGAATGATTAATAAGATACTCTCATGCTCATGGATAAATTTGGACTATTTATTATAACAAATCATGGTCAATTTGTTTTATTAAATCATGTAACCACAAACATATGATTTATAACCAAGTAGTTTGGTAGTAAGTATCATTATAACAAGATCAAGGATTAATTATATTAAAATAATTTGTATTATAATGGAACCCTTATTTGAGGTTTTAATTAGCATAAAAAAATAATTTTTTTCATTGAGTGTTTAATGTGTAATTATATAATGCTTGATTTATATAAATTTATTACGTAAAATTGATATGTTTTAGGATGGACTAAAAATAATATTCCAAGTCCTATGAATTTTTAATAAATGTATTTAAGATTAAATTTGTATATAAATGAAGAGAGGATTCATATTCATAATTTAAATTTTTTATGTGGAAAATTCATGATATCCAAGTGGACACACAAGATAGCTATAATGTTAAAAATCTATACTTAAAAAATGGTTGGTGATAACATAACCATTCTAAAAATGAGTGGTGAACTCCTATTGGGGATCCTTATGGAATATTTTTTTAGAGATGAATTATTACATTTTAATTTTTATGCTTGATTTTATTATTAGTACTTTTTGATCAACCTTGAACCAAAAAGTAATTTGTAAATTTAACTAGTGATAGTGAGTTTCACATGCATATCTACTCAAACTATAAAATAATAATGGTTTAAGTGATAAAATTTAGTAAGTCATATTAAAATATTGGAATGAAATCAAGGATCACTTACTATAAAAATAATTCATAACCTCAAAAAGTTTAAATTTTTTTAGTTCAGATTTTGGGGTTGTGACACTCCCTCTCTAATCAATCAAATCATTCAACCCTTTGATATATTATTTTCTAGCACATTTATCCATAAATTTTTATAATACATTATCTTATGTGAAAATTTACAATCTTAATCTATTATCCATCAAGCTAATAAATTCTATTACTTTAGTATAAGACCATATTAGCTAAGACAACTAATCCCATGGTAGATAATGAGTCACAATACATATTTCATAAGAAAATTCTTAACCCACTCCATATTTCCATATTATTCAATAGATTTAAGTATTTTTATGAGTTATCCTATATTGTAGCCACTAAAATTAAAATTTAGTGCTAAAATAGTGCACTTATGACCACTTTTTTTACACACTTAGCTCATACCTAATTCCATGGTTCTAAACCATCATTCCTCTTCTTATTTTTCAATTACATTTATTCCTAGAGAAACTAAAATATATAATGTTCCTATTATTTATTCTAAGAATCCTACACTCACTTTTAGATTGATCCACACTTTTAGTTTAATCATCTCTGCTTCCTAGATAAACCCACTCTTTAAGGGTTACGACACTCACTAGTAGAATATAAATCTATCGATGACATCCTCATACCAAATAATGGCTAATTTATCAAATTTAAATTCATCTAACAAGCCATCCCACACGTTTTACAAGCCCCATTTGATGAATTTCCATAATTATCACTATAAATCCACATTTCTAACCATTTTTCATGAGAAGCTCATATCATTAAAAAAGACTAAAATATATACTAAAAATTAAGAGGAAAAATATATTATTCCTAATTCCAAGTACACATATCCCTATTATCCTTTAGCTAAGTTTTCATACACCCCTGAGGTCATAATTCATTGTTGAAGAACTTAATTACACTAGGATTGCACTAGCATCTATCATTACACTAGTATTTCACATAAACCACCATATTATGGTAGAAATACATGAATTTTTATCCCTCGTCTGAGTGTTTTTATGTATGTATGGCTCAACACATGGGATATTAAGGTCAAACATAACTTCAACCACTAACCCCTTTTCCCATTTTTTTTATTGATCATGGTCTATTGAGTTAGAGTTACAAATGAATAAGAGGGAACACAACTTCCACATCAAATTAAATAACCCAGATCATGCATACATGACCTAAAAGTGAAGTTCGACATATTATTTTTCATATAGAGGTAAAAAACCATACTAGACATTGGTGCTCCATACAAATGATAGTGTAGGCCAAGCTTATCTAATTAGCACAACCTTATCCCAAGAAGATGTGAATCCTTATTATTGATTCATAGTGACCTCTCAATTACCTATAATTATTTACATAATCACATACATATTCCTTCATATATGATTTTTATCTAAGTCATTTATCTTTTTCACTTTCTTATTTTAACATATTTCCATATTTAGTAAGTTTCATATTAGTTTGTCTAATTTATTGTATATATTATACACTGATTTACGTAGCTATTTTTCAAAATTAGGATTTAGGTATTCCTCCTTATCCCAAATTTTGATAAAACATATTGGTTAAAATATCTATTTATTGAATATTTAAACCCTAGTTTTCAATTTGGTTCTCAAGCTAATCTTTTTTAGTATTTCTATCAGGGTTTAAGATTTTTAAATTTCTAATTTCCATACTCATCATGATCATAATGACTTCATTTATCTATTACTTATTGGTTAAAATATTCTTGGTGTTATTTACATTTTGTTTTCCTATAATATGTATAATATTTCACTTATATGTAATATTATGGATTCATAATTTAATGTCAAAGATAAAGTTCCATATCAATAAAAAGCTTAATGATGAATAATTTTATGATGCTTATTGTTTCATGGCTCAATTTGAATTGCCACATGTTATTACTAGACATAATATGGCTTAGATGGTTCTTTTTATTCATCTTAATCATAAGACAAAAGGTAAAAACTCAATTAATTCCCCCCCCCCCACATCCCAAACCCAATCCAATGGGATTAATTAATCAATCTAAAGGGTATGATATTTTTTATTAATTGAGGAATACACCAGTTAAGTTTTTCATGTTAGATTTAATTCATAAATCCACTATTTTTAAGGATATTATATAGAAACAATTGAATCAGACACCTATGCCATATGAAACAAAACCTTACTAGTTTAAATCTATTATAAATTATTTTATTAATGTTTAGGATGTTATATATTTTGGAAATGAGGATTTTCATATGTAGTATATTATTAATCAAAATATTCCTTTGTTTATACAAGTTCAAATCCAAAGTACAAAAGTAAAAAGGGTTTTTATTGTAATGGTTAAGGTTTGAAGATTTTCACTATTAAATTTTTATAGACAAATGTTATTAATTTATGTATTCTCTTCAAAATACATATAAGAATATTAAAATATTTGATGAATGGCCTCTACAATTTTTGGGTTAGGTAGAGCCCAAAATATTATCTACTCTATTCCAAGTAATATCTAGTCATTTTCACTATAATTTAATATTAAGTAGGCCATGTATACATGCAATGGATTTTTTACCTTCTAATTTATATCGGTGTGTCAAACTTATACATGATGGATACTTATATATATGCCCTACATATAATTAATCATTCAAATATTGTAAGATTAAAAATTTTACTATTGAGAATCAATTATAGTTTAAGGCACCTAAATCTACTATACTGTCACCACCATAGATCATATGTATATAAAAAATTCACACACATGAGGTTGGTGAATATAGTTAAAATGAAACAAAGTTGAAATCTATATATTTTTCAAAATAAAAGCATTCACGTGAGAAGGTATAACAACAAGAAAATCTATAATAATTACCTCTAGTAAACTTTGAATATCCTAATTTCATATTTATTAAAGACATTTATGATGATCCTAATGTCAATCATAATTATGATACAAATTCAATGAAAATGAACACTGAAGATTATTTATGTGGTTTGAATTTTACATTAGTTGGCCTAGGGTAATACAAATATGATTCAAACATAATCATTTCAATGAAGATAGATATATTAAAATCAATGCCTTCAAATTTTGATAAAGGAAAGGGTATGTTCTAAAATATATATACTACATAGAATAATATTATATCAGGTGTATAATGGACTAACATCTTTGTCAAATACAACATTTATATAGAGCATGAAGCTTAACACATAGATAAATGTATTATAGGTATAGACAAGTCACCATTTATAGATTTAGTAAATAATGAAGAGGTCATGGATAGAAAAAAATTCTTAAATTCCAAGCTAATAGTGCATATGATATACCATATGTTATGTTACTATGGTCACATGGAACTTGCACATGTTTGATTAGTAAGATGATTCAATGAAACAATGGGAACATCCCCAAGGTGTGGGACCTTGGATTTTTGGGATGAACCTCTAGATAAGACAAACTCTTACATAAAATGAGTGTACCTAATGTGAGATTAGCTTTCAGGCCTAAAACACTACTTAACATAGACTATTTATATCCTTAATTATCTCATCATGGAAAAGGTATAAAAATAAATTGAAAATACAAAGTGGTGATGAACCAATATTTAATGAACTCTTTAACTTGATTTAATCATCACAAGACAACCTTTAGAACTGATAGAGACTTGTCCACACACTATTCAACTCACACACCTCTCACATAAGTACTTTGGATGAAGGTAATATGTATAACATAACATCATGTGGGGTCATAATTTACCTTGAAAATTATTAAATGATGGAAATCCATAGCTACTTTTACAAAAAAATTGATTATACACAACATTCAACCTATAAAAGAAAATGATATCCTTCTACATGAAGGTAAGAAGGATTGGTCACCTTAGAGAGCATATTTAATTATGATGATCATATCAAGAAGGAAAGGATGAATATGACTATGAAAGAGTAAAAATATGAACAAGTATCCATCTCAAATGATAAAATATTAAAGATTAGAAAGCTATGTACTAATTCTATTAAAAAAATATTTCATTGACCTCTATAGATAGTATGATGATGTATTTGCATGGAGTAATGAGGATTTTAGAGGTTTTGACCTGGGTTTAACCAATCATACCTTTAAATTAGATGCTAATGCAAATCTCATTAGGAAAAAAAATAGGCCAAATAGGTTATACGAAGACTTTAAACATGAAAAAACTAGCTACTATAAGTTCTTCCAAGTCTATTGTTCATGTTTAAAATAACTTAGTTTAATATTATGTGTGGTATTACCCATATAACCATCCCAAAAATAAAAATTCTTATCCAAATTGGGTTACTAGTCAATCTTTAATGGTTCAAAGTACATCAATACTTCCAAAAAAACAAGTTGAATTATCTCTAAGAGGGGGAAAAACTTAAGAATGGGTGATAAGTGAGTCTACTTTATTGAACTATCAAGAGAATGATTTTCATGGTGTAAATCAAAAATTATTATTAAATAAGGGAGGAAATCCAATTTCATATAATATAAAGTCTAAAAAGCGAGAAATGGAAGGAGAAACATTTTCTATGGTTGGTCAAGCATCTACTTCTCAAACACCACAAAAGGCTAAAAAATAAGGTATAGATACTAAATCTTATAAGTTACAAGAAAATTAGGCTAATAAGAGTGAAAACGAGTCCAAAAGTCATCCCATTATTAGTCAACAATCAAGAGAGGATGTTACAACTACGAAGGTTTAGTCAAAAGTTGGTCATATTCATTTTAGTATATTAGAGCAAACAAAAATAACCAATTTGATTATGACTATGCAGGAAGTGTTGACATTTTGGCCTCCTAAGCCAAAAGGTAATCCCTACCATACAAAAATTTACCATGGCATCAACTTACATTTAAAATTAGGTATTTTTAAAGAAATTTAGTAGAAGTTTAGGTAACTTTGGGTATGTTAAGGTTATTTTTCATAAGTTAAGTTATATTTAATACATGGTAGAAGCATTGATTGATGCTCAGGGTAGTAGGGTGATCCATAGTGAATAGGTGGATCAAGAATAAAAATTGGTTAGATGGAAACATTTCCATTTCAATCCTTTGGATAAGTTAAAGTATTTCTGTAAAAATTAAGGTATTCACTTATTTTGGTTTTATTGCATGTTTTAATATTACAAAGTGACTTGCTATGAAATATCAAGTGTGAAGAGTGGAACACCATGAATAGAGGTCAAAGAGTTTTTTTGGGGTCATTTGAAAATTTTTAAAGAGAATCTTATATCTCTCTCACCCATACATTTGGTCAAGAGATCAATTACATTAGTTTCTAACATACACTCATTTTGAAAAAACTATTTTTTCATTGTCTAAAGTGCATACAAGTAATGATGTAAGGAATGGGAGGAAAACAATGTGAATATAATTTTTGTATGTTACACCACCACAATACAATCCAATAGATATTCCACTAGCATATGGTTCACATCTCTAGTAGGGTATTTTTGTAGAATATTATAGTTTTTTAGTGAATAAAGGTTTGTGGAGGTATCTTTGAAACATTTTTAAAGATGATAAATATTTTATAAGCCTATCCAAGGCCTCCTCCATGTTACCCAAGATCAAAATATGTAGATAAAGAGGTTTCAAGTTAAAAAAAAATGTATAAAACTATTAAATTGTTCCATCAGGTCATTGTCAAGCCAAGAAGAGCTAGCTTGATGACATTATGTATTAAAGGGGAAGAGACTTAAGTAATAATGATATTATATGATTAATTAAACTCATATGCCCTAAGAATTTGGGGTACAAGTTTAGTATTATAAGGTCTATGATTTAATAATAATAACTAAGAAGATAACTGCTCCTAAATCCCTTCAAAACCCTAGGTGCTCAATTTTAGAGAATTTGAGTGAATTTATGATATCATTGGTGTAAATGAAAAGTTTTTAGATATATTTTAGGTTCTAATTATTATTCATAAACCACATCCAAGTAAGCATTTATTCCATGAATAAGTGGAATGTGAAGGTACAGGTTTGTAGGCTATGAGAAAGTGTGAGTTTTGGGCCAATTTGATAAAGTGAAAAGTTTTGGACTAATTAAAAAAATTATAAATTATAACACACAATTTAATAAATATTTAAAAAACCAAAATTAAAAAAATGTAACCTTGGATCATATTTGCATTAGAAGGAAACTTTAGGTTTATTTTCTTTTTGGCATAACAATTAAGATTCTTATATTGTGAGATGTTTCCATGAATGAAAGTGATTATAAGTATGATTTTCATAGTGTATTAAAATTAATACCCCCCATAAATATTGAATTAACCACCAGGGAAAAAAACTTCAAGAAAACAATGTATGCATGTATACCAATTGACTATGTTTAAGGCTACCTATAGGTGATCATTGGGAAAGGCCTAGAAAGAAAGGATTAACTATATTTGTCTAGATATTTGGGATATAAAATTCATAGGAAGTTATATCACCATTTTATAAGCACGATAATATAATTATCTAGATGATCCAAGTCTTTGGGTGATTATACTAAGTTAATCTCTTTTGGAGAAGGTGTTAGACCTATATAAAACCCAAAAGATCGACATTGTAGTTGAAGTTTGGTCTTTAAGAAACCAATAAGAGGATTGATTTATTGTGGTTGTAATTATTATATAGTATATTAATAATTAATAAATTCAGTATTAAACCCTCCATAATCATCCTTGATAATGAGAAGTTGAATTTGGTAGGCTATGAAGGTGTTGAATCTAATGTGCTTGAACAAGGTTTCAACAGGGGAAAAAACAAGTGATAGTTTTTAAAATAAATTAGAATTCATAATGAATTATTATGGTGTTAATATTGATGTTAAAACATATCCCAATCCATAAAATTACTCCAACATCACTAATGATTGGATATGGCAAGGAAGTAATTGTAGTTAAACATTCATAAATGGATTGTGTAAGTTTGCAAGTTTGAAATGAAAGGTTCTTGGTAAACCTTATTTATTCCATCATATGAGAAGGTAAAAAAATAGGTTAAATTTACCCCATATAATTTATAATATCATAAATTGATAGGTAATCAATCCAAAATCAAGTTTGAAATGGTTTTAGGCTTGAAATGCATCTACAAGCTTGAATAAAGGAATATAGAGAATATGTTTTTGGTGTTGAACATGAATCTTAAAAAGGATATTTAGTGCCTTAAGACCCATAATATAGAAATAATAAGTTATTAAAATCATTAAAATGAGGATAAACCATTTGTTTTGAGCCAAAATCTTCTGTAGAAAGTCTATTAGGCCTAAAGAGACCTAGAACGATCAACATTATTATTCAAGCTTGAACTTTAAGAAACCAATAGAGGGATTGGTTTATTGTTTTTTTAAATTGTATATATAATATAAATAAGTAATTTATTATTATTTAAAACCCTACACTAACCTCCTCCAAACATAGGGATTCAATGGGTATCAAACCTTAAATAGGCACCTACAAGCTTGCATATAGAAAATAAAGAGAAAACATAAACGTTTTGAGTTGAAATTGAATTGTGAAAGATTTTCGAGGGTATTATGGGAATTTAATAAGGTTTATAAAGTTTTTGGATCCCTTATAAATAAAAATAAAACATCAAAATATGGCCATTAGGGCTAAAATAGCCAAACTACTTACAAGCCATAATCATGTCTAAAACAAGTCTCAAGACTATTGAGAGGGTCAAATGACCTAGAAATATATATTAAAATATTTTATAGTATTAATAAGACTTCAAGAGGACATTTATAACTATGGTAAATTAGTTTTAAGTCTTTTTTTCTCAAGACACTCATCTTGACCTTCATCAACATGCCTATAAGATTAAAAAAGTCATCTTACTCACATGAGAAGTTGGTTGAGGAAGTGTATATGGAAAATGACATTATGTGAGGTTAAATAGGTTAGTATAATAAATTTTATTTTTATTTTTTCTATCAATCAAAGGCCTATGATTTATGAACAATTGTTAATAAGATAGATAAGTCTAAAACCTTTGAAAATCCTTCAAAGAACCTGAATGAAGCTAAACACCTCCCAAGTGAATTTTAATACAAATGATTTATCATGTAATAAAATTAATGACATAAATAGGTCTCATGAAAACCTATTTGATCCATAATTTGTCATTGCGTAGATTAAAATAAATAAAAAATGGCCTAAATACTGCATATTCAGGCTTAATTTTAGGTATTTGAATGATTGATGTATTATTAAATAGTTAGAGAGGCTTACCAAGCTTGGGAAGAGGTTTTATTAGCCTCAACCATATATTCAATATATCCTTATGGTGTTAATATAGAAATCAAGTCACTAAACTAGGCCCAAATTAAGGTTGTTCTCATATTTACATAGAGAACTAAAAGTTCAGACCTTCTCAAGGTCATAAATAGCATCAATTTATTTCATGACATTCATGCATGAATATAATGACATATTTGGAATTTTTTATAGGTTGTATACAAGATAGGCTAGTGACTATAGGAAGTTTAAGAGTTTATTCATAGGCAATCCACTAATCATGTTGTGGATAACCTTCAAAGGAGAATATAGGTCACTATCAACTTGTGAATTTTGTCTCAACTTTAAAACACTCTTGAAGACTCCTAAAAGGATATAAACACCTACAACCTCAATGTTAAATTCATGAAACATGAACAAGGTTTAAATATAGTTATTAAGCCTTCATGGAGCTCTTATTGCGATGAACATTTACAACCTTATTTAAACATCGTATTAAGTGAGTTCGGAAGACTCTTTTAAAGATGGTATATGAGATTACATAGAGATTATATGATATTCTAAAATACATATAGGAGGTTGAAAATTTAATTATGACAATATTCAAGCAAAGAATAGACCTGATATAAGAGATAAACTTGTCCTTCATTTCTTCCCATTGGATAAAAAAAGTTTATATATGAAGATGTAGGTTATAATGATAGATAAAAGTGTGAATATGTATAAAATTAAGTCTCACTATCACCAAGATGAGGGATTCATTGAAGAACCAATAATGTCATAGCTAGATGCCAAAGAGGTCAAGTGTTGCCATGTGTCAAGATAGAAACTTTTAACTCTTCCAACCAAAAAAGGGTAATTTCAAGAAAGGAATGATGAGTTATAAGAGGTAAAGAGATATTTATACACCATCTATCATGAGAAAATCATAAGTAAAAGTCAAAACATGTTGAATATGAATGATAAGACTATTTATTCCACCTTTTA
>JARHVA010010197.1:0-20000 GCA_037957365.1 Torreya grandis
AAAAATTTTAATAAATAAAATATCTAAAAAATCAATTTTTAATAAATGTTTATTATTTTCTATTAGTAAATTCGTTATTTTGAAAACAAGTATGTAAATCTAAAAACTATGTGGTTTTTATAACTTTTTTTCAATTCATGTGTGTGTGTGTTTTTACGAATATATATTCTTCAATATTAAAATATAAAAAAATTAATAAATAAAATATTTAAAAAATCATTTTTTAATAAATGTTTATTATTTTCTATTAGTTCAATTGTTATGGAGAAACCAATGGTGTCTATGTGCATATCAATTATATATATGATACTAGTTGCATGTATTCTTATTAAAAAATGTTCAAATACATTTGTGATATATGTTTTTTAGTGTTTTTCTTCTATATGAGTTTGCTTCACTTAGTATTTAAACTTGTCAAAGTTTTAAATTCAACTTTTATCAATGACAATATTTTAAAGAAATGTACTGTTTCAAAAATAAATATACAATTTTAAAAATTATGATGTTTTTATAGTTATTTTTTTAATTCAATAAAAAAAAATTTAATATTTTAAAGGTTTTATATTCTACAAGATTAAAATATAAAAATTTAATAAATAAAATATCTAAAAAATTATTTCTTTAAATAGATTTTTTTTCTCTATTTTTTTATTATCTTAAATCACTTTTTAAAAAAATTTAAAAATATTATTGTGTATCATAAAATCAACTCTATAACTTTTCTTACCTAAAACTATAGGTATACCTTAAAAAGACCATTATATATTTACTACTAAATACCATGGTTGATGCTCTGTTTATAAATATACATGAAATTAAAATATTTGAAACAAACTCTGTGTGATAAACATTGACGAAGATTTTGATAATTCAATTTGTATGTTTAAAATTTATCTTTAATTCCACTAGTACTTCAAGGCTTTTTTGAAGAAATTTTTTTGTATTCATTATCAAAATTCTATCTTTAATTATTTTAATATGGCTTTTTCTTTGGACTGTTTTTTTCTTTCAAACATCGAAAATTAAAGCAAATTAAAGCCTTGGAAAAATATTCAAAATTCAAATTACAGGTGTATTAAAAAAATTCAAATCATACGAATAGTTTTGCTTCTATTCTTACATCATTATACGTTGACTCTCTCATTTCACTGTTCATGTAATAAGTTATTATGAAAATCAAATAGATTTAGGAGTTTAAAATGACCAAATACATGTATCCAACTGTTAATTTATTATTTTCTTGGTTACCGCTGATAATTGTACTCTTCTTTTCTATTCAAACATTTTAAAACACACTAATTATTGTCTCAATCCTCTCATGACATTAAGTGCTCCTTATTGCCCTTAAAATTGTATTCCTTCTTTTGACATTATCACTTTGTTTTGTCACACAAATTGTATTCCTTCTTTTGACATTATCACTTTGTTTTGTTGTGTGACAAGGGGTTCCCCCATGGACGATATGATTGGAAGAAGGCCTAGTAAATGTGTTGAAGCTAACAATGGTGACACACACTTGGGAAATAATAGTGATGACAAGATATCCAAGTTACAAAGATTTAATCAAGGCCTAATTAACATGTTACAAAAAGAAAATATTACTTTTTCGGAAATAAACTGGGGGAAAGAAGATAAATCCAGAAAGGAAAAATCAGAAATGGATGAGCTGAAGGTTAAAATTTTAAAGTTGAAGGAAGAAATGTACATTACGTCAACTTATGTGAAAAGAATCAGAGGCATCTTACAAAAGTACCCAAAAATTTATTCAAAAAATATCTCGAGATGGGTGCTTATGGGTCATTTGTAACAAAAATTTAGAAAGCGCAATTACAGAGCTGGAAGACAAAATTTATTGCAATCAAAATAAAATTTTGGAGGCACAATTTGTCTGTAAGGTTTCACTCATTAATATGGAAGAAGTAACATATTTGCCGGTAAGAACTATAGAGAAGATGGAAGTTTTACTTGTAGAGAATACAACATTGAAAAGAGAAATTAATAACCTTCAATAAGAGATCAATGGACTTGAAAGGATCAGGGAAATTACTGTCGAAATACCCATAGGCAGTATATTAACAGAATTCTCACCTGTTATCAGAATGATCCCTGCCTTCTCCAACTCACTCTTCAGAATGCACCCTGCCTTCCTCAATCTCTGCTCCATGTGGTCAATCTCAATTTTTCTTGCGCCAACTACAAAAATGAATAAGCCATTGATATAATGCTATTACCAACGCATATTAATAAATTCTCCAAGAAAATATCACGGGGTATATTTAATGACAGAGCATCTAGCAGTCGAAGGACTCTTGTCTGCCCTAATTGTTGGCTTTGAGAGGGCCGACAACAATTAAATTAGTCTTGTCAGCCATCTCGACTCCACCAGGTTTTCTTCCTCCTGCCATCTTACTCGGTCACCGCATCGCCCTCTCCACCGTGTCTCAAGTTTATTTAATTTATTTTTTAGATTTTTGTTGTTTTTAATGATATTTCAAAGGTCAATATTATAGTGTAAATTCATGGTTTGCTTATTGTTTTTAATGTCTAGATTGTTTTAGTTTTAGTGTATAAATATTAGAAAGTTGTTTATATGGTTAGAGAAAAGTTGGAGGTTAGAGAAAAGTTGTTTATAGTTGGTTTATTGTAGTGATAAAGTATTTTAATTTGTATGTTTTTAAAATTAAATGTTTATATTTGTCTTTGATTATTGATAATTTTTTTTTGATTTTAAATTGCGTAATTTATTATTATTATTTTTTATTATTTTTGTGGAAATATTATATAATATTTATTATAATTTTTATATGCATTAAAAAAATTTGTTTTTATATATTATATAATTTATATAAATATTAGATTATATAATATATATTTTAATATTATATCAATTTTTATAATATATATGAATGATGAAAGTGTTGAAACGATAAAATAGATTGTATGTAACAATAATTACAAATATTTCTCTTTTTTAATTGTATGTAATAATAATTACAAATCTAGGGTTCTTATGAAAAGTATGGTAGACGTAATTCTATCAATCTTTTTTCCTCTGATTTTCAAAGATTTACATATTTACTTTCTATCATTCTTGCAAAGCATTCAAAATTAAATGTAAGAGAGATATACATGTCATTGATTGAACATATTTTTGATACGGTGGTAAATGTTAAGCCTTGACAATCAATGTCTCCAGTTAATCCTTGTGCTTTATGTATGGTTAGAACCCATGCCATTTTTATAGACATCTGTCAATGATTACCTCATGTAATAGGAGCAATTAGTACATGTGTAAGATTATTTATATCCTATGCATATCTAGTAAATATTTTATTTTCATTTGTGAAATAAATTCCCCTTTTACGTGTTTTATTGTGATAGAATACCTTTATCCTTTGCTATGAAAACATCACTCTATTATTAATGTACAAAAAATCATCCACATTGCAAAAAATTAGATAATAATAATCGATTTGAAACTCAATCATATAAGCACTGATACAAAAATTCTCACATCATATTGTGTTTGCTAAGTGTTTTTTTTTTTTGTGAAGTATATTCTCCTTTTAATTAAAATTTAACCCACTACATTCTCTCCCATCTGGGACTGATGGTAAAGTCAAGATCTTTTTTCTTAAGCATTGAGATGAATAAATAGAGTAATTCAATATGTAAACTCATTTGATACAATGTATATCAGACGTAGAGTCTTTCCATAATCTAAAAGAAAATAGTCAATAGAATATGGCACCACCATGCGAGCTATAAGCCACTTTACAATGGGTGAAGAAGATGTGCCTTCTAGTATATGATTTCACATAAAATACCTTATCAATATGAACTTGAAAACCTCAATGTCTTCTCTCCATATTATTAAAATATTATTCTAACTTTGTTTTTGGAGGGGTTCTATTTAACAATATATAATACAATTTAACTTAGAAATACATTTGGAATTTGAAAATATTAAATTAAAAATATACTATATAATATATTAGTGATTATAATATTGTTATCTATCATTTATATTAGTAAATATATTTTTATATTATATAATATTATGTTGTAATATATATTTTAATGTATTCGATATAATATTATATTTCCTTTTTAAATTTATTTTATATTTTAAAATATTATATATATTATGTTTATATATTATAAGATATTGTAAACAAATAATTTTTTATATTATATTATATTGTAAAATGTATATTAAAATATTTTCATATTATATCTTAGAATATATTTTAATTTATTATATATATTTGATTTTACATATTATTTTACATACATACATACATACATACATATATGGGTAACTAGTTCTTTTTTAATTTGGGAGATCCTTCTAGATTTGTGGGAAGCAGTGTCACCTAAAGAGTCAACTACTAATGAAAATCGAGACTCGAACATAAGACTATATATTATGATATATTGTATATTAAAATATATTTTTCATTAAATTAATTTTTTTAATGTTAAAATAATTTAATATTATTTTTTAAAATTTAATTTAAATAATCAAACTTAAATTAAATTGATATTAATATTAAAAATAGTTTAATAAAAATGAATCAAATTTTAAAAAATTGGAAAAATTAAAAACAACAAGAAATGTAAAAAATAAAATAATAAAAAAACAACAAGAAAGAATTAAATATTTGTTGGTTTATAATTAGCATTTGATTTAATTATCCACTAACATATATTTGTAAAAATAAAAATAAAGTGCATCTCACATATTTTAATATTTTTAAAAAATTAATATGTATTTCCATTTAAATCTTATCATATAAATAATATAATTATAAAATAATATATATTTTATAAAACCTAATATATCTTAATATATAATTTAATATTTATACATAAATTATATTTATGTTTTCATGGCATTTAAGTATCTTCAAAATAAATTTTAGAATATAAATACGTGTATCCCATCATAATATTAATACATACATCAAATTATTAACACATACATCAAAATAGATTCAAAAATATAAATCTGTATATCATCTTACTTAACATATAAATGATAATAGAATTTAATAATATTTTGATTTAGATATATGTGTTCCAACATACTTTATTTTATGTTAATCTATATTATAAATATAAATAATATAATTTAATAATATATGCCATTTTAGATCGAGCATGAGACCCAGAAAATAATTTTATGAGATTAGAAGAATACACCTACGTTTCTTATCAATCATGGCGAAGCCTAACCAATCGTGTGGAAAAACCCGGAACGCCTGGCCTTATTTATTGTCCTCCAAATGAACTATGGATCTTGATGGGTTTTCAAATAGTGATGCAACCTATACTACTTCCAGTGCTTTCAGGCTTATGTATTTTAATTTTTTTTTTAAATTTTAATATTTATTTTATATTATGAATGCAGGTGTTTGGCCAATGCTTCGCGCTCTACATTAACATTTGTGAACAGTTCAGTTTTGAATGTATGTAGTGTTTTAAATATTAGCCTATGTCAATGACTAGACCTTAAACATGATTTATGTTATTATTATTGTTTTTAATTAAATATTACATAAGCCCTGCAAAACCATGGAAATGTTTAGAAACAAGTTTGATACAAAATATATTGTTTATTATTTTCGTGTTTTTGGTTTCTAGTCATTATGTGTTAAGTATTTATCGAGAAAATAAATCCTATTCAGCCATCATGCGATCGTGCCCTAAGCTCTCATTGTATTAACCCTGCAAATAAACCTCTCTTCAATTTGTTAAACCCCCTAAACAAGCCCATTTTCAATCTGTTAAGTCCCCTTCTACTCTACATCTGATATGACGTATCTGCACCTGACACAGAGTAATGAACCAACCTTCCAGCAACCAACGACTTGCAAAACCACATATCAATGATAGAATGGGGAAAACATCACATTCTTTCTTTCTTTTATCTCTTGTGAGATGAATTTGAGGACATTACTCCACCGTATAAACCTCCCACTAATGAAATACACTTAAGCATTTCTAGACCATAAATATCTATCATGTTGACGACGAATTGATTAAAAACAAAACAATAGCATGGGTCCTCTTGCTAGTTTCTTCAAAATTTGGAACTATCTCTGACATGGTGTGACCCACAACTCTCACTTGTAAAATGACCCGTGTTATTATGAAATGGGTCGTTCCTTAGATGGCACCTTGCAATTTGAATTCCTTTACCTTTTTGATAAAAATTTGACCTAACCTCACCAACAACTTTTTTTTTTGTATTATGTTTTGAGTAGAGTTTGATCTGGGGTGGAAGTGTTGATTTAGTACCGGGGTGCTCTATCTCTTTTGTGATAAGGACCACTACTATAGATATATCAGATTGAGTTAATTCTCTCTTTCTAACTCTATCTATGAATAAGAAATGAGGAAGACAACACCATCACTCCTACAACCATAAAAGAGAGTGAGTACCCACCATTATAGACAATGGTGTAGCATACATGTAGACAAACAATGATGCAACAAGTATCCCAATAAATAATTTCTTCCCACTGCCATCAAGAACTATCACTGACACCACAACTATAATCCCTAACAATTTCATCATTGCAATTAAAATTTCCATGATTTTTGTTTGTCGCATTTAACAACACAAACCATCAGACATTATTCTTAGTTCCAATAAACTTTTCTGAAGAAGTTAAAGTGATCAAGTCATTAATTTATGTTTCTTACCTTGTATTTTTATAGGAGCACATACCAAGTATAAGCACACATAAATTGCTTCTAAAAGAGCTCCCAAACCATCATCAAATATCACCAGAATATTATCAGGGGACACGAAGGGCATGCCTTACCAAATGTATAGAAGGGAGTTGAAAAGAGCTCTTGTTGTGTATGCTAAAGAAGGGCGAAGGCCAATTCTGAGTAGTGATCCACTTTCATTCAGCCACCAAACCACTTCCTCCAATGAAGATATTCAAAACCACGTTGTTTATCATGGTATATGCCATTTTATCATTTATGTGATGAATCTTAGGGCCTTGTGCATTGTATAAGCCTCTAGCTTAAATATATGTTATAACATATTTATATTATTATATTTAATTTTTGTGATTTTGTTGATAAGCATTTTATTTATATTTATGAAGTATATTATTTTTTCAAGTGTATAATGTGGACATCTTTATCTATTTGAATATTAAATTTATCAATTCTCTCTATTATTTGGGATCAATTGGTAACTGACCACTCTTTTCTCCCTACTGGGAACTCAAATATCACAACATACACATTATTTCATGAATGGTGTCCCCTTATGTACTTATGTGGCATGTAGTTCAAAATAAATTTGGTACTCAATTAAACCACAATGAAAGGAACATGATAAACTTCAAATTCTCAATGTATTACCCCCACATTAGTGAAATTACAATATCTACTCAATTTGCACACTGGAGGTGGAGTCCTTCCATAATCAAATAGAAAATAAAATAATAAACCACCATGCAAGCTACAAACCCCTTTGTAATGGGTGTAGCTGAAATAAATCCAAATAAATTAAGTTGGGAGATGTGTATGATGTGGACAATATCATATAAAATACCTTTGTATTGCCCCTCATCATTATCTCCCACATCATTTTGAAATTTCATACCACTTGCAAGTTATTTATTGCATTTCCCTCTATTTATGGGATGATATGGTGTTAAAATATTTGCAGCATAGCTGAACATACACTGCAATATAGACTTTAAAACCTCAATTTCTTGTCTCCACATCAATGTCATTGAAATGCTAGTTTGATTTATGCATTAGATGTGGAACCTTATTAAAATCATATCATTCTCGTCTTCCTCATCAAACCTTGACAATAGAAAACGTCCAATAAAATAATCCATAACCCTACATGATGTGTATTCCTTTATAATGGGTGAAAGTCATGTAAATATGATCATTGCCCTAAATTCAGAGATGGTGTAGGGTATTATTGGAGTACATTCCCCATTTAACCATATGATGTGCATAACCCCTACTGCATAAAAAATATATCTACCAAACCTACTTGCCACTTGGGACTGATCGCTATTTGACCACCTTTTCTCTAAACATGTAGTCCTCCACCACGACATTCACAATGTATTGCAAATCATATCCCCTTATATATACATGTGACATACACTCTATAGACATTTTGATACTCACTTTAACCTCAATGAAATCAATAAGATAAGCTCCATAAATTCAATATATTGCTTCAACATCAACATCATTGCATTGTTGTTTTGATCCGTATATTAAATAAGAAGATTGAAAATTATCATTCACAAGATTGTGCAGTGCAAAGACATTTGGCTTTAATGACAATAATTTAATCTATTAATCTAATTATATAGTACTATAATATAGTTTATATAAAATATTAGAAACTATACATATCCAATGTGTGTTGTTGTTGTTATTATTATTATTATTATTATTATTATTATTATTATTATTATATATACAATAATAATTAATAGATTATCCATGCTTGATTTTGGTGTTTAACAATTGGCAGATGGATGCAGGGTCTAATTTTAGGTGCCATTATTTTCTTGGTCTTCAAATGTAGGTCACTTGTCCTTTTGGTATTGTCGTGGCAGAAACCTTAGCTAGGTTATGTGGTTAAAACATTTTGTGTTGGCACTAAATACAACCAACAGTTGTCCTATCTTTTATTAAATATACAATAATAATTAATATATTATCCATGCTTGATCTTGGTGTTTAACAATTGGTAGATGTATGTAGGGTCTAATTTTAGGTGCCATTATTTTCTTGGTCTTCAAATGCAGGTCACTTTTCCTTTTGGTATTGTCATGGCAGATACCTTAGCTAGGTTATGTGGTTAAAACATTTTGTGTTGGCACTAAATACAACCAACAGTTGTCTTCTAGGACTGAATCACCTTGCTCATCTGCATTTCTTCATCTATAATTATTTTTATAGACATCCATCTTAGTTTGGGGAGGTAAATGAGGATGATAGAACCCAACAACACCAAAGTGAAATAGAACCAAAATCAGTCCAGGGGTATGTATATAAGCCATATGTTGTCGAGCCTGACATTTAATTAAAGTTGGGATATGACAGACAAACTAATTTGAATAATAATGTAATAGGAGAACTAAAATCCGATGACCCAATACAAGGTCCAATGACTGGGATAGGAACAAAGGCTATGGAGGGTGCTAGTGTTTATATGTGATAAATCCCTCAATGAAACTATATGTTGTTGAGGCTGACATTTAATTAATGTTGGGATATGGTAGACAAACTAATTTGAATAATAATGTAATAGGAGAATTAAAATCTGATGACCCAATACAAGGTCCAATGACTGGGATAGGAACAAGGCTACGAAGGGTGCTAGTGTTCATATGTGACAAATCCCGCAAATATTTGTCTCACATGAGACCAAAAAAATTAAAATTATTGTCACTAGTCATCTACAAACATGTGTGTGGAGGTATTATTTGCATTGGGAAATTGTTGTCGATTTGGTGCAGTTTGTAAACTACACAAACATGGCTGAAAATTTGATTGAAATTGAAGACAAAAAGGTATGATGAACATCAAACCAAAATCCTAATGAGATAACAATTTTGTTTTCGATAATCTACTGTTGCAATAATGCCATTAAGAGGAGTTACAAGATTTGAAGGAGGGCACGGGATTTGAACCAAGGCCGCCAAATGAAGTGGAATGCATGTTGTTAAGTAGCAATAATCCAAACACATATTCATAAAATATGCTACATAGAATACATTTTCCATAATTACTAGCACATTAACTGTTGTATTGTATTCTGGGTATTCAAGAACAATCCAAACCAAAACACAAAACACAGTTCAAGTCGACCGGATGTGAAGCTGCGGCAATAATAAAAGTAACATACAACCAAGAGACCTCCACCTGCTGTCTGCCCCCCCCCAAACAACATACAAGGAAAACTCAGGCCGAATGCTAGGCAATTTTCAAGGCATAATCCCATGCACCATCTAGAGATCAACAAAGGGCAAACAATAGATGAATAACTAAACTTTGTTCAGGTGATTCTATAATGTGTCCGTGGGAAGATGGAAAAGATTTATCTAAGGTGATCACTGACATAGTGGATGGGATGAGGTTGAGATATGCCATAGGCTTAGCCATGGTCAATAGAGGTAGTCTCCTGAATCTAAACTGTGATCGTATGCAGTCATAGGCATTGTGATAGAGCCAACGTTTATATGTTGAATCAACATGTAATAGAACATGCCAACGGTAGTTGTAGATGATATTGATAACTTTAAATTTTAGGGATAATATATGCTATCGGTAGTGGTAGGATGTAGCAGCGTGGATTTAGAGCTAAACACTTGTGAAAAAGGGTAACAGGAAAAACGCCAATATCATGCCGGCATTTACAAGAAGCAAAATGTTGTCCTTCAGCTCCTCATCATTCAATTCTGTGCTATAAAGTAAGACAGACAAAACATCTTGATCGACAGAAACGCTTTCGTTTGCGAGATCCTTTCTCCATTTAACGACCATCGTTTGCAGTATACGACGGATGTGATTGCTAGCTATAATTCCTTTCCGGTAGAGGGTTCCGGGAAGATTGAGAGGGATTTGTACCATTACCCTGTGCGAGTCGTGATAATGATGATACAGTTCGGCTTGTTGCATTTCATTGTCGACACTGACGAAAAGGCCGCAGTCTGCAGAAAAAATGTAGCGTTTAATGAGACGAGATGCCTGCAATTGTTCCTTCCCAATCCTATAACTTCTGACGTGGTGATTTACGATGGAATCTGCTATGCCCACAAATTTCTGCGGTCTCTTAAGATGGAGTCCGCTGTGCCCACAAATTTATGCAGAGCGTTCGGCTCCAAGAAACTTCTGCAGGTGTTTGGCTGCATCCCGACTTGCTTATTAGATAACACCTCCTTGCACATCTGATGTGGAGTCCTTCTCTAATCAGATAGAAAATATTAAATAAAATATTCCACCACCTTGCATGTTATAAACCTTTTCGTAATGGGTGTAGCTCAAAAAAATCAAACAAGCACTTTGAAGTTGGGGCATGTGTATGATGTGTACGATATCATCTGAAAAACCTTTTAATTACTATTCATTATTACGGTTCAAATCATTTTAAAATCTTACAGCACTTGGAAGTTCTATATAGCATTTCCCTTTATTCTATGGTTATGATTATGGCGTCAATATATTGGCAGCGTAGACGAACACAAGCTACAATATAGACTTTCAAACCTCAATGTCTTGTCTCCACACCATCAACATTGAAGGGATAATTTGAGTTGCACATCAGATGTTGAACTTTCTTGAAATCAAATCATCCTCATGTCTTCCTCATTGACCCTTGACAATAGCTAATGCCCAATCAAAAAATCCATAATCTTGCATGTTGTGTATCCCTTTAAAATGGATGCAAGTCATGTAAATCTAACCAATGCCCTAAATTGAGAGATGGTGTAGGATATTATTGGATTACATTTCCCTTTTAACCATATGAGGTGTACATCACATAATGCATAAGAACTAAACCAACTAGTCTTACTTGCTACCCTAGATCGATCTCTATCCGACCACCTTTCCTCTCCACTTGTACTACTCCACCACAACATTCACATTGTATAGTAAATGGTACCTCCTTATGCACACATGTGGCATGCACTTTCAAAACACTTTGGTGTTCATTTCAAGCTCAATGAAACCAATAAGATAGACTCCATAACATCAATGTATTGCTCACACATCAATATTATTGCATTGTTGCTTTGATCTGCACATTAGATCAAAAGATCAAATTTCATCATTCACAAGATTGTACAATGCAAAGACATTTAGATTTAATGATGTTAATATGACCTTTAAATCTAGTTATATAGTATTATAATATTATTACTATGTCACTGAAGTTGACCAAGCAAATGAACTTGAGTTCTCCATCCGAGTCGACTTCATGTGGTGGATGAGATTGCCCTTTCATTTTTCTCGTGCTCCCACAAAGACTTCACAGTGCAATAAAACCTTAGGTTTGGATCTCATTTTTCTTTGGATGCTCTAGGTTATTATTGTTATTGTTATTATAACTAAATATCTTATCATATTAATATATAATATATTATATTACATTTTGATATTATATTATATTTTATTAATTATATAGTTTCTTTTATTATATTATTTTATATAATATATATTTTATTATATAATTTATGGGTATATATTAGATCATATTATATAATTATATGATCTATATAAATATGATATATTCTATAACACCTATGAATAATGTATTATTACATGCAATGCATGGATGGAAGAATGGGAAATGAGCTCGACAAAGCATCAAAGAGCTCGATCAAGTAAATGAATATGAGTTTTCCGTACAAGTTGACTTCACTAAGTGGCTGATCTCAACCAAGAAAATAAACTTGATCTCTCCATCTGAGTCAACTTCACATGATGGCTGAGCTTAGCCTTCTATTTTTCTTGAGATTGAAAGAAGACTTCAGAGTTTATTAAAGGTTGAGTTTGGATCTCCTTATTTATCCAAATTCTCTAGTTTTCCTCTTTATCACTCTAATGGATTTGAAATTCAATGAATGCTCATGGTTGGGGCCTTGCCACCTATCTTCACATTAAATTTTTAGGGATTTTCAATATAAACATAGTAACAACCTCTGTCATAGCTGATGTTGACGCAAAAGGGATTGTAAACTTATGGAGGCCATAACTTTTGTTTTATAGCTTTGTTTGAGCCTATCTTTATGCCAAAATGACTATATTGAAAATATCAATGCAACCATAACCTGTTTTATTTGGTTATTGATATTTTTAATATTTTTACAGGCCATACATAACCATATGAGGGTCTAAAATTGTAACTTAATATTATTTCTAGTTTTTTCCTGAATTTAAAAATTCTCTATTTTTGTAACTAGACTTGAAGTTTAGTTGAAATTCATTCGATATGTTAATTTTAGTGGTCAATTTATTTTTGGATATTTTTAGAGTTGCACATACTTGTATGTAAAACTCACTCAAAATAATAGTTTCTAAAAATAATAGGTTGAGTTTTATTTATTTTTAGAGTTCTAATTTTTGCATGTCAACTCTAATTCTGAGTTGAGGCTTATTTATGTAGGGTTTGTAATTATTTGAATCTTTGATTATGAATTAATATAGGTGATTTTTTCATAATCTTTGTCTATTGGTAATTAATTTTCTTTATAGTATTCAGGTTAATTATTTGGTATCAGACCAAGCTTGAATCTTGAACATGTAAGATATGGTGAGATGATGGGGATGAATTTCTCAGATGAATCAAATTATGAAAAAGATATAAAGTCAAGTAAAATAACTAACTAATATTACTACAAATCAATGATTAAGGAGAGTGGAAGATGATGTAGAATATGACATACATCATAAAGATGAAATTTTACAATAGGATGAGTAACAAGAATAACTTCCATAAATGGAAGAGAAGATGGTTAGAGCTTTAGAAGTAAGGAATAAAGGAATCAAGTTTGAATTTCATATTATGAAGAAATTTTAAAACCATAGGAGTTTATATATTGGATGAACATCATGGAGAAGTTTTTTGAATGCAAAACTATGAGAGAAGAGAAGAAGGTAATGTTTGCATGCATGAAATTGAAGGTTCATGCAAATGATTTGGTGGGATCACCAAGAAAAATAAAGTCATAAAAAAGGTACATATAAGATCAACTCTTTTTAAAATATGTATAATAATATGAGGGAGAAATTTATTCTTGTGGATTATGCATAAACCCTATACAAAAGTTTCCAAAATTTGAGCAAGAATGATAGCAGTATACAAGAGTATATTGATGAGTTTTATAATATTTCCTTACAATTAAATCATGGTGGAATAAAATAAAAGATGGATGCAAGATAAATAAATGGTTAAAGCATTCTATTCAAGAAGAGCTAAGCATACATAGAATACTTATCATGGAGGAAACTTATCAATTATCTTAAAAATTAGAATAAAAACAAAATAGATAGAATATCAGAAGAACATCTATTGAGCCAAGAAGAGAAAACTCACCTAAAATAAGGGGAATAAGTGTATTTAATACCAATAGAGGTTAGTTAAATTCCACTAGAGGGGAATCATCTTATGTTAAATAAATAAAAGAAGATAATAGACAAGTGGCTAAGTGTGTTAAGTCAGGGAATAATTTTGCAGACATTTTCCATAATATGATCAGATATCATGTTATATATTAACATAATTTCATTATGGATTAGTAATTAATGAGCCATAATTTAAATAATATGATTGCATTATTGGCATAATGTGACCATGTTATTTAAATTATGTCTTGGAAATTATTGAGTCATAATGCGATCATGTTAATACATAACGTGATCATGTTATTGTAAAAATAATAACATGGTTGTGTTCCAGTTTTTTTCACATAAAAGCATGTACATGGAGAGGGTATTGGTTATTAGACAATGCAATCATGTTATTTTCAAAATAATAACATGATTACATCCCTGTTGTTTTACACATTAAAACATGTGAACATGTACATGGAGTGAATTGTGGTTAATAGAAAATGTTATCACATTATTATAAAAGCAATAATATGATCATGTTCCTATTATAATTAACATAAAATTATGTGGACATGCATAAGAAGCCAATCTTGGATGGAAGATTATATTTACTACTTTGAATTTTAAGAATAAGTTTTCATTTATTTACATATACTTTAAATTTATTTTAGTAAATATAAGAAATTAGGATCACTCTACATCTTATAGAGTTGGTCTCATAGATACATTCCTTACAATGTATAAAATAGTACTTTAAAATCTTATCTAGCTAATACTTAATCATTTTCAAGGTCAAAGTGTCTAACATAGTGATTTAATGGCATAACCTTAGCAATTGATGTCCATTTTTGCTAAACATATAGTCAATTTTTAAATTTTTTTACATTCTAAGTTGATTCCTAGCATTTATAGGGTCCTATGTTTGTAAAATTAAAGTCTACAAAATACTTACTTTGAAATTGATGCAAACTAGTGTGATCAAGGTAGCATAGGTCACATTGGTGACATGTACACATCAAATGACCACTTTATGTTAATTTCACTTGTTCACCATCCCTCTTTCATCCCTGATCACTTATTACTCATGACTCATCACCCCTAATCATTCTCTCATCATTATACATTGTCCCTAATCACTCCACTATTAACCCTCACTATCCTTTGTCATCTCTAATCAATTCCTCATCATCCCTCATTACTCCCTCATTGAATCTCATTATCCCTAATCATTCCCAATCACTCATTCCTCATCCCTCATCATACCTCATAACTCCCTCATTGACTTTTATCATCCCTCATCATCTTTAATCACTCCATCATCATCCCTAATCACTTCTTAATTAGATCTCACCATCCCTCATCATCCCTAATCACTCTCTCATCATCCCTAGTCACCACTTCATGATTCCTAATCACTCTCTCCTCATAACTGATTACTCCCTTATTGGCCTAAGTCACTATTCCTTATCATTTTTAATCACTCCCTCATTATCCCTAATCACTCCCCCATTGACCCTCACCATCCCTCATCATCCTTAATCACTACTTTGTCATACCTCATCATATGTAATCACTCTTTCCTCATACTTCATCACACCTAATCACTCAATCATGAACCATCACCATGATCATCATCCCTAATCTCTCCCTCATCCTTCCTAATCACTCCCTCATTCACCCTTACCATCCCTCATCACTCTATTGAATTCATCCTCATCCTTCTTCATCCTTAATCAATCCATATAATACCTTAATAGTGGTATTTTGTTAGGGTTTAACAATGCTAGGAGCTACAAGTAGAGAATTGAGTGCTATCATAAAATACAAGAGAGTGATCAAAATGATGTGGAGGAAAATTTTAAACATAGATATTTATCACTTACTAAAAAATATGGGCCTATTAGAAATGTTTTAATTACTAATTATAAATCCTCCAAAAAAGAGAAATAAGTAAAACCACCATAACTTCAAAAATGGGTAGTAAATATTAGGATCACCAAGTTATGTGATCTCCTAAAACCAATAAATTACATTCCATATGAGGAAATTTAATGATCTAATTAGTTATATTTAAGGCCTTCTATTTTTATATCTATTAATTGAGTCATCATAGCAGACAGTGGAAAATAATTATAATGATTAGGATAAGTTGTCCAAGATTGGAAAGTGGTCCTTAATTCATAAATTCAATATTAAATCTAATGAAGAGTGTCACACTATGAGCTATCTACTTTCACATTTAGAGAAGTGGGTACAAGTTATTTAGTACTATAAAATGGTCAGTAGATGATATATTATGAACCCAATGACATGGTTGGTACTAAAAATATCTCTACTTCACCCAACAAAAATTTATATGAATTAATAAATTTATTTCATTAACAAATGTATATCAATGGTGAGCTAATATCCTTCATCATTTACATTGAAATTCAAAAGAATTTAATTTATCTTAAATCATATTTTCATATAATTAACCTAAAATTCAAACATCATCCATAACCTAATGGTAGTGTATGGTCTATTGTAGGCCTTGAAAAATGGATCACCTAGTAGTGTCACTGGGTTTACAAAATCAAACATTTTAAAGATGCAATCCTTTTTGACATCTCACCATTAGATGTATGTGATGTTTTACATGTGGTCAACCATGTATTTACCATTGACATGTAGTCTATGAAGTATATCCTTTAAATTTTGTGGTACATTTTCATGATTTCAAATACCATATATTGTAGTTACTTCATAAGCTTTCCATCACTAGTGCTAGGAAGTATAATAATATTATTGGTTCTAGTAATAAGTATACTCTTTATGGTAAGAATTAAATGTAATAACATAATTATGACATGATATTGTATTATGGTTTATCAAATAATAACAAAGACAAACTAATTGAACCATAAAGTAGATGAATATAATGATATCTTTCAGTCACCTAAATAAGCTTGTACATACTGTACACTAAACAATACTATTGATTCCATCCCTTAACTATCTCTACCTCAAACCTCTTTATACATCATATTATTTCTAAATAATGAATTGATAAAGTGGTATATCCATGAAATCATGGTTAATGGACACATTATGCCCAAATCATTACATTGTAGAAGCCTAGTTGTGCTTGTGCCAAAGTTGTGAATCAATTTTTAAAAAAAATATTAACAAGATCAAAGTGAAGAATTATTATCTTCAACTAAATATTAAGGCATTTTTCTGCCATATCCATGGTGTGTAAGTATTTTAAAAAAATTATATTAAGTTTGGGTATCATCATATTCATGTTAAACCTGTAGACATTTGGAATATAGTCTTAAAAAGAAGAAGGATTGAATGAATAGTTGGTTATGACTTTTAGGTTAACTCATGTAGAGAATTAATTCATTGAGATGTTGAATGACATCCTCAGGCCCTTTACCTATGTAATATTTTTAATCTTCCTTGATGATATCTCATTCTTTATAAAACATGGGATAAACACCTACACCATGGTGAACTAGTGTTTCACATTTTGCAAAAACACATTTTTATGATAACATGAATAAATGTTCATTTTTCATGTAAGAGATAAAATATTTGGTATACATTACACACACAAGTAGTGCATATGTAAACCTAACCAATATTCAAATCATACAAGAATGGGAAACACAAAATAAATTTGCGTCTAATTCAAATATTCTTAGAATTAGAACATTATACAAGAGAATTATGTTTAATTCTTATCCTTTGAACCAAGATACCAAAGGTGGAATTGAATAAATTTTCATCTAGTCAACTGTATAACAAAGATAATTTGATGAAATAAAATTTATACTCTATTTTGTATTATTACTTATGTTACTTGACTATAAATTTGGAAGATCATTCAACTCACTCAGTAATAAAATTGATAATCAAAAATGGGTATTAACAACACAAGTCCTAGAAAAGTGTTAATTTCTATTGTAATGGATTAAACAACATATTATTAGAATCAAAGATATCTTTAGAGTATACAATTATGTCAGATGATGAGGGAGTGATTATGGATGATAAGGGATGGTGAGGGTCATGAAGGGAGTGATTAATGATGATGAGGGATGAGGAAAGAGTGATTAAGAATTATGAAGAATGAGGAGGGAGTGATTAGGGATGATAAGGGGTGGTGATAGTCAATGAAGGAGTGACTAGGGATGATAAACTGAGTGATTAGGGATGATGATATATAATAAATGCCGATAAGGGAGTGATTAGAGATGAGGAGGGATGAGGATGGAGTGAATAGGGATGAGGAAGAGATTATGGATGAGGAAGAGATTAAGGATGAGGATGGATACGGAAAGAGTGATTAAGGATGATGAAGGCTAGGGAGGGAGTTATTAGGGATGATGAGGGATATGTAAGGTCAATGGACAAGTGATTATATATGATAAGGGAGTGATTATAGATGACTAGGGATAGTGAGGGTCAATGACAAAGTAACTAGGTCTAATTTAGAATGAAAGAGTGAATAGGGGTAATGAGGGATGAGTAGGAAGTGATCAAGAATGAGGGAGGGATGATGAACAAGTGAAATTAACACAAAGTGTTCATTTTATGTGTGAAGATCATCAATTTGACCTAAACTATCCCAATCACACCACTTTGGATTAAGTTTAAAGTGAGTAGTTTTCAAACTTCAATTTTGACAAATTTAGGACTCCTAAAAATCCCAAGAATTAATCCTAAAGACAAAAAAAGATAAAAAATGACTACATGTTTACAAAAAATGGATATCAATTGTAAAGGTTATGTACTAAAATCCCTAGGTTTAATACTTAGACCTTGAAAATACCTAAGTACCGACTAGATTGGATTTTTAAAATCTATTTTCTACATTGGAAGGTATGTAGCTATGAGACCAACTCTATCAGACCCCAATTTATTATATTTACTAAAATAAATTTAAATTATAAGTTTATATTTGTATTGTCACATTTATTTATTTATACTTAACATTTAGAGTAATAAATATAAGCTTTGGGTCAAGATTGGCTTCATGTGTATTTTCACATGCTTTTAAGTCCAAAACAATAGTAATGCGATCAAATTATTGATTTTATAATAACATGAACATGGTATATATTAACACGATTATGTTACTAAGGTGATCACATTATACATTAATGCAATCACTATATATATGAGGGTAACTTCACAAAGTTGGGGGACAAAAAGTGGTGTACCCATACACATGATTTTTCTAAAATTTTTAAAATTTGAACTTCTTTAGATAATTTGAGATATATACACTCCAAATTTGAAGGTCATGTAAAAACAAGAAATGTATACTTTAAAGTCTAGTTTTCAAAACACTAAATTGTTTTAATTTTTTTTTTGTATAACTAGGTCAAACATATAAAATTTGAAGAAGAACTCCTATTTTTCAAAAAACATAGTAGATAGATGGTCGTGACACACACACACACACACACCATTTTTTAGTAGCATTTAATATTATTTCAAACCATTTGGGGAACATTTAGATAAAATGTTCTAGCATGTCACCCATATTATATTATATTATATTTTTAAATGAATAATTGTTTAAAATAATTTTTCAAGTAAACAGATCCTAAAAATTGACAAATAAATGGATAGATATCTGTGAGACAAGCCTAACTACCTCATAAACAATTAAACTCAATTATTTAAATGTGTATATAATTAAGCTGACTACATCACCATATAATTTTTTTCACTTGTATCAACAAAAGACAAATTACAAGAACATGTATAGGCATGTATGTTTGTGGAATGTAGTGTCCTAAAAATGGCATAGTTAGAAATAAATATAGTTGGAAACCTTAAATTAGTCCAAAAATTATAAAAATATTTTTTATTAAAAGAGG
>JARHVA010010197.1:27500-50000 GCA_037957365.1 Torreya grandis
GACTATGCAAAGCACATACATACGACTAGATGGTTGGATGTACATTTTAAGATATGAAAGGATACATTCCCACTTGGTTCTATTATTTTAGTAGTTTATTTTACTAAGAATTACACATGCACACCCAAAATAGAAGTTCAATAGTAGTATTACAACTCATCAAATGTTTTAATATTCAGGCATGTAGCAGTCATGCATATACCTAATAGTATAAATTAATAACATATAATATTAAGGGAATACTATTTATATATTAATGATGATAGATCATATTGTTGAGACTATGTGGAAGGTTGTTTTCAAAAAAATTGTAAACATTTGAGTCAGAGGAACATTACTTTAAGTCAACATTACATTTGGCCAAATAATTTCACATCATAATTCAAAAATACATGGATGTTATACTAGTTAAATAGGATTCACATTACCACTAGTGTAGAAAACATTTGGTTTTTCAGCAACACTAGCCATGGAAAAGGGGAACATGATGGTGTTGGAGCATATGTAAAAAGAGCTATTATAAGGGAGAAGTTAGAATTTGAATAGGGTGTTCATTTGATAGATGCAAAAATTATGGTTGAATGGTGTAATGAGAATATGTGTCATGGTGCTCAAACAAATTCTGTTATTCATAGTCATTTTTGGCTAATGGAGGAAGACCACTTGGCAAAATATGAGGATTTTATGACTCTAAAAGGTTTAAGTGACCTCCACTCATTTCATAGCTCAAATGCAAATTCTTAGACTATTTATATGAGACACTTGCTATGTTTTTGTTCTACATACATGTAGTGTATTTGGAATGAGTGTGAGTCAAAATAATGGGTGGATGATTACATTTTAAAACCTCTAATTCCAATCAACACATAAAATGTTCCAATAGCATTGTAACTTATATATATTCCATCATCAAATGAATTTGACAATGTATCTGATCTAGTGTAGCCAGGTAGAATTATATTCATTATGTAAAATTTATTCTCATCATATTCATATATTCATATAATTTATTCTCATATATATATATATATATATATATATATATATATATATATATATATATATATATATATATATATATATATGAGAATAAATTATATGAATATAATATATATATATATATATACAACTTGAACTTTGATAACATTTGTTGTCAGTGTTTCCACTCTTTGAAATGGTAGTTTTTTTGCACTTTCAAGTGGAATCAAATGTCATGACAATATGATAACATGTAATTTTAATATATAGAATGTGATAAAAGTGATACATTCTTAGGTGGAGGTCCCAAAGGTAGAAATGCCAGTTGGAGCTTGAGAAGTTGCTTGTTCGCTAACAAAAACATGCATTTTTGGACCCATCACTGCAACTTATCTACCGGATTAATCTTGAGCTTCCACCTAAGTGTTTGAGGGAATGATTAGAGGGATTATGTAGGTATGCATAGGATATAATGGTTCATGTAAATTAATTATATTTTTCATTCAATGTGTGTTTGAACTTAGGCTAAAAATGCATTTTTCTTATACTGGCAAAGGTGTTCTTGAGGCCAAAATGGTTGGTGGATTTATCGATAAGGCCTAATAGTCAACCAAAAACCTATTAATATACATTATCCACCCCATAAGATGTGTTGGTGATGTCTTTTGTCACTTAAGATGCATCAGAATTAAAGTATTACAATCATAACTTGAACTTTGATAACATTTTTTGTTAGTGTTTCTACTCTCTAGAATAGTAGTGTTTTTGTACCTTCAAGTGTATTAAAATATTTTGGAAATGTAATAACATATAATTTTGATATAGATATGTGTGATAAAAGTGATATATTTTTAGGTGGAGGTCCCAGAGGTAGAAATTCCAGTTGGAGCTCAAGAAGTTCCTTGTTCACTGACAAAAATGTGCATTTTTGGACCCATCGTTGTAACTTATTTAACATATTGATCTCAAATATTATACCTAAGTCATCATGGGGATGATGAAATGGATTAAAAAGGTACATGAAGAATATAATTTTTTATGAAATTGATTTATAGTTTTCATTTTATGCATGTTTTAACTTGGGCTAAAAATTTGTATTTTGTTGTATTGGGAAGGGTGTTCTTGAGGCCAAAATGGGTGGTGTGTTTGTCGATCAGGATTGATGGGATATAAATAACCTAGTCCTAGACATTATTTACCCTTATAAGATGTTTTTTCTGTCATTTTTCACTCAATAAGTATAAGAACTAGAATTCTCAAATCATAATTTGAACTTTGACAACTTTGACAACTTAAACTAGAGACCTAGAAACTTAATGAGTAATTGACAAATTGAAAAATTTGACAACTTTGAAAATTTTGAAAAATTTGACAATTAGATAATTTTGAAAACTTGGACCATTTTGACAACTTTGACCATTTTGATAACTTTGACAAATTTTACCTATTAGCATATTGACCTATTGACAACTTTGACAACTTTGACAAATTTTACAACTTTGACCTATTAAATTATTGACCTATTAGGTGGTAATTGACCTATCTACCTATTAGGTTTCATTTATTAATTAAACTATTGATGTATTGACCTCTATAAAAAAAAAACACTATTTATACCCTATTTTGGGTTAACAATCACATTGCAAAGGGAAGTAAGAGTTGTTTCTTAATCTTGTCAAGTATGTAAATTTAATAGATATGTAATTAGAACATGGTCTCATTGTTAAATGAGTTTTTTAATCTCTTAAAATATGAGTAATATATTTTAAATTGAACTAATACTCCATGTTGATGTCATAGGCCTATAGGGTGCATTACTATGTAGGGTACCTTTTTGTGCCTTTTTAAGCTTTATATGTGGAATTAAGTGTTGAAGTGTGTTTGATTTCTTGTAATAGGTTAAGTTAGGTATTATTTTACCATGTAATAACATCTATGATATAATACTAAATCATTGAGACCTATATCAAGTTTTGGAAAGTTTGAAATCTAAGAGGATTGCCTGGTGAGGAGATAGCGAAAGAGTGAGAGGATATTTTTGAATGTAATGTATGAAATGAGTTAGAGAATAAGGATATTAAACCTAAGTGATAAGAGTATCATTAGATATTTACAATACACACAATGAAATAATAATTTTATTTTAAAAAATATGGAAGATCCAAGATTTATACCATTGAAAAGAATAATTTTTTAATCCTCATTTGTGCATGTACAACATTAAATACAAAATTTGATAGATAATAATTTGAAATATTAGAAAAATATTTTAAAATAACACATAATGAAATAAGAACTAAATATAAATTAGATATATTGCTATGATAGGCATACAATATATGGACACACATGTCTAATGTCAATAATACATAGATTTCCATGATGGGCATACACAAAATTACATCTACAAACATAGTATCTAATGCTGGATAAATGTCATATTCACACATACAATTATAAAAATGAATAAATTTTCAATTATGTATACAAACAATTACATCTCATGTGTAAGACATTCTATTCATCAAATAGCCTCTCTCTCTTTTCCTTCCTTGAAGAAGATTCTCCCTTGGATGCCTTGCTAGAAGATGGAGACTCCTCTAATGTCTTGGATTGCTCCAAGGTCTGACTATGGGTTCTATGATCATAGATATATTGCATATAATCCTTTTCAAATACAAGAATTATTAAAAAATTAACATAAACTACATTCAAATAATTCTTAATAAATTAGTTTTAAATTACAATAAAAAATCATTTAAACATGTGCACTTATTTCAAGCTCATGATCTTGCTCAATCTAAATTTTCCGTCTCTTTCAAATCAATGATAGGCTTAGCTATTTGAATAGTCATCTCAAATATGGGAAGAACATGTGAAGTTGACTGAATCACAATCTTATTGGGACTATTAGCTGTCATAGGATAACCTTGCACACACATTACATTTACATAAGTTATATTTGCTCCAATTATATGTACTAAAATTATTAAAACAACTCTACTTTTACAATTAAAAATTACAAGAACTAATATATACCTTTATCAATGCCTATGCAGAGTATATTACAATAGCAATGGCTATGTTTGTCTCATCTTGTAGAGATGGAGGAGTGTCTACTCCAGCCATCAACTATTCATGTAAACAAGGTATCACTTAGTTTTATATAAAGTACATCAAATCTTATATATGGGAACTGAAATGATCAAAATGAGAACTTGTATATAAAATACATAGATAACTATATGACTGTAATGACACATTATAGGAAATAAGAAGACGAGAATGAACATGAAAATACACTTAGATATGAATTGATAATCTATCTATTGAAGTGTTAGAGGAGCAGCCTTGTACCAAAAATAAAATTAGAGGATTAAAATGAAAGTGAATATATAATATATACTAGTTTTTTTTCATTGATAAATATAAATATACTTAGGTCAAGATCTTTAATTTATACTATATTACATGTTGGAATATATTGGTTTTTGATTTATTAATTATCTAAAGATAAGGGTTTAACTTAGGTAAGACCCTTGTAACTACCTCCTTTGGGATGAATTTTCAAGATTAGTAGAGTATTTAGGGACATTTTAAATTGTTTTCTAATGGTGCCTACATTTGATGAAATAGAGTGATGAAGTATGATTGGCTTCTTAGGATTATAGAGAAATTAATGACGATTGATTTGGTTCCACTATATATAATAGGGATACTCTAGATTGTGTAAGTGGGCACTATTCTCACATCAAGTAGACTCCTTTGAAACATATTCACCAAATATGATGTGTCATAAAATAGTTTAATTTTCCCACAAGTCCCTTAAAAATGGACTATCACTTTCAAGGTTTTGATTACGATACTAGGCTTGTCAGCTAAAGGTAGGGTTGTGGCCTTGATAGTGGATTGTGATAGAGGTATGGCTTTTAATTGGGTGTAATACTTTGGTTATGTTGATGCACATAACATAGGTTTTATGTATTGGGAGACTTTATATGATTGTGGACACACAAATAGTGATATATTTGGTATCTCTACTATTTTATTATATTTATGGATAGTTTGTGAATGAAGTGGACACTTAATTATCATCAAAAGAAAAATTGGGAAAGAACTAATTGGAGGATTACAAGTACAAAAATATCCTATGTAGGTGGAGATTATGGTAGGATGACAACATTAAGTACAACCACCACTACAATATATGGATACTTAGATGTAGAAACAAACATAAGATAGAGGGTGAAGAGATGATGTTTAGGGGGATATAAGGGTAAGCATACATTTTTTACAGATGAACCAATAGGATAGGAGGAGAATGATAAGATGAGGTCGAGTTAGGAATTATACCTAGACTAATATGAAGTTACCTAAGTAAAGTAGTGAGTTGGTTTATTTTTAGTTTCTTTATTACTAAGTTAATATTTATTTATGTGACTAGAGATCTAATGTATTCTCTTGTTATATGGTTTTAGAGTGAATCACTTAGTTGTGGAACATGATCAAAGAAACTTTGGTTACGATTTTTTAGGTGATGATTATTTGAGCCTTAATAATATTTTTGTGGATGTGGTTCTCCATGTGAGAAAAAAATAGCATACATATGTTCTTATCTCTACTTATCATACATATATGGAGTTATCTCATAATAAGAGAGAGATAGTTGGCCTAGAAGAAAATGGGGTTAGTTTAGAGTCTCAGATAAATACTCTAACAATAAGATTGTTAGGGCTAGGGGAGGTTAGGCTCCATCTAGCCAAAAATAGTGGGAGGTACATCACCCATGTATGTATAAGCAAGAGACATAAGAGTAGAGAAACTATATCCCACATGTCACTCACCAACATTGGGATATTATCATAGGAGTAGAAGTAGGAGCCCTAAGCACAACCATTAGATGGGGACAAGTGCCTCCAATAGGAGCTTAGGGTCACACCATTGTATCTATTGTATGGAATAAGATAAAATCATTCCATAAGAGTGATTATGAATATAATATTCAGCAAGAGAGAGATACCAATATCTTACATGGAATATCATCCACTAGGGGAGATCATGATAATGGTGACACACATCAAAGATTGGATGGAATTACGCAAAAACTAAATAAAGTGAAAAGGGTCTTAAATTTAATGGATGATTATTTATTAGCTAAGCTGACGCTTGGCTAATGGGTATGCAAAGTTTATTTGGGATAAGAGTTTTTTCAATAAATAGTATGGACATGTTATTTATTTTATAACTTTTAGATAATGTACTCTTGTGCTAGGACTATCAAGAAATAATTGTGAATTTAGATATGCCCATAGTCACTTGGGTGACATTCAAGTAAAGACAACACTTCTTATTGGATATCTACTTAAATGATAGGGTAAATGCACTCCATAAGCTCTATCAAAATGCCAACACTAAAAATTAATGTAATGCATGTTTTTTGACCTTGCTTTAGTACATGGGATATATGTAAACATCTTATTTTTGAATACAAGTTATGTTATTTTTGCATTAATTCTTGGTAAGAGAAGTTACAAATTAGATGTAAAGAGCAAAAAATATATGTAAACACCTATAGTCCTAAGAAATTTCAAGAGAAAAACATATATGCAAATAATTTTATCATTTGTATAGGTAAATGGTGTCATCCTAATAGAGGTAGATGTAGTTGTTGATGCCCTTGTTGTTATATCCAAATATGAAAACAATTATTGTGAAAAATTGATTGTTGTACATGAAGCCTACCTCTAGGCCAACAAGAATGTAGAATGTTGACACATTGCATCATCCCAACCATCAAAGATTGGGCCAAGGGAAAAGCTTTCAAGATAATGGGAGAAGAGGATGTTTCCACATGGAATCATCCCAAACATCTACATTCTTGGGGATACAGGTGAAATATGATAACTTGTCTAACATATGGTTAAGTGGTAGGACACCATGTATAAAGAAAGCTACACTAGATCATGAAGCCAAGCTAGCATGGCCATGGAGATACTGAAGCTACCATGTGGATGTCATCTATGTCAGCTTTGAACTATCTTGAAGTTGATATATGTCTTAACATATTAACATTGAAATCTTTGGTGAAATCTAGTTAAAGGGTTAAGTAACAATTGGATGAAGAAATTTAGACTATAGGCTTCTTATTTAGTGGATTCACCTATTAGAATATTATTTCAGTTATGATATTTATGCTTTGTGTTTGGAAAGTATTTTATTTTTAATTATTTTTTGTAGGTATTTGTTTAGTATTTATTGTTTCATGCCTATCCTTAAATAAAAATAATTGGTATGACATTTTGGTATTGAATCTCATGTTATAACACTGGTATCTGTGGGTAATGTAACTATTTCTAGATTTCTTATTTTTGGATGTTTTCTAATGTTATTTATATTGGAATGTATAATTAGAGGAGGACATCGATCAAATCATGGTGATAATCTCCTTGATGAGCATGAGCCTCCCATTCATCCAGGATTGAAGGACATAGGATAAAAAAATCCTCTTATCCATGTAATAGATACATGGAATCTTTTAATAGAGATTGCCTATGTTTTAACATGAAGTGGAAAGGAACTCTCCATGACATTCCTTGGATGATGAAGAATTAGTTGAAAGAGAAAGAGAGAGGTCTAAGATTCCTCACCATCACAATTCTAAAGGTGATATATATTTAAATCACCATGGTGAGTAACAAGAGAGATGATACTTAGAGCATCATCATAGACCTATGTTGGGTGACTTGGTGAAGGATATTATCATGTTGTATCCTGTTACATTTTATGGGACTCAAGAAATATTTGTAGTTGAAGACTGGTTGGTAAGTATGAGAGGACATTTCAACTTATATGATTGTGACCCCAGTGGGAAGGCCCATATGGGTACCCATATTCTTAGGGATACATACAATATGTGGTAGTAAGGCGATGAATAAAAACTCCACTTGAGACCATCATCCCTCACATAGGATTTATTTGTTGAAAATTTTATAGCATGTTACCTATCCCCCAGATATGTTAAAAAAAGGGTGGATGAATTTTATGACCCTTCATAGAGTGGTGTCACTTTGGCACAATATCAATGTCATTTTATGCATTTAATTATGTATAAGGATATAGTAATGATACCATCCAAGTGAATAGGTTCATTAGAGGCCTAAATTTAGAGCTAAATAACATAGTGCACATTTTAGCTCCTACAACCTTATTAGTAGTAGTTGAAAATTCCTATTTAGTTAAGGAGTCTCTTGAAAATACTCAGGATGCTTGAGAAAATGTTCATGGAAAATTTCACTAACAATGTAACTCAATCTAACAAGGTGTGCAACCTACACCTAGGGGAGGTTGGAAAGCAAGTCATTTCAACATTAGGCCCCCTCAACAATTAAAATAAGTGATTAATAATTCTAGGGGTAGACAACAAAAAAATTAGTTGGATAAATAGCATCATAGCTGATGTGATGGTAGACTTAAGGAGCATCATCAGTATAGGGTTTCACAAACCTAATAGTCCAAGTAGGTAAGACCATAAGGGCCAACTACTTCTCTCAAAGTAAGACCATCATGGTCAACTTCTTTCAAACCTAAAATAATTGGATACCCTATAGGTCAAAACCAATATAAGGGTGCTTTTTTCACATGTGAATCTAAAAATTATTTTGCATTAGAGTGTCCTCTTAGACCATAAAATTGTATAAGGTAAAAGGTCTTATTGTTAGAATAATCAATGGGTGATGTGGGTCAAGGACATAGGATTTATGGAATAGTGGATGATCACCAAGTAGAGCACCAAACAATAGTCATTGAGAGGATAAGTTTGATTGAAGGAATTTAAATTTAAATTTTGTTTATTTGATTTAAGATATTTAGACTCATTTATTTATCCTTATATTGTGGATCATTATGGGCTAGTGGCTATAAGGCAGATGATTATTTGGGCAGTTAAGTTAGCCTCTAGGGCCAAGTTGTCTATTAACTCATGAGTGAATAGTTGTGTACTGGACATGGTCATATTTTCCACTAAATTAGACTTGTGAATTATTCGTTTAGACACATAAGATTTTTTATTTTTAATAAATTGGATTTTGGATTATAAATCCAAGTTCTATTATCATGATAAGGTTATCTAAGGTGAAGATGACCTTGGGACACCTATGGTAATAGTTGAAGTCAAGAGACTTCTTTCCCTTCCCATGATCATTTTGATGTGACTCAGTAGGATTTTAAGGAAAGGATATCAATTATTTGATATCATGGTAAGTTATAAGTTAAGTGAGTCAAAGAAGGCTTCTTTAGATGACCATCCTATTAGGTGGGAATTCCTTAATGTACTTACAAATAGATTATTAGGTATGCCTCCTTTGTAGGAGATTTATTTTTAGATTGACTTAATACCTTGGGTTAAGCCCATATTGAAATCATCATATAAAATGAACAAAATGGATTTGTGTGAACTCAAGTTAAAACTTGAGAAATCATTGAGGAAAGGAAAGATATGTTCTAGTGTGTATGCATGGGGAGCACTTGTCATACTCTTGAAGATAAAAGATGGATCACTTTGATTGTGCATAAATTATAACCAATTAATTAGTGTAAAAATTAACAATCATTATCCCTTACCTAAAATCGATTATTCGTTTGATCAAATATAGGTAACCAAGGTGTTCTCTAATATTAATTTAAAATTTGGATACCATAAATTTCATGTTATAGAGCTTGATATTTATAAGACAACATTTCATATGTGTTATGGGTATTGTGAACTTTTAGTTGTATAATTTGGGTTAATAAATTCCCAAAAAATATTCATTTGTCTTATGAATGTGGTGTTTCACCTTCTTGGACCAATATGAACTAGTATTTCTTGATGACATTCTGATCTAATCACAAAATGGATAAGACATTGAGGACCACTTGAGGTAAGTTAAATATCTTTTGAGAGAGAATTATTTGTTTGGAAACATGTATAAGTATACCTTTGAAAAATTTGAGGTGAAATATATTGGGAATATTATTTTAAGAAAATGATTCTATATGTATTCTACCAAGATTTGTGATATTATGTGATGGTAAACACCCTCTAAAATTAGATAGGTTTGCATCTTCAAGGGATTGGTAGGATATTATAGATGATTTGTTAATAATTTATCTTAAATTGAGAATCCCATCACTTAAATTAAGAAAAAAGGGAAGAATTATGTGTGGACATCAAGGTGTGAGGAAGATTGTTAGTTGATGAAAGAGTGACTTACTAGTGCACTAATTTGGAGTGTGCCTAATCTTACATTAGAATTCCTTGTTTGTGCTAATACATCAAAGGAAGGATTAGGATAGTTACTCATGAATTAAGGTAGAGTTGTTATGTATTAATATAATAAACTCAAGGATTATTATATGATATACCCCATGAGTGATATGGAATTTGTAGCGATCATTCATGCTTGATTAATATGATGACACTTATTTCTTGATCATTATTTAATTTTAAAGATATATGATTTTATTTTGTAACATATATTTATTCATCCTAACCTCAACACACATCAAATATGTTTGATGAAATTATTTTGAAAATATGAATATGATACTTTATACACCAAAATAGAGGAAAATGTAGTTATTGATGTCTTTTATAGAAGACACCATGAGTAGGTAACAATGACTTTATAAACTAATCTTAGGAATTAGATTATGAACCAAATTTTGGATGACATCATATATAAAGAGGTACGCCAAATATTGGATTATGGCATGAATATTCAAGTTTAATATTAAGGTTATTATCCTGATCTTGATTATTTTGTATGCCATAAGGGGCATACATATGTTCATTTATTTCTTATCTTGCATGAGCTAATTCTATATAAGTATAATAAATCTCATCACCAAGTGAACCTAAGAGTTAAAAAAATGCATACCAAGTTAATAAAATTATATAATTGGGGTGATTTGAATCATGACATTGATTATTTCTTATCTTGTTGTCTAGAGTGTCATAGGGTAAATTTTGAGCATCAACATCCAACAAAATTGTTATATCCTCATGAGATTATTAAATAGAAGTGGAACACTATTTCTATGGATTTTATTATAGGATTGGCTACCTTGAAATATTGTCATGATTTAATCATGGTAATTTTGGATAAGTTACCAATGTATCTCATTTTTATCCCACAAAGACCATTTAAAATGTCAATTTAGTGTAAAAGGTCTTTGTAGATGACATTGCTAGATTGAGTGAAACTCTATATAAGATTATTTCAAATCAAGATTCAATATATAATTCAAACTGATGGAATTATTTACACAAATCATTAGGAACTCAACTCAATTTTATTGCTTCCTACCATCCCAAGACTGATGGATAGTTTGAGAGATTCAATCAGGTCTTGAAATACATGATGTTCATGTATGTTATAGACCAACAATCCCATTGGGAAGACTATTTGTATTTTATTAAATTTCTTACAATAACAGTTATCATAATTTTATTTGGATGGTAAATTTCCAAATTTTATATGGCCAAGCCTATATAACCCCATTGAGCTAGGACAAACTTGATGATAGAGTTGTGATTGGCTCAGCCATGTTAAAAGAGATGGATTGGTAAGTGGCTAAAATTTACCATCACCTACAAACTACTAGGGACTAGTAGAATAATTATGTTGATGAAAAATTAATTGAATGATATTTTAATGTGGGTGATAATTTTTTTTTGAGGGTGAAACCAAACAATATCCCCATCCATTATGGAAAATGGTGACACCACATTTTGTTAGACCATTTGAGGTCTTAGATACCTTTAATCTAATAGCTTATGGATTGCCCTTTCCACCAGGACTATATCATGTTCATGATGTATTTCATGTCTCTATTTTGCATCAACATGTTACTAACATTGATCATGTACTATATTAAATGCCCTTGTAGGTTGATAATGATAGGGCTATGAGTTTGGAACCTGTTAGGATTTTAACATGTAGGGTATTGACAATTCAAAGTAGGGACGTATATTAGGTCAAGGTCCAATGGAAAAAATATTATGAATCACCAAAATCTTGGGAATATGATGTACCTTTTAGGGTTTTGTATCATCACCTCTTTTATTTACTTCCGTATGAAAGTCAACATAAGGGGAGGGAGATGTAAGGCCCCATTTTACATAGTGCTAATATTTGATAAATATGACTATGAAACAATGAATTATATATTCTAATTATTATTGAATTATGTTTTTAAGGAACATTTAACTAATACCTAGAAGGATTTGTGAATGCTTTTCATGTGTTGGGTACCATGAGAAAGAGTTATTATCAATCATGTTTAGCATTACTTTCTTTTGAAAGTATGATGCTTACATTTTATTTATGTAATGTCTATTTATGAAATTTGATTATCTCTATGAGATATATTGATTTAAATCATTTTGAATAATTTAATTTATTTTAAGATTATGAAATGGTAACTAATTATGTATTGAACCATATGAAATTATCCTCATATATTTTGATACTCCATCCATGATTGGCTATGATTAACTGATTAAAATTTTATTATTTTATTAAATTCCATAGATTCAACCATTAAGTTAGATGGAATTAATATGTGCATCAAGTGTATAAGAACATGAAAAGGGAAAATGAAGGAAAGAAACTATGACAATAATGGTTATATTAGTAATAAATTTTAAATCATCCCAAAACCTTACTTAGTATTCAGCTACCTAGTCTACCACCCGTGAGATGAAGTGTATGATTAGTGGATAGACATTAAGATTGTTTGGTGAAACTGATTGATGCCTAACCAAAATGATCATGTAGCCAAACATAGAGAATTTCTAGTAGCCAATTAGTATATATTCATTTGATTGCCTTAGTACTAGGATCAAGTGAGAAAGGAGGTAAGGGGGTGTTGAAAGCAACCACATGAGAATTCAAAATTCTCATGCATCTTAATGGAACATTGGAAAGAACTTCACTTAAGGAGGCATGGGATAACAAGTGATTGGTGATTATATTTTGCTTTGATGTCTATAATAATGATTCAAACTCTTTTAGTTTAGTAATTTTTTATATTTTGAAAAGAATTATATTTAGTATGAGAAAAGGATAAGTAGTAGATATGATTACTTGCTTAGTGGATCCAAGTATATATAGATGGATGATAGTGCCTAGGTAGATTAAAAGCATATAGGTGGGCTTCCTTTTAACTTATATTTATGTTTTTCATTTAGAATTACATGATATATCATTTTTTGGTTCTTCTTGATTTTAGGGGAAATAAGACCACTTGGTTTATTATGTATATTTTTATTATTTACCCATGGTTGGGTTTTGGATTACATGTAATGATTGCCCATTTGAGGGACTCAAAAATATTTTTCCTCCTTATTTTGAATGAAATGATTTTGGTTATTTATTTATTCTTTTGTTTAAAGGATAATATGTTCATTTTTTTTATTATGCCAATCTTCTTTTATTTCCATGGTTGTGCATTGGATACCATGCAGTGAATTACCTATTGGAGGGCCTAATAGAGGTTATGTTCCTCCTTGCTGGACTTGGATGTTTTGAATTTTACTTAAAGTGTATTAATGTTATTGTAACATATTGAAGTAGTTGTCTGTGAGCATCATCTTCATGGTTGAATAATGAAAAACCCTCTTGTGATGGGCATGGTGGTATAATGCTTGACCTTACTATGAATGTCATGCTAGAAGATGTTAATCCATATCATCATGAGACATGATGGTGGATTGATTAACCCTCCCATAAATTTTTGAAAGAAGTAATAAAGTGAGATATCTTCTTTCCACTCTTCTTTCATCAAGCCTTATTATGTTATAAACCCTTACCTATTAATATTATATTCTTGAATGTTTTATTTCACTTTAATGATTAGTTGAATACTTGTTTGCTTTATATTTGGGACTAGAAGTATATTTGGGTGAGAATTAGGGTTAGGACTATAGGTAATGCATGATATCTCCCTTAAGTGAAAAATTATTTCTTAGATATCCACCCTTGCCTCTACCAAGTGATTTAAACATCCTCCTAGCTGGGAAACTTAAGATTAGGGGTGTCTATAACAATAGCTCGATGATGAAAAAATGTTGGTAAATGATCCTTCCTTCTTATGGCTATCAGGTACTCAAGATCATAAGGCAAACACCATTGAAGATTACTTGGTATTTCCGCACTTGGTCAGAATGAAATAATTATCTCGCATTTGTGATAAAATATAAATGAATCTATTGTATTAATAATGTTATATCAACAAGTCTAATTTTAATATTCTTGTTAAAGAAATAATTGGATAATATTACATCAATGGATTAAAATATGAGATTTATATTACTAAAAATTTAGAGTAAAATTGAGTTGTATCTATTATAAATATTTATGTTACAAGATGTTGGGAAGGATCCAATATGCTTAAAATATTCTTTAGCCTTTTAGAATATTTTTATAAATAAGTAGATTGATTTATTTGCTTACATATTTATCATGTGTGATTGGTATATTAATCATTGTGCATATTTGTTTGTCTAAATGAGAGGAAATAATAGAATTAAACTTATTAGAAATAAGTATAACTAAGATATTTATAACTATGAGATTTTTACTAGGAATAATAATTCATCTTGTGTAAATCAATTAAATGTTAGTGCTTTTTGTTATAGTTATGACCATAATAATTAAATTATTATGTATTCTTGTGTTGACCCTTTTTTGTAAAATGTGTCATCTCTGGTTATGACCATTTGTATTTAGACCCTTGGGAACTAGTTGTTGTGTTAATAAAGATATTTGGCCTTATAAATTTTATAATAAGAGGTTAGGAGTTATTTAATTAAACCCTATTTTGAAAAATATCTTTATTATGAATATGTATCTCCTTTTTAAATCTATTATGGATTTAATATTTTCATAAATCTTGGACAAGGCTGAGTATAGATTAATTGTTAAAGTATATATTGTTACTTGGAATAACAATGGGAATAGTTCAATCAATATATATAAGGAGTTGTAAAGAGAGAATAGGGAAGTATATGAGAATATACTAGATGGTTATGCGATATTCTACTTATATATATTTAAATTATCATTATTATAATGACATCCTATTTGAATTGAGTCCCATATGAATTAAACTACTTTGTATTTTGGTTTTATTTGATACATTTATTATGTATTTATCATGATTACAATCTGAAACAAAATAACATTTGATATCAAAGTAATAATCCTTTGAGTTTAGAAGAGAAAATGTATATTGAGAAATTAGATGTATAATGGTTTATTAATAAGAAAATCCAAACACTATTTAGTTGCCCATGTTATGATAATTTTTCTCAAAATAATTTTATTTTATACTAATTTTTCATTTGATGTATCACCCCTAGTGGACAAGACTATTTTCTTTACCATTTATTGTATTATTCCTAGAAGTTATTGTGTCTAAATTTGTACTCTATTCCATTGTGAATTCAATCTATTTAGTTAATTCAATCATCTAGATATTTTAATTTCAATTATTGATTATGCATCTACTTTGGAATGTGTTCTACAAGACTTTCCATACTATATCAGTGATGAAAAATGATCTAGTTTCTATCACCTAGTGATCATAACTTTGCTAGAAATATTTTGATGCGTATCCTCTATGAATTAACTCAAAATTTTAGTTGTATTATAAACTCTACAATGTAATTATCATTAAGGTATTCATGTGGATAATTGATCTATAATTTTTTTATATGGATTTTCTTTTATAATTTATTAGATTAGTTAGAAAATACTATATCTATATATTTTGTTGTACTTATAAATGTTCAACAAACAAACTACCAATGAATATCTCTCTGATATATACAATTAATAAGCCTTAAAAATTTTATTCAAAGAAATTTATGTAATTTATTCAAAGTCACAATGAACTCATACATAGTCCTAATAAAATAAATTATATTGTCTAATAAGTCTCATTTGTTATACTACTTACCACTAGTATAAAAATGTTATATTTTTTATATGTATTGTTTACATTATTAATTATTTATTTATACTCTAGAATTGTCCTTTGAGTCAATATCAAAGTATCCATTCATCTAATATCTGGCATGTGTAAATTAATAATATTATTAGTCATAAATTATAGATTTAGTATTTATAATATCAGTTTGATTAATGTTTTATATTTATGTGCTTAAAGGTGGCCTCTAAATTTTTGGTGTAGTATAAATTTATATAATAGTTGGTTTAATAGCGTCAAAAGATAAAAATAAAAAAAATTCCTCAATTGTCACTAGATAATTTTTTAGTTGAATCTGACATTTGAATCAAAATTATTGGGGGAGCGGGGTTACAATATACAATCAAACTAAGTTTCAAAGTTCCATCTCTTAATTATACAAGAGATTAAATAAAAGGATTGAGACAATGGAGGAAGGTATTTAATGGTTAACCACTTGTGAAACCATAGTATTTATTTTTTGCTTAGCCCACCTAGGTGAGGTTGTCATTCAAATGATTATTATAAGGATACAATAAAATAAAAATTATTTTATTTAGATAACTGATATATATAATTATATCATGAATATGTATCTGAATCATATAACAATGAATTTGGCCAATATGAAACTATGTGAGTGTGTAGAACATGATTCCATAAAATGACCTAATTGCATTCTGAATTTAAGAATTGGTGTAAACACCAATGTGGAGGACATATTTCAAAAATGTGCCCACATTGTAATCTGGGTATAATTAATATTGAATAAGTGTGGATAACATGTTTCCAAAACATGACACAACTAAATCTAAATTTATGAATTTTTTTTATGTCATGCCTATGTGGCATACTATAAAGAAATAAAAAAATTGATATAAATGCCAATGTGGAGAACATATTTCCATAAAATATCCCCATTGCATTCTAAATCTAAGAATTTCTATAAGTGCCAATGTGGAGGACATGTTTCCAAAATGTTCCCCAACTATAATTTGGGTATAATTAATATTGAATAAATTTGAATAACATGTTTCCAAATCATGCCTCCACTGAATTTGAATCTATCAAAAATGGTGGATGTCATGCCTCCATGGCATGTTACCACTTATGATCCCTCATTTGAGATGAGGGGAGTATCAAGTGGTATTTACCTTACATCCAAATTTTTATATAACCATGTAAACCATGAAATTATCATGTATCATATACACAAAACATGTTTATATAGATATATCATTGAATCTTAAAGAGTGTGATCACACCAAGTCCTAAGATGCGTGATGCACATCATGGCAATGTTTATATAGTAATAGTACAATATCAACAATTAATTAAGCACACACATATGACTACTCAAAATCAAATCAAAATACAATGGTCCAAGGAGACATCAAACAAGGGGCATGTTCAAATGTTTCACAAATGAAGGAATACGACTTCATCAAATTTCCATAGAAATGAATGACATATTCAAATGTCAAAGAGGTAAACAAAGGCAAGGGGACTTTAAAATATGGAAAATATTAAAATGGTAAAATAAGAAATATAATTACAAGGCAGGACACTCATATATGTGTATAAATGAAAGAATAAACAACCATCATAACCATATCATACTAGTATTTAGATATATGTGATAGAAAAAAACTTTAAGTAGATAACGTATCAAGTATTCTACCAAAGATATAAGCATGGATAAAGTCATGCATAAGTACATATTTGAGGTTGGACATGATAATTAAAAGTCAACATATAATGATATAACATAGATGTATCATGATCAAAAAAGTGGATTACCCAATGTCTAAATTGAATGAGTAGAAGTAAGGCCCAACATCTTAAAGTCCATAGATCATGTATCTATGTATGTTTATATTAAACTCAAAATAGGTGTGAGACTCATTTATATAATAAGTACTGGTATGCCATTTACCAACATGGAACTAATAATAAATATGTGAAGGAGCTAAATTGATATGCAAATTCTTAACATATTTTTGTATTTTTATATTTATTTTTTTGTGATTTTGGCATATGTGACATGAAAATAATATCATATAATTGTATCTTAAAGATGGTCATAATTGTATCACCAATGTGAACCTTGTGTAATAAATTTGTGATGTTGTTCACGAGCATGCATAATTACAATATTTATCACTATAACATTTGTGATGCTCTGTGTATGTAAAATAGGACTATGTGGTCATGAGGCATAAATTATAGGGTTAAGGATTTGTGGAATACATTGATATGTTCTTTGTGGTTTATTTGAAACATGAGTAATAATAACGTGTGTAGGTGCCCTATATATTTGAATATGGTTTATAGTATATGAGGGTTATGTCAAACCCACTATGGACCTCTGATGTAGTGGCCTATCAAGTACTGACTGCATGGTAAAGGTGATTGAATTTTTCTTACCCTTTTATAGATTATTAACAATAAGAGCTTTGATGATTATTTTCATGGGTAAACAATTCTATTACTTTGGAGGATATTCATATGGAATTATATAAATTGTAATTACATGATAGAAATGAATGTGTTTAGCACACCCATAAACTATATAAGTTAATTATCAAAGTGAATATAGTCAAGGTCATCCCAATAACATATCAAAGACACCCACGGAGTATATAACTATGCATTGAAAAATCACATATGTAAAACCCACCTATAAAGGTAACTCAATATCACCTAAAGCTATTATGAGGTCCCACAAAATACTCTAATTGATCTAGCTGAAGGATGTAAATCTTGATTTATATAACCCAAATATGTAAGTAATATCATGGTACAAACTTTATCACTTTCACCATTTTCAATCATAGCACTGTATATAGGCTAGTGATGAAAGTATGTTCAAATTAATAAAGAACATATATATTAATCATCGTCCTTAATCTCACTATAATCAAAAGTAACGGAGGCTCTATAAACTATATGAGGTGGATGATATATATAGGTACCAATAATATCATCTAATGGGTGCTCATAATGAGATGGAAGAGGGTGTGCATTGTATGTTATTTATAAATTTGGATCTTTATTTAACTTTTATTGTAAAGGATGTTTAAATATTTAATGCTTTTTTTGGTCACCAGGTTGCAAATTTGATTCCTTAGAAGATCACCAAATGTAATATTTAAGTCATCAACAAGGTATTGGATATAATGTTTCAATTTAAAATATATGTCCATATAATTTCGAAGGTCTTAGTGATAGTCACAATAAGTCTTTGCATACTACCCTGTAGGTAGAGGTCTTATATCAACATCTATAGGATAAGGAAGATATACAAGATGAAGCTCTATAAGCCACAAGAATAATGAAGTGGGACACTCGAGGAAGTTTATAAATTATCTCCTTGGTGTATTGGATAATATAATTCCATTAAGTTATTTTGACAGCACATTAATTGTGGTTGTTATTTCACTTCTATACTCAAGAGGTTTGACCTTATAAATTGGTTTGATAGTAAACTTGGTATTGGATGTAGATGTAGTTAGTTTATTTTCTATATATTTAAACTTTTTCAGTGAAATAAATTTCATTTCATAATCATGAGAAATATGTTATAAGTCACTAAAATTTATAGATACAATGGATTCATGTCAAGGATCAATAAACAATTTTTAAAAATATCTTAAAGTTGTCTATCTGCAATAGAATTTGTGATTTTAGCCAACATTGTCTTGTATCTCAATACATATTATGGATAACTTCATTGGTTCCTTGTTTAATTTTTATAATTTAGGCATATGAAAAATTGGAAGTAATGTTACTAGATATGTGTGCCAAAAATTGATCCATAAAGGGTTTGGTGGCAATTATTAAATGAGTTGGTAAAGCATAAAACCACATTAAATCATAGTCTTTTAAGCTCCTTAAAAATAATTGGGTCAAAAGTTTATCATCTGAGGCATAATAAAGCTATGTCACATAAAAATATTAAATATTTTATTTGGCATCACCCATTACATCGTAAAATTTTAATTTAGGTTTAGTAAATAGGTGTAAAGATATATATGGTACAAGAGGAATATGAAACACCTTTTGTGAATCAATAACATAAAATTATTTCATAGATTTTTTTTCAATATTTTTAACTATAATTTGAATTTTTGTTATAGTTTTCACAAGATATTTCACCTCTTGGTATTTTAGGTTGGATATTTGAGAAGTCACCAAAGGAGGTGTACTAATAATATGGGTAGATATGGCACTGAAACTAGTATTTGAGTTGAATTATTTAGGTTTCCCATTTAAGAAGTGGCAATAACAGTTTAAAAAAAATTAAATTACATATCTCATTACTCCACCATAATTATTAAATGGTAATGTGGTCAAGATGGTTTTTATATAAGGGTATTACCCATAGATTGAGTAACATGATCAATATATAGATCTACTTGTTTATATATGATTTTTTACTTTTTAGTTCCTAATATTATTTTTAGGATCTTATCAATATCTTTAGGGTTTTGATGAGTATACACATGAAAAAATTTAATTTCTTGCACTTGTTTATGATATATTTTCCCATGTTAATTACTTTAATTAGACTCATGGTTTTCAATATCAAAATATTATTATATGATAATCTCATCAATAAGTTTTTAATTATCATCATCATTATCCATAGGATTATATTCTTCATTGGTTTTAGACATATTATGTGGTATGAGGGGAAGATAAATATGCTCAATAGAAACACCTCCCAATATAGGACTACATCTAGGTTGCATGCAAATTAATATAAGTAGGAAATGAAAATGTATAAAAATATAAAACCGTAGCTAACTTAAAACCATAGAAATTTGAAATAATTACATTTATATGAAGTAGGTTCACTAAATATTCAATAATAATATATATATTAAGGGTATATAAGATTAAAATGGGGAGTTATATCCTAGGGAGTAACAATGGTAGGGTATCTCTAATATAGGTAAATTATTTGTGAAACTCAAATAAACATACACTAATAACAGAAATATTTATTATGATGAGATATGGTAAAAATAGAAAGTACAACTACATTAGATATTTATATAATAATGAAAATAAGATACTTATTTACTTATAATGATAATACAAATTTGGATCTACAATAGGTATAAAGTGGGATGGATCTAGATTCTAAAATAACAAGTCGATTCTATAAATCATGCCTATTAGCATTAAACGATTCCATCAACTTGGAATGGTTGTGTTGATGCTACTATATTAATTGGTTGCGAATATTTATTATGGAATACCTACTTAGATGAGATGCAACCACATGGATACTTATGGTATTTGTGTCACTTTTGTTTTGGTACATTCATATCTAGGTCATGGACTATCACTCCTTGTCAAATAACAAAACCATAGTTCTTCATCTTCATATTGGCAGTGGGAAAATGGGTTGGTGGGCACATTGAATTAATTTTACACAAATATTCCTCCATCAATTATCATTTCCTATGTATTAAATAATATTAATAGGGGCTCAAACTTATTTATTTCTCCCTCATGTGTTATATTTTGAGTGAATCATGCAATGTATGATAAGTAAGTACAATAGTGACCTAGCTTGTAACTTGGAAAATGTAGTTATTACTAAGATCATTCATTACTTCAGAAATGTATATGAATTTACCTATGACTAATACAAAAATGGTATAAAATACATAATCTTTGTTAATTTTATTTCTTGATATAATAATTTTGGTAAGTTCCCTTGTGAGTAGCTAAGAGGTTTAAATGTCTTGAATGAATAAGGGTTGATTTTATATTTATATTAATGAAATTGGAGAATATCTCACATTAAATCACTTAAAATGACCATAGGAATACATTGAATTTTTAAATTTATGACTTTAGGTAACTAGACACTCATGTCATGGTAGGACAATTCATTAACGTAAGCATCTAACTAGGACCAATTGTCTGAATAGTTATAAAATAGGTGTAAGTCTAGAAATTATAGAGATGTAAGATAATCAATTTCATAAAATTTTGGGAAAGATAAAATCCCTGAGTCATTAGAATAACAAAGTTATAACTAAGATATAATAAATTAGGCACATAAAAATAATGTATGTGATCTTTTTAGTAGTGGGAAAGGTCTAGAAGCTCAAGGTATGTCCATGATATGATTTTTCCAATTATACAAGATTGATGTGATTTATGATACATAAATAGTGTCTAAAACATTTTACAATACATTAAAAATAATTATAGAGAACAAAAAGGCATTTTATAGTGTTTTTATCAAATATGTTAATTAAAAATGTTTTTATACTAATTACATAATATGTTGTACAAAATAAAAATGTTAAGGATATGGAATAATTGAAACAAATTGATTTATAACTTGTTAAATTTTAAAAATGATAAAAAGGGAATGTATAAGATAAATATAACTTATATATAAATTATATGCACATGATTATAAGTATCACGATGAAAATGACTATATTATTGTATTATGATATTGTGAATTAGGAAAATAGATTC
>JARHVA010010197.1:55000-77500 GCA_037957365.1 Torreya grandis
CCTGCTTTTTAGAATTTTCTATAATATTCTATTTTATTTTTGATATTTTTGTAGTTTTGAATATATATGATGTATGAATTATTTAAGTATAAAACTAATGTAGATGAAGAATTCTCACTATATTTTTCTGACTGACATTCATGTAATTGAATCCAATCAATTATATCCAGTGCTCAAATTTTGTGTGATCATGGATTGATCCAACCAATTTTCTTGAACTTACCATTCATTTCATATTTTTTATTAGCATTTTGTATATTTTCCTCTAAAACCAATTCACCAACATCAGAGTCTTTGCTATGAATTTTTTTTTCATATTCCCTTTGAATATGATTATGATATATCTTGATATGTTTATTTTCCTATATTCATGTACTATATAATTTTATCAATTTATTGATCGATTGTATTAATCCCCTTGAGGGATATCCATAAATATTGAATTTTTTATTATATTAGAAGAAAAACTTATGCACGATAGACCAAGGAATATGGAATGGCCCCAATAGATGTATAGATGCTCATGTGATAATCCCATAATGCATAAACAATTTTCTTATTCCAATCATCACCAAATTTAGCTACTCTCTTACTCAATATTTTGTTTGTTGTATTATTTATAGTTTTTTCTATCCATTTCCTTGAGGGTAACAAGGGGTATAAAATGTGTGTCAAATATTATATATAGTTAATAAAACTTCACACTTTTAGTCTTCAAATATGATCCATTATTTGTAATAATAGCTTATGGAAGCCCAATTCAAGAGATGATATGTGTCATTAAGAACATATGTGTGTCCTCTCCTAAAATATAATTTAAATGTATAACTTCAACCCACTTGGTGAAATATTCAATATTTTTAATTATAAATTTGTTCTACTTAATGATTCTATATTTATTTTTCCTACCAAATTAATCCCACAAAGCATGAATGACCAAGCCAAAATGATAGGTTTTAATTCTTGTAAAAGTAAAAGATTTAAATTTTTGTGGCTTTGGTTTTTGTCAAATTATTTTTAATATTACTAACATTCTTTTTAAATTGTATTCCAATAGTATCCTAGTCTAATTAATTTATATGACAGTGATTTTTACCTAAAATGTATTCCACATTCATTGTCATGTCTTTATTATATTGATAAATTATCCTCTTCAGAGTTTAGAAATTAGAGTAACCATCCATAAAATGATCCCTTAAAATATTATTCAATAATAATAACATATCAAGGAGTATATATTTTTAATATTTGCTTATCATTTCTGGTAAATGTATCTAGTGTAATTTACTTAAAAACTTATATATGTGTGAAAATAATTTTGTACCTATTATACTATATGTGGTTTAAGAGTCTAAAAAATCAACTAAATTTACATATAAAATTGATGTCTCTTGTAAACATCAAATAGTGAATATTTATAATTTGTGTCGATTGATACTAAAAATGATACACCAGTCATTGCATCAGCATGACAATTATTTTTTCTAAGAATATTTTGAATTTCAGAAGTATCAAAATATGTGCATATAGAATGTAAAAATTGTATGTATTGGATTAGTTTTTATTATTTTGTATACTAAACATATATTACTTTATTAAAAACTATCTTCAAATTCCCATTAATATTGATAGATTTCATTTGTAAGGAACATAGAGCATGCAATCCCAATATTGTAATCCTCATACTCTACAATATTGTTTGTGTAATAAAACCCCAACTAGTATGAAAATGACATAAGTTCTCATTCTGAAGTAATAATAAAAATGCATAGAATGACCATAAATAAAATACATGTATTATTAGTGGTATTATATGCAGTGACACATCTCTAAAAGTATCACTGAGTGTTGTTGTGTCTTGTAGTTTAATTTTATTAATTTATTTGCGATCTGTAGTCCTTTTAATGATTTATGGTATTTAATATTTGGATAAAAATTACATGACTAATATCACTCATTTTTCTAAATGTTTTGATATATGATGTTTTGAGATGATACACTTTAATAGATCCACCATAGTAAAAAATTTAGTCTCATTATTAATCATATATTGTTGAAGCTTCTGTGTGGAAAATACAAGAGTAAAACATATTATTTACATTATGGTGTATTTTTTTTTCATAATCAATTTATGTGTGATTAATATAACATATGACTATATACTTTTTATTTTCATCGTACCATTAGGGAAAATTTTAGTAGTGGATTTTCATATTCAAGTTTTATAAATTGACATTTGGTTATTTAGTAGGGTGCTTAAATATAGAGAATCACCTAAATTTTTGTGTTGAAAGTTACTTTTAATGGTTGACTAACCTACTATTTCAAATAATATACCTGCTTATAAATGTATTCTTTTGATACCTTGAAAGTTTATCTAGGTGGATTTGTGATTATTTATACTATTATAAACTATGAACACATTTAATCTTGTATATTTACATAGAATCATCTACATTTATTTTCAATCATCTGCATCTATTGTCAATCATCTGCATTGCTATCAATTATATGCATTTAATATCAATCATCTACACTTTATTTTAAATCATCTACATTTACTATCAACCACTCACATTTGATGTCAATCATTTGGATTTCATGTCAATCACATACATAAGAATCTAACCATATACATTAAATCAATTATTTATCTTCCACATACATATTTTTAATAGTTTGTGGTTCTTTAATTTTCCTACATACGTGCTTCTATGGATTTAGTAAAAAATGTTAAGGGAGTGAGAAAATTAACAAAAGAATTTTATTATCTTATTTTATTTAATCACCAAACATAAGTATTAAATATTAAATTATTTACTATATTTTTATTTATTTACACTTTCCTATCAATATTAATAATATTACAATGTTTACAACCATTTTACATGTAGAACCTGTAGATATCCCTTTTGAAATATTCCTCCACTAGAAGACACATCTAAGTATGAAATTCCTCTACTAGAGGATAATTACAAACCAGATGAGTTGTAAATATTAAAACCATTTTATTGATCTCATGAAATAATATTTTTAATAAAAAATTCAAATAAAAATAATATTTCAATATAAAAGAGACTGGAGGACATTAATGGTTTCAATGATGAGAACTTAATATGAAATGAGATTTTTACTCATCCAACACAAACATCAATTGAAAGTGACACTAAAGGATTTGTGAAAAAGAAGATGCCATGGATAATTGGAGGTCATTTAGGTCTAAATGGGTATCTAAATATCCATTCATTAAACCTGTAGAGCCACATAATAGTACTGACACAACAACAAAATGTAAATATGTAATATGTAGTTGGAAAATTAGAAAGCATAAAAAATGTAACTTAAGTTGGACACAATAGAGAAACATTATGGAAAAATATATGTGTCCATAAATAAAAGGAATGTAAAAACCAAGTGGATATCGATATGTAAAAATGAAAAAAAAAGCATCAATGTTAAGCATCAGTGTATGAAAATCATCATAAAAATAAACGGTACCTCATTGATAATGGCGGAAAAAATATATATTAATTAAAAAATGTTTATCAGTCAAATCTACATGAAAAATTATACAATTCTCCACTGTATATCATAATATTAAAAGAGGTAGAATAATATTTAAATTTTTAGATTATAAGATTTTATTTCATCAAAATAAATTTCATAACATTCCACAATCACGTAGGTGAGATAGTAGTGCTTGGTAAATGATGAAATGTATCATGATGATTGAAAAGTAGGGCATGTAAGACAAAATAAAATCAGCATAGTTCATCTCATTGTCCATTGTGAAGTAACAATAGTTGACAAAAAATCATAGGTTTGCATGCATTTTATACATTTGAGAACCTTTCTAGGTTAACCTCACCTATTATCTATACGTGAAATAGATTATGATTTTAATGTTAAGAAACTTTACAAATTGGTTAATTATAATTTTATGTATATATCTAGGATCTATTATTATGATATAGGTACCAAGTAAATTTGTGTTGGTGTTGATGGTGTATTGATAATAAAAGGGAACATAAATGGTCTTTGTGTTCGAATAAAAAAATTATTTGCACCATATTTAATTCCAATTAATTACATGACACATAAAATAAATATTGATTACAAAGTTGTTATCACATTTATAAATGTTTTAAAATTAGAGGAGCTTATCTATGACTTACATGCATACATGGTCAAGCAGTTTAAAAATATTTTTAGAGTTATAAGAAATTAAAATTGGAGTAGCTAATGGGATTTTTTTAAATATTTTTATATAATTTGGACTTCCAAATATGAGCCTTCATGTATACTATTTTAATAATATCCATCATTAATAGGTTTTACCTGTAAATATCAGAATAAAGTTAACAAGGCAAAATATTTGTTATACCATTTGACATATTTTTACACTCTAATAAACTTGTGTGATATTCTACCCAAATTCAAATAAATGAATTTTTTGATGAAACATCCACAAGAGAGATCTATATATCAAATAAATTGATACGATTTAGGAAATGGGTTTGTTAATCTCTAGATATGTTATACTTCTCACAATAAATATTTAATGGACAAGTATTTGGAATTTGGGAAATTTTAATTGATGTTAAGGACCCTAAAACCTATTTGAAATTAAATATTGATGATCATATTTATATGTTTGTTTATAGAAACGAGATAGCACTACACACTTTCCAAAAATTAACTGATATGGTTGGAGTATAAATTGAATAAATTCATGTAACATGCTAAATCTATGATAATTTTATATATGAGACACATATTAACTTGATAAAGATTTCACAAATATTATCTTTTAAAAATTGATATTTTTTAAAAAGGTATGACTTTCTTGAAGCCATGGGAGTGACAAATCTTATAGTTTGGAACACTATAGATGGTAAAGAAATAACAAGTAATTTATTCAACAAATACATGGGAACTCTCATTAATTATTTTAATGTTTTTGTATATAGAAATGGAGTTAATATTAAGGGTATTTTTTCAATAAAAATTACTAACATCCTAGTCAACACATTTTTGACTTAAAATGATTGATCAATATCAATGCTTAAATGAACTAACAAAAAGTGGTGATATTATAATGCTATGATTTTTTTTTTACCCTATTAGTGTTCTAAAATAAAATATTTTAAAATATTTTAAATTATATGAATTGTGCTGAACAATGATTCTATGGTCCTTGGAATATGAAATGGTATATACTACATTATATTTGTGAAATCAAAACTTGAAAACATATTCGACAAAAGTCTTGAGACATGTTTGAGGTTGTATTTTTCACATTATATAATGTACACATTTATATATGAAAGATATTTTCAATTTGGGTTTATCTTTGTAGAATAAGAGGATTCAATAATACAATTACCAAAAATGATATTGAAAATATCTCTAATATTATACATAAAAGTATCATCTATGAAGAACGGGTTGAAAAAGGATTATTTCCAAAAACTAAGTTTTAATTTGGTACATGTTTGAAATATATTGAAACTAAAATCATATTCATATTTAATTTAGTTATGTTATTTATTAAATAGTATTTTTTTATTTTTAATTCATATTTATGTTACATAACTAGTAGTCTTGTATCAAACGGTCCCTCATAGGCTCACAATTATGTTTTTTTATGAGAATCCCTTAATTTATTTCTTTACCAATATTTATTATGAATTATTTAAAATTTAACATATACTAAATTATATAACAATTTAAATTTAAAATATAAATGTAAAATTTAAATTCCATAAACTGTAAAGAAGCCACAAATACAAAATATATATTAAATATTATAGATAAGATAAAATTAAAATTACAACTTCTAAGGTTCATATTGATTCCTCAATTTAAAATATTTTCAAAACATAAATACAATGCTCACTATGTAAATCTCATTATATGACAAACTCTTGGGTGTCTATGTACATTTCTTATATATACGATGTTTTTATTCCTTGACTTTCGACTTGGCTTATGTTGTCCCTTAGGATAACTGATTCTATAAGATATTTTATTGCACCATTGATATTGGTATGATTTTCATTTTATTATTTAGAAACCTATGTTGCCAAAAATAAGGTAGGGTTAACTTTATCCTTCTATTTAAATAAAACATTATGATATAATCTATGATCCCTAATGATTTTCTTCAAAGTATTATTTTTATTATTCACTGTAGCAAGACTTTCCTTGAGTGAAATAGCTATAATTAAAATTTTCCACTATATTTTAAGACGTATATCAATGATAACAACATGATTCTTCAAATTTGTATATTTTGACTACAAATAAACACCAGATATTAATTAAATAAAAATTATAAAAACAAATATTTATTTCAAAAACTAAGAAAGAGTAAATCTTACCATGACATTTTTTTCCTAGTAATTATTGTGAGGCATTTATTTTTTTCCCATTTATTTTATTATGCTTGGGCTTATGCAATTAAATTTTCAAGCCTATTTAACATTATATAAAAACTATCATCACTAAATCTATTATTGAAATTAATAACTCTAGAAAATTATTAGTTGAACAAAACATCATTTTTTATAGGATGAGGTTCAACCAAGGAAAATAATTTAATGCATTATGAGTGGTTGTGTTAACATGTATTGATTTCTTAATAAAAAACATCACCCAATAGTCCCATGATTTTAAACCATCAATGTTACCAATGAGCACTTCATTAATAAAGGCCTTAGTATTATAATACAATAAATTAGTCAATGGAAAAATGTAATGTGATCATCATAGTACATGATATCATCAATAGGATTGTCTCTAGTAGGTAAGGAGGTGGATTTAAAAAGTTGTTGAAAATTCTCTACCATAGTCATCCAATAACATTGTATCATTTCATGAAGATTAAAATATTTCATGGGGGTCCCATTATCAATCCCCCAAAACTCATCATCAAGATCAAATTTTTTTTAAGAAATATGGTTCTCACTACACTAAGGAGAGTACCAAGAGAAAATTTTGTATACTGAGATGTTTTTAAATGTATAGTGCCAACATTCTACGCCATAATGAAAAAAATACTTTTCCTCTTAGTTGTAATGAGAGGTGGTTGCAATGGTGGTTGAAAATTTCTCCTTTGAGTGGGAGTTTGACCTACAAATTAGATAGGATAGTCTCACATAAAATGGAAAATAAAATAAATTTAATATTAAATTGACATATACCAAAAAACATTAATTTAAACTATGTACCTTATTTTTAAACAAACACCAAAAAATATTATTACAACTGAATTCTAGTAGGTGTTGGTGAATGATGATGGGAATTTTAAGTTACAAATTATGATGATGTAAACATAAAGTATTAAAATGATATAATGATCAATTTATAATTTTTTATAATGAAATTATCAATACTGATATTGACATTATATAATAGGTTATAATGACAACATGATATTAAGCTTTACTAAGATGTGGTGGAGTTGCAATCAAACTCCTCATACATTTATGTATAAAAAAATGGTTCTGGAGATAATTTCTCATCGATGTTTCAGATTGAGTCAATGGAGGCCTCAATGGGTTGATGAACCCTAATTATTAATTTTCTTTTGGTAAAGGTTTTAGATAACTTTTGATTGATTAAATAAAGAGAATAATAGTTGTATTTAAGAGATCATATAATCATTTTAAAATAATTATAGTGCATTTCAACCTAACCTCCTAATCTCTAATTGAAAGTGAGTTGACAAACATTTTTTGATGAAGAGTGGTTAGAATATTTATGCCCTCCAATTGGAAAAATACCATTGTTCAATGCAATAATAAAATTTGTACATGAAAATGTAGGATTTTCATTTCAAAGAGAAAAATGCAAATCATCCTTAACTAGATTAGATAGATATGAATATCAATCAAATTATTGATCATTGAGAGTGCATAGGATATACACAATAGCCCATAATGGAATGTCTAATGATCTCGAAAGTAATACTAATATGACTTGAAAATTTCAAACATGGCAAGAAGAAAAATATGTGCTACATATTAAACTTTAATCTCCCTTTTGTTATGACTATGGTTAGTTTTAAATAAAAAAATATTAACATGGTATTAGTAATAACCACTAACAAAAGTAAAACTAATTTATAAAATTGACGAGTTATAAAATAAAATCATCTTACCATCCATCTTCAATCCATAGTGAGATTCCTAATACTTTTTTTCCACATTGAAAAGCAAAGCCTTCATAGTAACATGGATCATGTTATTATGGGGTAGGCCTTTTAGTCTATGGATGTCCTTGGGACTGATCCCAAATGAAAAAATGTAAGTTGATTTTAATTTTAAATTTCTATTATGTAATGTTAAAGCTTACCAATTGATATTTTACCATGCAAGTATTTGTCATATTCTCACATGTAAACAATCCCCTTAAAATTGCACTATTAGATACATTCCTTACATGTATTTTATTATTATTAGAGATGTTTGAGGATCCATGTTCACATTAGAATTTTGTAGTGTGTTTACATATCTAGAAATGAGATTGGGTAATCCATTGTTGTGGTGGTTTTAGAAGTTATAAATCATGTAGATTTGTAGGTAGGGAGGGGAGGATTATCACCGAAAGTTAGAGTGTAAGAGGATTGGATAGAAAAATAAAAAATGAGGGGTGATTGGAAATTTATTGAAAAAAATTTGGTCAACATTAAATACAATGGTATTTAATGATGAGTCACATGTGCAAACGGATGGATAACTTATGTAGGTGGATTGACTACACTAGCATACTGATCATCTATAGGTTGCACATGTACTCAGTTCATCTACATATGTAGCCAAGTTGTTTGCATAAGTATTCATTCCATCTACATATTTAGTCTCATTTTCGACATATATAGTATAAACATATTCATATGGAGTCATGATATCTGTATATGTAGTCATGTCATCTGCATACATAGTATGACCATCTACATAGGCTATCACGCTATCTACATATGTAGTCATGGTATCTACATTTATAGATTATTTTTATTTGTATACAGATGGTGAGGGTGAACTGACATAATCACATGTGGACAACCTGGTTATACATATGATCATCCTTGATTTGGCCCTTTCCAATGTCTATTTCATATACACAATTATCCACCTTCCAAAATGATTTTCCATAAATTTTAAACTAATTAACTTGAAAAACCCCAAGTTCATTTTAATATTGGCCACTAAAATTTCCCCTACATATTGTGATAACAAAGCACCAAGTGCATGATTTTTAGCTGAAATATATAGTAAGAATGGTTTATTATGGTTCAAAGGCATGCGAATAAATGGATTCAAAAAACATTATTTAAATTGCTCTAAACTCTCATGACATTTTATTTCCCATTAAAATTTTTTACCCTATTTACTAACCTCACAAAGTGTTTCATCTTATCTACTAACTAAAAAAAAAAAAAGTAATATTTTCTTTGAATTTTAGCCTATTCAGATCAAAGTTGCTTCAACCCTTGACGTAGAGGCATATCTATAATATATTTTATTTTTCTAGGATCAATTTCAATATCCTTTGTGATATAATGGAACCTTATAAATTTCCTAATGTTACCCAAAAACAATTTAAATTTTGGATTCAAACATATATTATACTAATGTAATCGCTGAAATATATATTATAAATCCATTGTATGATCTTGTGCTTGTTTTGATTTTGTGAGTAAATCATATACATCATTTTTAACTATCTCTTGAATGGCATCATGAAAATTGTGTGCAGGGCTCGCTAATATGTATCTCCAACATTTTTTAATCCAAAAGACATTATTATGTAACAAAAAGTGTGCAGGGCTCGCAAATATGTATCTCCAACATTTTTTAATCAAAAAAATATTATTATATAACAAAAAGTACCCTATGGTTTGATAAATGATGTTTTTATTTGATCTTTATTAAGAATTATGATCTGATTATACCTGATGAATCCATCCATAAATGATAGCATCTCGTATCGTATGGTAAAATCCACTATAATTTCAATGTTGCGTAGTGGAAAATAATGTTTAGGATAATCCTTATTTACATCTGTAGATTTTTAACAACAAACAATTTTACATTATGTTTTACCACCGGAAGAATATTAAGTAACCATTGTAGATAAGCTACTCGTCGAATGAAAGGTGCACCAAGTAATATATGAATATCTTGCTTAACTAGCAACACTATTTTGGATGCATTTTGTTTATTTTTTATGTGACTAGTTTTGCACTCGGTTAAAGTGGTATCCAATGGAATGTGACCAAAGTATCAATGCTTGGCATATTATATTATGTCAAAGAAAACATGTAAAGGAAATCATGTAAAGCTTTTCTTACTAATTTATTCTCATCATTTTTAACTGTAGCGACAAAAAATATTTTTCTTGGATCTGTATTTGTTCCATAATTATACTCAACTGACTTCTCAACTATAATTATAGATCGATCTTTGATATAAGTTGTAGTAGGAATTGTAACCAAACCATTAGCTAGTAGATCATTTGGTGAACTTTCGTACTTTCCAAAATATGCACGAGCATTTATATAATGAGGAAAACTATTCTTATAATATAAGGGAAATACTCATATGTTCTAGAATACTATAGAAAATACTAACCGGTATAAAAATTATCTATTGTCAAGAGATCTGGTGAAGGGGTTTCATCAATGAGTTCTGGATATACAACTTATAATGTAAATATAGGAGATTGAATGCTTATAATGGTTGATATCTTTGCTAAAAATTATAGGTGGGTCGGTATATGTCACTGAGTTTGATATGTTGGAATAATTTTTATATCCAAGTCCTTGCTTTCCGTTGTCTGTAGATGCCTCAATAGGATTAAAAATGCCTACACGTTAGAAGACTAATCTTCACTACATAAGTAATTATATCACCCAACGACGACCTCATCAAATTGGAAACTTACTATGTATATTGTTATAGCCCATTTACAAGCCATGTCGGAAGAATAACACATTGCGTTTTGGTAAAATATGGGTGTGTATGAAAGCCGTATGAAACGTTTATCAAAATGGCTCAATAAGACATGGCCAAGATTGTGAAATTTACATGCACAGAATGTATTTTCTAATGATCTTATTTCACTAGCAAGTGTCAACTCAAATTTCACAAGTTTATTTGAATATTTAAAACTATTTTATTTACCCAGCCTACGTGGAATGTGGAGAGAACACGAACGGTTCAATTTACAACGGATTCCATATACTTTAGTATGCAAAATCTGATATTTAATCCTTTAAACGTCCCAAAAATATGTATATGTAATATAGAACTTGAGAATTAAAACATATTCCAACGCGTAGATCCTATGTATTGCCACGTTGGTCCTCTATATAAAGTCAATTATCGTCAGCTGGACAAAATAAGACATTGATGAGTTATGACATACTTAATAAAACGTCTGCCCATGAAAATTTCTCTAATATCGATCACCTCAAAAGTATGGAATACATAATAATTTAAAACTTATGGAGACTCTGAGCAAATAATGAACCTTTGGTTGGCTATGTTTGAACATTAAGGAGCTAAAATTTATTAATGGCTATCACCACCATGCATATAGACAACAAAAGTGTGTATCATTCATGAAACATAATTATTTCAATTTTATATATTGAAATCAACAAAAACTCTCGGAAAGAAAAAATGTCTTTTTACATAATATTCATCTAACAATACTATTCGCTCAACCATAGGCATAAGCCTGTTCAAGGCCATACAAGGAATTCAATTTTATATCAATTCCATGAAACCTCCTTATTCTTGGGGATAAACTAAAGTATTGCAATGAATGACACTCGAATGCAGGATCACCTAAATTTATGTATAGAGGATATATAGAATGATCAAGCAAGAATAAATCTGTATAATGATAAGCATTAGATTATCAATCCTTAAGAGTAGAAGACAAATTGTACTGGATAATTAAACCCAATAGATCCTTGCCAACAATAGACAAATGTTTCTTGTTGGCTATTGCTTTGTTATTTCCCTGGTATTGTGGACCCAGAAGGCTAAATATATTTTTCCCTGTAGTGAGAGCAAATCTGCACAACAAAACGCGGGCAAAAGTGAACACTAGCCATTGGAGCTATGGATAATGAAATATAGCTACTCCATCGTTTACCTAGGCAAGGTTATCCTTTCAATAATTATTATAGGGACAATTCAAGCAAACTTTGTCATAATGACATAGTAGATGATACAAAAATAACAACCTTCCACCACAGTTGCAATGTCTTGCTTGTTCCACGGGGAATAGTTCACATTGATGTTACGAGGAAACCAAATGGTATAGTTAGATATTATGTGTAAGCATTAAAATGAAAACATTAAAAAGAAATGAAAATTTTTCTGGAAGAAAAACAAGGACCCTAAAACTTTAATTAGTCATTCCTTAACTACATTTATGACTAGCAAGGAATTTTATTAAAACACCGGTGGTACCATGCCATTCTGTTCATGAAGTCACATACACAATATAATGTGAAGAATACTTGTATGCTTCACCTGCCAAGTATCTTTTCTAAGAGGGAAATATTTTATCCTCGTTCTTTGATGTCTTTTTCCTCAAAAGTTTTGAGTTGGCCTGGATTATTTTGCAGGCCTGTATGAATTGTTACGCTCCTTGTAAACTCAGTTTTTGGATTCTTAAAGAATTATTTTTATTTTTTATTTTTTTATTTTTTATTTTTTTTTGCTTTTCAAAAATGATTTAATGGAAATTCTAAGCAAATAAATCTTTTATTTTATTTTATTTTTTCTTTCCCCCTTTTTTTCCAAACACATTGTCCATGGGACTTCCACCTCCGTCGCTGTCTTCACCATTTGTAGACAAGATTTTCTCACAATCAACGCATTTAAAAACCTCTCCTTTTTAATTGTTCAATTCCAATTCATGAGCTAAATACCAAGAAATACTCTCTTGTTAACTTCACAATTTATATTTTATAGAAACTCTTTCTATAAAGCCAAGATTTTCTCCCAATCTCCAAGAAGTCATACAGAGAAATAGAATCACCACAATGAAAAAGATCTCTCCTTTGTAATTATTGAATTCGAATTATGACAATGGTCTAAATATAATTTTATAAAAAGTTAAAAAAAAAGGTCTTGTTAGCTTCACAATTTATATCCTATAGAAAGTCTTTCCTGAATTCATCTTTAAGGCATAAATATTGACCTTTTTATTTGGAAAAGAAAATTCTCAGCCTAAATGGAAATGACCATTTGTTAGCGCTACTTATTCCCAGTTATCTCCGCCTCTTAAGTCTAGTTAACTCTACTGCACATGAATAATGGATGATCTTGGATCTAACAATTGCATGCTTGAATAATGATTGCTCTCTCGTTGTTGCATGTGCGTGAGTTAAGCTAACAAAGGAGGATTACTTAATGTAAGGTTAACGCATATTTTATGTCAATGAAAAATTCTAAGTTTTTTTCAAGAAGCTGCGCTATTTTTTTTTCCTCTCTGTTTTTCAATCTGCAAGTTTTCAACCTAATACTACTTTTCCAGCAAGATCTATAATTTATTTTGCAGATTCCACTGCAACTTTACATGGTATCAGAGCCTGGTTGCCAGAAAGAAGAAGTACAGTATTTTTTTTGCAGATATAGAAGATCAGAGCTGAAAAATGGAATGTTCACCCTCTGCCATTCTCACACCATACAACTATTTTGATTGGAAGCCAAAGATTCTACTTCAGCTTAGAAGTAGAGGCCTCTATTGGATAGTTATGAATACAGAGGTTGAACCCAATCCAACAGTTGAAAAATCTAGATACTTCAACCGCATGGATGAAGCATTTGGTTTGCTATGCTTATCCATCTCTCCAGAATAGTTGTTTCATGTTGAGGCATGTACAACTCCAAACCAAGTTTGGAATACATTGGAGACTCTTTTTGGAAAGCAAGATGAAATGCGGGGTCATATCCTTGAAAATGAGATCAACTCATTAGATCCAAGGATTTTGGATAATATTCAAAATTTCTTCACAAAGTTCAAGGCCTTATTGCTTCAGCCCAAAGGATCTGGTATTGACAAATCCAAGGAAGAAAGCAAATTAATCCTTTCTATTCTATCAAAGTTGGGTCCAGAATATGCAGTATTTGTCTCTGCTTTCCACACAGTTAGGCTCACAACAGGAGCAACTGTGAAGATGCCCACACTGGATACCTTCATTGAGTCTCTAGTACATGAGCAGGATAAGCTTATAAGGATGGGCACATTGAAAAATTCCAAAGCTCATGCACTTGTTATGCATGCAAGTGGGAAGAACAATTCCAAATCCAACCAGCAACTCAAAGGCAAAGGGAAAAAGGATTCATATCCAAGAAAGGAAGGCAATCCCAAACCTCCAGATGGATCTACTGGCTCAAAAGAAAAGAAGGACAGAAAGGGCCAATCAAAGTGCAGCTATTGCAACTGTGGGTACCATCCAGAATCATCATGCATGAAGAAGACCATTGATCTCATGGCTCAAACACTTCAACAACATAATCTTTGTAGCCTTATTCCTGAGAGTGCCAAAAAGAAGTAGGAAGAAAAAGCACCTGAAACAAGAGACAATACTCATGCATTGATTGCTATTCATTCTTCTTCAGATGCATGGATCATAGACTCTGGAGCTTCACACCACATGGCAGCCACAAAAGAAGCTCTTTCTTCTTTGAAACCATATTCTGGTTCTCCTATTCTCATGGGAGACAACTCTCCTATAGAGGCAACTGGAATAGGGAGGGTAGAGGTTGGAATTGGAAGTTTTGAGAATGTCTTACATATTCCAAATCTTTCTATTAATCTTCTTTCTGTGTATCAAATGACACATACTAGAACCGGTAGGAGAGTTGAATTCACCCCTGATTCGGTCACCATATTTGACATGCAAGACAACTCCAAAATTGCTGTTGGTAAGGCAAATCATCAATCTCATCTGTACACTTTTTCTGATTTTGTTGCTAAATTAGATTCTACTTTACTTCTAACACATGCAAATGATGAAAGTAGAATTTGGCATGAAAGATTTGGTCATTTAAATTTTAGATATATGCAGCAACTTAACAAACAAGGAATGGTTAAAGGCTTGCTAGCCATAGACTTTTCAGATAGAATTTTTGAAGGAAGTGCTCTTGGAAAGCATCCACAAGAAAATTTTCCAAAGGGGAATGCATGGAGAGCCTCTTCTCCTTTAGAGCTTGTTCACAGCAATCTTATGGGTCCATTTCCTGAACCTTCCATGAGCAAAGCCAGATATGTGTTAACATTCATTGATGATTACACAAGATACACATGGGTGTATTTTCTCAAATTCAAATTTGAGGTGTTTGAGAATCTCAGGATTTTCAAAGCCCATGCAGAGAAGCAATATGGGAAAATGATCAAGATCCTCTGCATAGATAATGGAGGGGAGTATGTCAACAATGATGTCCAACATCTTTGTGATGAAGCAGGAATATAATTGTAGAACACAGTTCCATACACTCCACAACAAAATGGGGTAGCTGAGAGGAAGAACCGATCTTTGAAAGAGATGGCCAGCTGCATGTTGCATGCTAGGTCCCTTCCCTCCAAATTGTGGGCTGAAGTAATCAACTATGCTTCATACATACAAAATAGATCTTTTCACAAATCTGTCATAGGACAAACACCTTTTGAAGCATGGAGAGGCATACAACCAGAAGTCACACATTTTTGCATCTTTGGATCCCATTCTTGGGCACACATTCTTGCAGATAAGAGGAAGGCTTTGGAGCCTCAAAGCAAAGAATGCATGTTTGTTGGATATCCAGATGGTGTAAAGGGATACAGACTACTAGATCTTTCAACAAAAACACTCTTCATTGAAAGGAGTGTCTACTTTGATCAAAGTCTTCCACATGCATATCAGTTGCAACATGCCACCACTTCTATGCTTCCTCATCTTACAAATCTCAAAGATACATGCAATCATTCTGATCTTATTTCAGATATTTTTGAATCTGATCCAGAGGAACATGAGCATGCATATGCTGATCCACAACCAATCCTTGATTTGGATTCTAGTGATGATTCAATATCCCATGTGGAAAATCAAAGAACAAGGAGCTTAGATGATATATATGAAGTCCCTCATGAACTCTCAGCTACCGAGCCCATCATGCTGATGCATGCTTATGTGGTTCTAGCATCTGACCCTCAAACTTATGCAGAAGCTATAGGGAATTTGCTTTAGGAAGCAGCCATGGATGAGGAGTACAACTCCCTCATTACAAACCAAACTTGGGACTTGGTTCCATTTCCTTCCAATCGCAAGCTTGTTAGATGTAAATGGGTCTATAAGACAAAGAAATCAGTAGATGGACATGTGAGCAGATACAAAGCACGGCTGGTCGCCAAAGGTTTTCAATAAGTTCATGGCATTGACTATGATGAGACTTTTGCTCCAATGGCAAAAATGGACTCCATTCGATTGGCTTTTGCCATTGAAGCATCAAGAAGGTGGGAGGTTCATCACATGGATGTGAAGAATGCATTTCTTCATGGTGACCTCGAGGAGGAGATCTGCATGGAGCAGCCACAAGGGTATATAAAAAATTCCTCATTGGTATGTAGACTCAAGAAGTCACTCTATGGCCTCAAGCAGGCACCTAGAGCTTGGTATGCTAAAATGGATTCTTATCTTCTGTCTTAAAATTTCATACGATGCAAATCTGATCCAAATGTTTATATGCTAAGAACCTCTGATTCTTTGTTGCTCATAGTACTCTGTGTAGATGATCTACTAATAATAGGTGATTCACCCACCACCATTGCAGCAATTAAAACTATTTTACATGATAGATTTTCTATGACAGACATGGGTCTCCTAAATTTTTTTATTGGCCTTGAAATCAGCTAGAATCAATCAGGAATCATAGTTGCTCAAAACAAGTATGCACGAGATCTCTTGGTTCAGTTTCACATGACTGAATATAAGTCAGCTGTCACACCTTTCCTATCAGGGGTCAAGCTTGAAGATGTCAAGGATACACCATTGGTTGATTGCACACGCTACCATCAACTTGTGGGGAGTCTTTTTTATCTCACTCACACTCATCCAGATCTCTCATATGGGGGTTGTTTCTAGATACATGCAAGAGCCGCATGAGCTACATTGGAAGGTTGCCAAGCGTATCCTTCACTGTGTCCAGGTAACCATTTGCTATGGGATTCATTATTCAACAAGTTGTGCTTTGGATCTCATTAGCTACACTGATTCTGATTGGGCTGGTGATAACATTGATTGCAAGTCCACTTCAGGATATGTTCTTAGTTTGGGATCAGGGCCCATTCGTTGGTCAAGTAAGAAGCAATCTACGATTGCTTTATCATCAACAGAGGGTGAATATAAAGGTGCATTCAACGCTACCATTCAATTCATTTGGCTACAACACTTCCTATTTGAGCTTGGTAGCCTCTTTCATCATTCGACTGTCATTTGGTGGGACAATCAAAGTACACTAAAGGTTTGTAGAGATCCCATACAACGGCAACGAACCAAACACATCGAGATCCACATGCACTTCATCTACAAATTGATACATGATGGAGTCATCGACTTTTAGTACTATGCCACTTTTGAATAGATTGCTGACATCTTCACGAAGACATTCACTAAGCAAAAGTTTCATTTTCTACGAGACCTTCTTGGTGTGAAGAACACTGCAACACAGTAGCTGCCATGCACACATAGTGTACTTTTGAGGGGGGTTTTATTCCCATTAGGTTTTCCCTCTTTCCTCTTTTTTTTATCTCCTTAGTTAGACTTAAGGGGAGTGTTAGCGTTACTTATTCCCAATTATCTCTGCCTCTTAAGTCTAGTTAACTCTACTGCACATGAATAACGGATGATCTTGGATCTAACAATTGCATGCTTGAATAACGATTACTCTCTAACTATTGCATGTGTGTGAGTTAAGATAACAAAGGAGGTTTACTTAATGTAAGGTTAACGTATCTTTTATGTCAATGAAAAATTCTATGTTTTTTTCAAGAAGCTGTGCTATTTTTTTTCCTCTCTATTTTTCAATTTGCAAGTTTTCAACCTAATACTACTTTCCAGCAAGATCTATAATTTATTTTGCAGATTCCACTGCAACTTTACACCATTGATTCCATTAGACGTAAAAATATCTAAATTATAAGCTTCATTGAGTTTTTCTCGAAACAAATCACTTATCCATTTTATATACCTATATAATTAAGGGTCTAACATTCATTTATGGGTACTACTTCAAAGTTTTCCACATTCATAATGACATCCCTTATCAAGTTCTCTAAAAATAATCCCTTAGAAGACAAAAGCATTGCATAGCAGATTGTATTTTTATATTTAATTACTATTTATTCTAGTGCTTAATTTACTAATTAGACAACGAGATACTGAGATAGGCTTAACCTTCCTTCAACCTAGTACGTTTCTAATTCTAGAGCTAGAATAAACCCATCCAATTCAATTTACAAGCAAAGATAATTGGTCATATCTATCCCAAGAGTCTCAAAAAGACAAAAGAAACCCTTGCATGCCCTAATTTATGGATTTTATTTCAACCTATAAATGGAGAAGATCGTAAGGTTTCCAAAGGAGGAAGAAAGAAACTTCAAAATATTGTTGGATCTTATCCAAAACGAAGAGTCGCTAATCATGAATATGTATGATATGGTTAATCAGATTATTAGAATGAGATTACCAAGGTAGGGATACTAAATTACATTAATATAGAACAATGTAAATCTTAGATTTCACAAGGATCCAAAGAGAGATCTAAAATAGTAATAATTTTGTCATCATGTCAAAACCCTTATAATGCTACTATAGAATACCAGTGTCACTATATCCCTCCTTATGAATTCATCATCCTTGATGCCAATAACAAGGATTAAGTTATTCCTATAGTTAAAATTAAATACTTATTTCTCAACCTTAAAGGAAAAGTGCTATTTTCATTTCAAAAGGTATTTGTTGTTCAACGGCTTGCTAATTTAACTTAATTTTCAGATTATTTTTGGTTTGAATTTCTCTGTGAGTGAGAAATTTTATCATAACACCTAATTCTAATGTGAAAGATATGTTATTTCTAGTTTTATGCATAAAATGTAACATCTAGGAAAGATTTCTCATATTAATCACACCTATTCATTTAGATTCACATCGTAATCCTAATCATAAACTATAATACTAGTAGATAAATTTATTTTAAACCCATACTTAAGTTAAAAGAGCTACAAATAATTCTCTAGTCTATATTACATCCTCCTAGAACAGAACAACAACATTTCAATCATAATCACCAAAATTTTAGGAAACTGACTCATGCATTGTATAGGTGAAACAAGATGGGATGTTATTTGTAATCATATATAGTAATTTGAGAAGACACAAGGGGTTATGGGGTTATGGTCATCCTTTCACACCACCTTTCAATCAAATATAATCAAAACTTAAATTATAATAGGCAAAAGTGAGAGGTTTATGCTGTCTTAAGGATAGATTATCATATTTCTCTAAATCCCATCATATTAGCGAGAATTGTATTCAATTATAATTGTGACCATAAGTAAAAATGTGTTTTCAGACAAAGTAAAATTATACACAAATAATGATCCTTATTATTGTTTATCATAGTTACACACATAATTATTGATTATAATGTATTGTCTATCCATGCATACATGAGGAATTACTTAACAATCTAAGTTTTTCTAATATAACAACTTTGCTTATTATTTTTCATTTTTAACTCTCACCTCCTATATTTTATCGTACATGTTGACATTCTCATAAAATTTAAATTCGTAATAATAATATAAATGCATCTAAATAAATTCTTATCAACCCATGACCACTATCTCGGTCACATGATACAAGACAAATGCATTTAATTATCATCACTATATCTGATAAAAAACCTAGAATATGTATAATAATTTTTTAAAGGGAATCAACATGCAACCATTCTATGGCCCAAAGTTACTCTTTCAATGCAGCAAACCATGGATCAATGTGGGGGTATCATAATAGTTATTTGATTTGAACCAACAAGTAGCTTCATATGTCCCATGTTCCTCCTCAGTTCCATCCAATAGTATAAATATGAATGGAAGCCAACTAGCATCCCATTGGTCCCTAATCTTCTCCTTCATGAGCTCATTACAACGCATGTGTCACTGATATAAAATAATGTAAAACTAGAGTCGGTATAGGGCTCCAAAAGTCCATCCTCTCCATTCAGATCCTATGAGTACTAACAAGAAACCTCCCAAGAAAAAAGGTTTCCCAACATCATAACAATACACTCATTGTTAGTACCCAAATATGTCATTAGTTTAGAGACTGATAACACATGTGGATATAATAGTTTAACTGCTATGATATTCCTACATGGATCATACATAACCAATTCTAAATATCCTTGATTAGTCCATACTATGTTAGATAACATGCAATATAGCCTACAGAAAGGATCAAGCTCCTAAAAGTATGGAAACACAATTTCATAGGCCCAAAAAAATCATTTATCAAATTTTCATGATTTTTCATCATAATGTACTTCTCTTTAATAATCATAATATATATTATTGAATACAATTTCATTATTGTCAACCAATGGCAAATTTGATTTTCATTTTCATCACAAATGCAATTAGATATTTATAACAACCTATATCAATGATAATATTGATGTTTATAAGCATAAAAATGGATCCATCTCTTAGTACCATTAAAATATAGAAAATATGGATAATAATTATTTGAATTCTCATCATCAAAAGAGTAATTACAAAAATAATTCAATAAATTTTTTTATCACAGTGTAGTCTATCATACGAAATATAATTTGATGTGTGTTAATTAGTCTTTCAAATTGCTAAAACTCAAGGTAAATTTACACAACTTATTTTTAATCATAACATACATAAGAAAAACAAATATTTATGTCATTTCATTTATATGTCAATTAATTGGTCATTATGTGACTCATTTCAACAAATATCCTAAGCATGAATTCATCCATAAAAGTACTCTAAAGATAATGGAATTTTCCAATTCACCATATACATTGAGAAAAATAACAATAATAGTTTACTGAAATATCCTAGTAGTTCAACCATGCTTTGATACCATTTTTACATGCCACGACACATAAACCACAAAACACCACCATTTTTTTATTCTCATAATAAAATATGTGATATATGATAGTTTAACATCTTTATCTAAATAAGGTAGATTATTAAGACAAGACATAGCTTGGTTAAAATAATTTCCTTTACATTGTTCATAATCTAGTAAAACTTAATTTTCTTTCTTGACATCAACCATTAGACATAATAATGAATTGAAACATTAGAGAATATTATCAGTAGGCATGAATGAATAACTCACATTTGAAATATGGTTAGGGATTAACCAACATCACATTTAAAGGATGATGTTATTATTTCATATTTATTAAAATTTAATGTAGTAAAATTTAATTATATAGAGAGGAAATATATTCACCCTTTAACCAATAATAATATAAATGTTGACTCATATTTAAACACTTTGACCAATTTTAGTAAAGGTTTTAACCTCATAGGATCATTAAATTCCCTCTTTTGAGGGTAGTACCAATATAAATATTATGGTATCAAAATACCTAATAGATGATATTCTCATTCTTAAGAAATGAAATTTAAGAATAACAAGTATTTGTAATCCAATGAACACAAGTGATCAATAAATAAATTTGAAACAAAGAGGTGGCTCCATAAGTTTTTGTATGATAGAGTTTCATAACTAAAAATCTCATAACATGCAAAAAGAAAAAATAATACTAAAATTTAAATGTATAATTCTTAGGTATTCCAATCATATCGCAAACACAAAAAAGGTTTGTGCATACTTGGACATGCTCAAAGTATTGTTATATTCAATGGGAGGGAATAATGATCAAAGAATTCATCTTATGATAATAACATATTGAATAAAACTTATTTCCATGTTTAGTTTATAATAACATCTATGAGTACCCAAAAATACTATATTAATCAAGGTAAATATGAGCAAAATATCCAAAGGAGAAATGAAAAGATAATTCAAATATGCTTATCTACACCATTTAATAACACATATTTAGTCTTTACATTTTTATCATCATAAACAAATACAATTCTAGAATCTAGATCATCTCATATCCATCCTCATTATACACGAACCACTATTAATGTATATTTAACTTGAGAACAAGGTGATTTTTAAATTTATTAGAATTACTTATAATATTTACCTTACAAGGGTGTTAGTCAAGAACTATATGAGTGACTATACTTCATATCTATTTATCAGGTTAAGAAGGGAGTTTTAATGCATTAAGTGCACTAAAAATTTGAAAATATAAAATCTCAAAATTTCTATATCAATATAATAGTAAAAGGTTATAGGAAATCATG
>JARHVA010010197.1:82500-90000 GCA_037957365.1 Torreya grandis
ATATCTAAACTTAACTCAAGGTTACACAGATGCAGATATTTAATTTAAAAATATAAGTGTTTTTATCTCAATGTGTAGTGTGATATTATGGTGCTTTCAAATCATATGAGCCTCTAGTAATAAATGTCTTGAAAATAATTATAGTGATAATTTAAGAATTTATTGAGATGGAGATTGTGAATTGTGTGAAATAACTTCTTTGGTAAAATTAGATTTTATAAAATATGCACTATGTGGTGAGAGTAAATAACTAGAAAAATTAGATAATAGAAGGGAATAACCTTGTTGAGAGAGTAGATATAGTTAAATTGGAATTAAGATAAGTTTACAAGGTAGATTATGCTATTTATAATGTTGTATATGGATATTAATAATCAAAATTTTCTTAAAAGTTAAGGATTATCCGCATATAAAATGATGGAATGGCAGTCAAGGACCATGGAATTACGCATGATATATGTGTGTATAAGGAGAGGTAACAAGTGCATATAATGAAAGGATGAATACTTCTTCACTCTTTTATGGGATCTCATCGAAAATGAAGATACACCAATAAAGAATGTATATAGAATGGTTTATAATATTATTAGAATAAAAACATGAAGGAAATGATACTACACTATATTAACACAACACAATGCACTTCATGTAGGCAAGGTTATACTTTCAAAAAATATTATAAGGATGCATAAAATAAAACTTTGTCAAAATTAAATAATAGCTAATATAGAAAGAACCTTCCACCATGGTTTCAGTCACTTCCTTTTTCTAAAATGGGGATAGTTTACATTGATGATAATAAGAAACCAAGTCATATAATTTGATATTATGGTATGAATTAAAAAATTATTAAAGATAAGTGCATATTTTTTGTAAGCAAAACAAGGACCATACATATTTAATATTTCATTCCTTAACTACCACTATGAGTAACATGAAATTTTATGAAAACTGAGGTGGTATCATGCCAGTCTATTGAGGAACTTACATACATAATATAATGTGAATAATACTTATCTATTTTTCTACTAGAGATCCTACCTAGATCAAGTATGGAATACCAAATTCACTATAGATAAAATAAAGCAATAATACTGAATAGACAAGTAATTTAGTGAGATAAATAAATAGTGGACACCATGTAAATCCTCCATGCATTCATATTTACAAAAATTCTAAAAATAAGGGAGATGAAAATTAACCATCCCTATAATAATGGTAAATATCCTAGAATAGGCATGTAAGTCCAATACCCAGAAGCATCGATCAAGGATTAGGTCCTAAAAACTAGCTAAAAATGGTGGTTAAATAACTCCCTATGATAAATAACACCTAATAAACCTAAATCACATGTGAAATATTAACATAAATAAAACAAATAAATAGAAAATAATTTCCTATACTAACGCCCCCTTAATCATAACTTAGGTGGGTAGAGTAAATGGGTCTTGATAACAAGCCCTAATGAGGTACCCATGTAAAAGGTAGACATAATAAACTAAAAAAAGAAAAAAAAGAATAAAGAAAAAAAAAAAAAAAAAAACCTAGGAAAAAAACTCCACACCAAAAGAGAGAAAATAAGATGATGTTGAAGCTATTGGTACTCCGTGTATAACTCGCCAGATGACCAAAGTCAAAAATGAGATCCTATGCCTGAAGACTGAAGGAGATCCATTTATATCAAATAATGTTTTATTTTTGTTGTAATGGAAGAACATGAGGTGTGTAGTAAAAGCCTGCCCATTCCATAAAGGAGGATGAAGGAAACAATTTAAATGAATCTAAGTAAGGTCCAAAATGAAAGCGTGGTATAGGTCTAGCTATATTGTGAACAATAATTAATTGTAATTCCATTAAAGTGAACTTATTATAAGTTAATTGTACCGAAGAGTAGATCACCCTGGAATAATGAATGAGTCTTCTACTTTCCTAATGGATCTCCAACCAAAGTTTAATCCCTATATAAGGAACTATGATCCTCATGCATAGTAAGATGGCCAACTACTTTTTACAATGATGGTGAAATGAAAATAGATGCTATGAGGGAATACAAAATTACTTGTAACTATATATTAGACTACCTAATGTTTGATGTGTCTAAGATAAATATAGTTACACACTATATGATTTGAAGTAGACTAGAGGTAGCTAGATCAGAAAATAACTCCTTAATATATGTAAGGTGATAAGGAGGATGTGGAGGTGTGTCTATATCACTATTGTAGTCATTTATGCTATAAAAAGTGTCCTTAATCTATGAAATGTGCTTAGGATCTGAAGTACCATCAAATATAAGTGAGTCTAATGAAGAAGAATGACATGGAACATTCATGGAAATGATGTTTATGGGTAGTGGAGAGCACAAATCCATAACCCTTGATGTTGAAGAAGAGACTACAGATCAACCACGTGGATCTTTAGACTTAATATCAATAGGAAAAGAAGAGTCATCGATGCTCTCACAAGGTGTAATTTCACTAGAAATAATAGAGTATTCTATAACACCAAACTATGATTGATCTAAATGATCAATACCTTGAATAGGGACAAAAGTACAATCCATAATGGAAAAACTGATTTTGGTTATAATCTCATCCTATAGTGTTGACTTAGCAAAAGGAAATGCATCATCCACCATAAATGTGTCATAACAATAAATAGGATTAGGATGAGGGATTAAAATAGTATACGCAGAGATGATAGTAAGTTGAGGAGAAGTGATATATATCTTAGTAGGATATCCAAAATAAGACAATAAGATGCCAAAAAAATGAAAGGACACAATGTATGCTCCACTAGGAAACAAATATCCATGGAAAGATGTAATAGTAGAGTACCAAAAACTTTGTCACAAGTGTTATCCAAATTATTAAGCTTAACGTGATAAGTCAAAGTATGAATCTATTTATATCAGAATGGAATACAATTCTTTATTTTGAGTAAGTATTCCATGTAAATAAACCAAGAAGCATAGTTGGTATTCCTAATAAGAACCACTAGTGTAGAATCATCTCATCTCATTAGATGGCATATCTTAAGTGGAGTTGACATGACTATGAGAAAATAGTAAATAAGTTCAAGACTACACAAGAAAATCTAAAGTGATTCTATAATATTGTATGCTCATGAATGGGAAGTTAGACACAACTAAGAACATGTCTAAATGAGCAAATAGTGTAGGAATCAATATAAATAGTGCACATTCAAAATAGGGACATTGGAAATTGCCAAAAATACATCCATTTGTGAGTAATCAATGTACAAGATACAATGCAGAACATAATCTGGCCCATAGCATAGGCAATCCCCAAAATATGGCACTTTATAAATTTAGTGAATTTACAAAATAAATTAGGCCAATGGAAAAAGGATGAAAACACATACTCTTTTGAAAAACACATCACTCAAATCTGATTTTACAATAAAAAGTTATGGCCATAGTTATTTTGCATCATTGATGGCCAATCTAATGAAATAACACTAAAATTTTAAATGCACAAGTGGAAAGGGAGTGAAAAATATCCTTATATAAATTTAATTAAACTGTAATGGGACTTCAGACCTCATCAAGTAATCTAAAGTCAACTTAATCTTCCTATGGACATTTATATGCATTCATTTAAAAGATTCACATTCAGGAAATTATAAAATAAATATAATTTTTTAAACAAAACTATTTTAAATCAATTTAAAACATGCTTTAATAGATTTTTAGGGAATATTTTAGGTTTTGACTAAAGAAAAGATATGTAAGGGACCAAAAGGGGTACCTCCACTAGGGAAGAAAGAAACTTAGGATTAATAAATAACTTAGGTCACCATAATCCATACATTAGTCATTTTCAAGCCAAAGAAACCTCCAATGGCCATCCTTCCTCTGTGATTTATCTATTTGTACTCCTATGTGCTCAATACATGTGTAAATTAGGTGGATGGACATATTAATAATAGGATATACGATTAGACATGGAGCGATAATAAAATGATGAGTACACAATGATTGAGCCCTTCAAGCAACAATCTTAATATCCTTCACAATGTCATTGTTTATTCTTTTTTATTATAAGAAGGATATTTTCCCATGGATAAGTGAAATAGTTGGAGACCACCCTTATAGACCTAAACTATGTGTATCCACCATAGGTAGGTCATAAATGGATGTGAGATCAAAATCATAGGATGAAGATAATCCAATAATGATGTGACATAAAAAATATAGGCCACAAAGGTTGTAGAACTTTGAAGAATATCCCTATCTTTCCAAAATCTTTATGAATGAAAAAAGGTCTATGAAACTTTTAGAAGAGACATAGTCCATGTTATAACATTAAATATGCAAGGCCTAGATAACTATAAATTAGGCCATGTGCATATGCATCTAGTGTGGGTGGTATTTGCTTTACATTAGTGTCCTTTTGTGCCCATTTACACCATGTGTTCTAATCAACAAATTGAGCATGGAGGTATGGAGAGGAAAGAGTGGTTTTCTATTATATATTTAATTTGTTTAAATAGTGGACTCTATCAAGAGAGATCAAGCTAAGTGAAAACCAAGATTAAAGGAGGGTCAAGAGCATATAAAAAATCCTATACAACTATCCAGAAAAGAAAAAAATTAATCCATAAAATAAGAAGAATCCTCACAATAGTTCAAAACAATTTCTAAATTAATTCAATAAATAACTCATGATTTCAAAGAAAACTCCATCAACACACAAAAATAAATAAGAGGTTTACAAAACCTATTGCTCTGATACCATGTTAGAGTTCTTGTCAAGATAAAAGAAGTAATATAAAATTCACTTTGGCTCAAACAAAGTAATAATAGTGAATAAACAACTAGGGAAGTGAAATAAATTAAGAGTGTAAGCCATGTAGATCCTCCATGTATTTAGCTTTATAAAAGGAGTATAAATAGGAGAGATGAGAAGTACACCCCTATAATAGTGTCAAAGAGCCTAAAATAAGAATGTAACTCCCATTATTGTAATAACAAGTTAAAGAGTAACCCCTGCCAAGTAGATAAAAATGATGGTCAAGTAACTCCCTATGACAAATGACACCTAAGTAAGCTAAACGAAATGTGTAGTAATAACCCGAATAAAACAAAAAAACTGAAAATAAAGGCATACACTAATAGCTAACTCCTCCAACCATGAACCCTTTTCTTTCGTTTCTTTTCTCATCAAAAACGTTTATAGGAGGGTAATATTTTCTCTTCCATATTAGATGTCCTTTTCCCTAAAATCTTTTAGATAACTGAGAGAAATTTTTAATCCTTTATGAATTTGTATAGGCCATGTAAAATCCTTCTTTGACTATTCAAGAATTAAATATTGTTTTTCCTTTACAGATATTAATTAATTACAAATTAAAGAAAATACAAATTTTTTACATAGACCTAGTTCATTAGACTTCCACCTCCTTTCCTATATTTAGTATTTCAAGTCAACATTTAATGAAAATATATAAGAAGTCAACAAAAGGAAAAAAAATTTAACACATTTCGAAACTTGTCCTTTTTTATTATTTAAAGAAGTCATGAAAGAGGTAAATACTAAGAAATAGTATCTTGTTAGTTTCACCATTTTTATCCAATAGAACACATTCCCTAAATCCATAAAAAAAAATGACTAAACATTGAACTTATTTTTATCAAATGAGAATATTACCATCCTAAAGGGAAATAATTACTTCTCTTATATTAAAAATTATTCAAATTATAAGCCTATTTAAAAAATTTCAAAACTAATTACCAATCATTTATATTTACCTATATACTCAAGGGTCTAATATGCATTTATGAGTGTTAATTTTAAATTTTCCAAATTTAAAATTACATATTTCATTATGTCCTCCAAACAAATTATTGAGAACACAAAATCTTTTCATAGTTGATTAAAATTTTATATTTTATTACTATTTACTCTAATGCTTAATTTATTGATTAGTTAATGGGATATTGAGATAGGATTAACACTCCTTTAACCTAGTTATTTTCTAAATGTAGAACTAGAATAAACCCATTCTATTTAATTTATAAATAAGGATCATAGCTCAGATATATCCAAAGAGTCTCATACAAAACAAAAATTCATACCTTGTTTTATAGTTTCCATTTTCAACCTATTAATGGATAAGAGCCTAAGGTGTGCAAGGAAGTAAGAATCCATCTTCACATTTTTTTGGGGATCCCATCCAAAAGGAAGAAACTCCAATAATGAATACATGTAGTATGGTTAATCATATTATTAGAATAACATCACCAAGGAAATGATACTAAACTACATTAATACAATGTAATGCATAGTTTGAAATCAACAAGAATCTAAAGAGAGATCTGAAAGAATAATAATCTAGTCATGAGGTCAAAATCATTATAATGCTACTAAATAATATTATGGTCATTAAATTGTGTGTTATATTTACCAACTTGTAATCCTTAAATCAAAATTTTATTTCTAGAGAAAATGTGCCACCATTTATCCTCATCACAAATTGAAAATAATCATCCTAGTGATACTTTTATGAATCTCCCATGTAATTTTAAGAACTTAAAACTCCTATCTAACTCTCATGGTTTAGTATAATGACTACACTAAGGATTTTTTTATTTTTCGCTTAAGAAAGATCATATTATCTTAAGGTATGCCTACAACAACCTATAAGTTTTGAGTGTAGGGGTTGATGGAGGGTAGATGAAGACCATTATTAAATATATATTTCCATCTTGGTATTTTTTCAAAGATTTTTTTATTATATGCATGGTTAATTTTTTTTGTTTTAACTAACAAAATTTTATTATGTGAGAAAATGTGTTGTCATGCATTCGTCATATTGAGTGGAATTCAATCCTATGGGTGGTAGTTAGAGGTAATAATTTTGAATTTTTACGTGCTTTGGTTTATCTCTAACCCTCATGGTTTCAATATAATGGATGTGTAAATTTGGTTCCATTTCCTCCTTTAATAATGACATGTTTATCCTTAGTGATGTATACAAACAACTACAAGTTTCAAGTTCGAGGGCTAATATACATGTACTATTTCATAAATATATTCTTAAATAGGGTCCATGATGTTATCTAAATATACCTATGTAGGTAATTTTTATATGAAGGATTCCATCTATATGTCTAAATGTAGACTCTAGAGTTGAAATACTTTTGGGGATAATGTACATTTGAGATGAAATACTCTGGAGCCATCTCAAAATTATTCCCATGTTAGACTTAAATATTATATCTTGATGGTCATAAAAATTATGTTTACCTTTTTGAATTACTTTTTCTTGTATATAAATATATAAAGTTGTAAATTTGTTCCAAAATGAGTATTGTGTCATTATTCAAAGCTAGCTATGTAAGTACTTTAGATACCAAAGATTTTGGAGCTAGTTCTAAATGAAAAATTTGGAGCTCAAGTGTGTTAATAAATGTTATACTTTGAATATGGAATATGCAAAATCTAGATCAAAATTTATCTTAACTTATATTTTTAT
>JARHVA010010197.1:97500-107500 GCA_037957365.1 Torreya grandis
CAGACTTCATTATAGCTATTCTCTAATTTATTATCAAATGAATTATTTGAAATATTTTATAAAGATTCTCATAAAATATTAATGATAATTTCTTACAGTTTCTGCTTTGAATTATATTTTTGATATAATTCTTCTTATTTTTTAAGAAGTAAAAATGTTGGGAGTTTTATTTATGGCTTTGATGGAGATTTTTTATAGGCATTGGATCTATAAAAATATATATAGTTATTAAAATAAAAATTTATATTAGGTATTTGAAGGATTTTATGAGAGAAATTTAATATTAATTTCAATGATTCTTTGCCTTTTATTTATTGAAAAAAATACTTGAAAAAAATACTATTACAAACTTGAAGAATTCCCTAAGGAAAAAAATAACATAGATAGGACTATGATAGGAAAAAAATTAGTAAGTGTGAAATCTTGGTGGAGATTTTTCATGAAGAATAGAATGCACACCATCTTGTTTCATCTCATTAGTCATGAGCAAAAAATGTTAAATGAGAATAAAATGCAAGTTTGTATTTTTATCTACTTTCTGGATCTCAAAAGGGTGTATGCCTTTTTTCTTATAAAGGGTGTATGAAATTTATCCAAAAAAGAGTATACATTATTTGACGCATGAAAATGGGTTACACCATTTATAGAACATGGGTTGTACACCCTTTAGGGTCATTACTGACCCAATTCTTATACATTTTATCAACATCATCATCATCATCATCATCATCATTTTAAGCGTGTGCAAAATTTTAAGAAATGACATTCGTTATTTATAATAAAAGAAAAGTTTTCCTAAAAATTATGCCTTTTTATCACCCAACTTAGTGCATTCACCCATGACTCACATTATTTTCACAACATTTATAAACAAATGTTGTTTATTATTCTACTTTCCTTGATGTTGATTATCATTTTTTAATATGTAGTACCTCACCCTTTATTTTTCACTTTGAATCTATTGTTTATTCTATTATTTAACCAACTACCATATTTATTACCATAAAAAATAATTTATCATGTGGACTAAGATTTTCTAAAAATGGATTTTCTGTTTCAACCATCTTCTCAACCAATTGATCAAAAGCACATGTCTCCAAGAATTTATTTTCTTATAAATACTTCGAGCAGGTCATTAATGTATGGAGAAAAGTATTTAGGAAGATGGCTATGTTCATGTTTGATAACACATACTTTATAATCCAAACTTATAACATCACCATTTTTGAACTTGATATTAAGTCATTTAAAACTCAACTATATTAATTCCAATTTTGGGTGAGAATAATGAAGGTCATTAAATTTGTGATGCATTTCCTGAGGATTGTTTTTCCCTTTCATATTAAAAAACATCAACATCAATTAAGGCATTCTTCAAGTCTAAGACATCTAAATTATTTTATTTCAAAGATTGTATTTCCTTTGCTTCTTTAAGTTTAATAGGTTTTGCATTTATTTCATAGATATTGAACTATTGGTAATTGAAGATGAGTTTATTAGCAACCTATATTTACAATTCTAACATTTTTTCTTTCTTGGTTAGTGTTGTGCTACAAATTTTTTTATTAAATGCATGTTTTATATAAAGGGAGATTTTTTAATTAATTATCACTACAAAAAAACCATTCTTTATATATCACTTGAAAAATATACCCAAACAATCTATATTCTCACCATTCATATATAATTATAGGTACATGGAATAATCTCATCCTATAAATAAACTTCACGATACACAAAAGAGATGTTAATGCATATAATAACATAATGGTGGGCAGTACCAATGTAGTATGTGAAAAGGATTCATTATATATTTGACACCCACTTAGCAAAAATTTATTGTATCTACACCTAATTTCCCTATATAGTGTTATTATTTTTTATTTCAAGATTTATTTCAAGTTTTAATCATTAATGGGTAATGATTGGAACATAAAACTATGAATTTTCTTTATTTCTCTTGGACAATTTATTGGGATGATGCCAATAAAGATATTTTGAAGTTATATCAGCTTATAATTGTAGTTAGATCATGATGACATGAATAATAAATAAAAATTGAAATCACTATTCATATTGAAATTTTCATTTTAATGTTATTTTAAAAAAATTAAATTTTATAAAACTTTATTGATTTTGAAAAATGATATTAATTTTTGTAATAAAAATCAAATTATTTGAAAGTAAAAAATTAAACATCCTCACTGGTAATATCCACAAATGAAAAAATTATTTACTTTTTAAAAATTAAAAATCCTAAAAATATATATTCCACCATAATTATATGTTTTTAAAGATAATTAAATGTTCAAAACACCTCCTCCCACTTCTTTCCTTGACTCTCATGATTTGGGCCTAAATGGCCTAGTAACAAAGCTTTGCCATTGTGATTCTCTTACCAGCACACTTGGAGAGGGTTTGGCCATGGGGAGGGCCTTATTCGGCACCTCGTGGCATTAGATGTTGTGTATTTTAGCAGATCTAGTGGGGATCTATTTCTGCTAAAACCCCAGGGGCTAGATTGAAGATGAGTTTATTGGGGGTGGTTGCATGATCCGGTTTTTTGATATTGCCTTCCGTCTATGGGGTTGTAGCTCATGTTGAAGTGCTTCAAGATGTCCTTTGACAAAATTTTGATTACCAAGGTGGTATTGCCTCTGTGTTTTGTAGACGGTTTAAACAGGTTGACGATTGAATGGACGTTTGGGGTGATGGCGGAGCTGGTTCTGGGTTTTGTTAGGTTGGGGATGTGGTCTGAAGGTGGACATTAATGCGGCTCAAAAAAACCCCTCCTCGTGTTAACGCGGCTCTGAAATATATATCTTTTATTGTGTGGATTTTTTAAGGTTACAGGTCCTTGTAAAACCTGGGTTTATGCTTCAGGTCGTAGTGCCTGGTTTTTTCGTTTAGGTTTCAGGTCTTTGTAAAACCTGGGGAGCTTTGTCTAGTTTATCTTGGTGGTTTTAGGTCCATGTAAAGCCTGGTTTTTTCACTATTTTCAGTGGGTTTGCTTGTAATGGCAGTTTTTATTGCTTTATTTTTTTCTTTGATTTGTAAAGGGTTTTGGGGCCCCTTCAAAACTTGCTTTTACCTTAATCTAAAACAAAGCTTTGCCATCAACCTTGTAGAAATGATGAAAAACTTTCCCACATCCATTGATATTATCATGAATATGATGAAAGACATAAATAAAAAAGGCATCATGAAGGTATGGGGGCAGTCAAACTTGCCCCTTCATCTCAAAAATCTTTTACATCTATTGTGAATGGTAGGTCCTCTAAGTAGCAAAGGAAACCCCTAAAACTTGATCCTTTTAACCCATCAGTGTCCTTCAATTTCAAAGCAAAGGATTATTTTTTATATATTCAAGACTTATTCTCCTAATGGGGTGTTATTTTCCACTAGAACAATTTTTTTCCATCCCTCACTAGCCTCCATGAATGGATCTCAGAGAACTAGCAACTCCTTCTGACATGCAAGTTATTAATACATCCAAATGAGAAAGGTTTAATTGTTATTATGCTTGATATCTTATAGACATAGATAATATATTATCTCATATCTAGTTTTAGGACCAAAACTTCTTGATAAAAAACCCTATTTTCTAATCTTCAACCTAAATACTAAATCCTTCTCACTCAAAGTCATCTAGGTCTAGGTCCCATAACTTCCCTTTCACCTTTGGGGTGAAGAAATATTAATAGATAATGGTAATGTTTTGGGTGAGATTATTTTTCTTGACCTGTATAATTTAACAGATCTTCATTGACATAAAACTAGACTTTTGCACTCTAACTCAACCTATTGACTATGAGGGTCTAAATTTTTAGTACCATTGATGATTTAAAATTGGTCATTTGACCATGTCATGTGGAAATTATATAATTAATAAATATATATACATGGTGTAAGAACATTACTCTTTATCTCTTAACTATGCATGGAAATGAGCCACCTATGATAAATTATCAAAAGGTGGGTTTAGAAAGGATTACAAAAGCTCAAAAAACAAGCTTTTCCATGTCTACGTCCAAAGGAGGACCTTTCTAATTTTCCTCAAATATAGGGGGATTGTAAGGTTGATCCAAAAAAATTGATTGAGTGGGTGTTATATTTGGATTCAAAAATCTCTACCTAAAATATCTCTAGGGGCAAACTTAGATATTGAAATTTCAAGTGAAAAGCCAAATAATATGGCATCAATGGAAGATAAATATCATCCCTTCAAGTCAATTTAAATCTATTTACTAGTTGACTCAAAACTTCTAGAGGATAAGAAGTGGAGTAAAGTTTATAAAAATAAATAAAGGTAATAGACATGACATCTAATATTCTAGTATGATTCTTTGCTTAGAAGGGCCTTTTATAAAGTTATGAATTATGTGAGGTCCCATAAAAATATGTTTTTTATATTCATTTTGTGTAATTTTATTTGACATATGGGTTAATGAAAGAAGGAATATTTTGTTGCATGATTGTGTAGTCTTTTATCTCATGTAATGTTGTGCCTACTCATTTGCGTCTAGAAGAGGCATCACATATATACTTTAGTGTTTGTCATTTCCTCTCCATTTTATTAATTTATGTGATATTCTAATCCCATGAATTTTTAACTATCAAATTAAAAAAATTCATGTAATAACATGAACTTATATTTACCCGTTTAATGCTTCTTCCTTTTATGCAATGATTTCAATCTATTAAATCCTAATTGGAAGTAAACTTAATGAAATTATAATGAAACAACAACTTGCTAAGGAAGGCTAGGATATTAAATAAATTTTTGAGTTCCAATATGGGATATGGGAGATTATGTAGAGGATGTATATGTGCCTTCTAGTCACAATAATTATTTATCTAGCATTTAAACATGGAAATTAATGTAAAAATGTAGTCATAAAAATAATTCTTTAAAATCTTAAATATTCACATAGTAGTAGTTCATGGAAGTAAATACAATATGTATGCATCAAAGTAAACATATTCACATTTGGAAGTGTTTTATAACTATATAGAAAAACCTAATAATATATTTTAACTGAGATTTCAGGAATATGTCACTTGAAGTATTGTGATAGCAACACTTTCAAACTGAAAAGCCACACCAATAATTCCTACACACTTACTATGATGCTCAAAACACTAAGCAAAAGTAGTTGATTTTATGCGTTTTAACTAGTTTAAAATTGTTGCTAAAAAAATAGGATCACCATATTTTATGATTACCTTATGGAACTCTAGTCATAAACCCTCACCATTTCATTAAACCTTAATATAATATACAATATCTCAATTTTTGCTTCCTATTTTCCTTGTATAATTGTATTTTTTTGAAATTTATGATTTTTCTAAAAAATAATTTTAATTTACCCTTAAATTTATATTAGTTATATAATGTTTTATAATATTTTAATAATGTATTACATTTTATTCTTTGTTTTATATTTTATATTTCATTCTCTTTATCATTTAATTTAGAAAGTAATAATCATTTTAAATATTAGAACACTATCAATATGCATTGGATGTTGTTTATTAATTTTTTTTCCATTATGGAATCAATTTTATATCTTTTTTTATCCCTTCCCATATCTTAATAATATTTAAAAATGGATCATTTTTAAAAACATCCTTTGTGTCAAGAAACTTCTTTAGAATATCTTGTTCATACTTTGTCTCCTTCTTTCGAATACTTTACCAATCTATTAACATTTGCATCAAACCTCCTTATTTAAATTCTTACTATTATATATAATAAAAAATATCATTTAATAATTGTACATAAAGGGATGATTTTTTCTTGAAAAATTAAATTCATATAAAATTTTATCTTAGATAACATAATATTTCCATATATTTTCATAGTATGTGCTAAACATTTATTTTAAGATTTTTTGAAGTTCATTATTATTTTTCTTTAATAAGGATAGTTGATTTTTTTATTTTTTATTTATTAATATGATTTTAAATGAATCAATGAATATGATTTAAGTATTTACCTCATGTTTATTTACATTCCTTGGAACCTTAGTCATATTAGGGTTATATGTTAATAAAATAATTTGATTCAATATTTGTACTATATAATGTTTACACCACTTTTTTTTTTAAAAGTGTATTTGGTCCATGTTAGTATGTTTAAACATGGTTCATAATTTAATCCTCAAATAATTTAATACATGTTGAATATGTTTAGACTCAATAAAAATCTTCTCTTTTATGTGTATTTAAATCATCTATGATTTGAAGACATGAAACTTTATAATAATATAACATAATATATAAATCAAATATAACCATTAGATATGATTTAATTTATATTATATATTACTTGCAAAAACATTAGGGTAATTAAAACTTAAGTAGTGTATGAATTTTATATGCATGGGTTAGGGTGATTTATAATTATCATCTTTCTATCAATATATTAGGACTTGAATAAGTCTAATTAGATAGATCTTACATATACTTGGATAAGTGCATTTAGATCAATGCATTACATGTATATATGGGAGGGTGACATACAACTAATATTTTGAGATGAAAGGATTCTAAATCTTGAGCCTATGATATAAGGATATAGATCTCACTATACCTCGAAAAAAGAAAATGGTTGTAACTATGGTAGTGAATATGAATGAAAAATAAATGGTTGTAATGTGATTTTAATAGGGATAAATATTAAAGGATGGTTTAGATTATTTTTAAAGGGTACAAAAAAATGGTCAACCAAATTATATTATATACAACCTAATTTTATAAATGGAAAGTTAATAAATTGTATGTTTACACTAGATTATTTGGTGTAGTTGCATCTAGATAAACTATTAATTTTTATAAATATTATTATATTTTGATTGTGTGTACATTGTAATGTCTCATTATTACCTTTACTATCTATTAAGGTTCTTAGTGTTTCAATAATTTTTCATTAAAGTTTGTTTCTCATTTTTTTTCCAAAATTTACAATTTGAAAATTTGAATGTATTGAACATTAGCAAGAGGTATTTATTATTTATATGATAATTTTTGGTTATGATAATCTATTAGGACCCATATAAGTTATAAATAGAATTTTAAATTAATTTTTATTATATAAATCTTGACTAGCCGTGTAAACATTTAAGTAATGCCAAATTAAGCATATTTTAGGATAAGTCATAGTTTCTTGAGAGATCTCTATTGCACGAAATAAAAATATACCAATATTAGATATAAAGGAATAAATTGATATATTTATAAACATTAATTAATGACCAAATAAGGGGATGATTCATGATATTATATGCAAGTAAGGTAGATGAGGTTGAAGAGATCTAGAAGATTCCAAAGAAAAAGGAGGTAATTTTAGGATCTTAAAATGGAAAAAAGATGAATTTTAAGAAAAGATAAGAGATAATAAAATAAAATAAATAATAATTATAAAAAATTAAATATTTAACATAATTTTAAGTAAATTTTAGATATACAAAGGTTGTAGGGTTCTTAACATGGTTTTAGATTGTATTGTTGAATACATTATCTCTAACATCAATAAAATAAAGCTCTTTTGGATTGCATACTTTAATTTAAATCATTTATAATATGAAATTAAATGTTAATAATATGTTTTAATAATTTATTTAATAAATTTCTTACTCACTACAACCTTGAAAAATATTAAGATAGTGTTTACTCTATCCAGGAATATTGTTTATAGTTTGAAAAATTAGGTTCTCTACATCTGCTAGGACTTTTCAAGGTCCTAAATACATTGGTAGAGAAATAAATAAGTTATGTGACTATTTTATATATATATATATATATATATATATATATATATATATATATATATATATAATATATATATATATATATATCATACTATATGTAATTAAGCTTGTTTTTTACCTCAAATTTTATCTCTTATCCTGGGTATAACCCTGCTACCCTAGAATAGGGGTTTCGTGAAAAAAAAAAACATTATATCTCCTAAATGAATACTAAAAAAGATTTGGGTTTTTTTTTTTATATAACAATGTAAAAGGATTATTTTGAGGTGTTCAAAAATGTTTCAAGTTATTTATAGATATATATAGGAAGTTGTGTCAAAAACTTAGACTGTAAACTATAAATAAGGTCTTGAAACCCTTGTTTCCTATTTTCTTATTCAACTTAAACTTAGAAAAGAGTGTAAACATACGTGAGACATATGAAATAGAAAAATTATTAATAATCTTAATATATATTTGGGTATATAATATTCAATCCCAATGATCATCTAATAAAAGTGATAGACCTGTGTATGAGGCCTAAACAAACTTTGTTTGTAGTATTTAAAAAAAAATTGAACTTGAAGAGAGATACAATTTATTTTTAAGGTACAAAACATTAAAATTAATATATGTACCCTTTATTAAATATAGAGAGTCTCAATTTAGTGAAAGACTAGGTTAAGAAGACTATAACCCTATGTGTGAACAAGGAAAACCTATTAAAAGATGCTTATTTACATCAGATGGTATCACAGCTTAGAAAAAGTTGTTGATAAGTGGGAAAAAAATTTAGCTATTTTTAAAAATATAATTTATAATTGAAAAGTTTATATAGTCTTATGTTCCATTAAGGCTTTATAAATTGAGAATAAGAGAACATTAAGACTCATATAAAGGAATAAATCCAACATAAAAAGGATTAGAAGTGTCAAAAGACCAAATAGAAGGTTTGGATGAAGCACAAGAGGAAGAAAATAGGAATAATGTAATTCTAAGGACTGTAAAATAATAATGACCAAATGAAGACAAATAATGAGTTGAGAAAAGAAGAGGATATGTAAATTGGGATAGATGAGATGAAGCAAGCCTTAACATGCCTACAATAATGTTTGGAATAATGGAATAAATCAATGTAAGGATTATTCATAAAAATTTGGAAGGTGGTCAAGTAGCTAATCAATCAAATTGAATAAAGAAGATAGAGGTTACAAGAAATCATACACTAGATATTGCAAGCTTAGATATTGATTTTGAGCTCACTAGTGCTTGCCTCTTTTCAAAGTCCATTCTTGAGTCCTCTCCTTCATCCCACACTCCATTTTCATTTCCTTCACCTTCCTTTACCTTCCATACTCCAATTCTTGCATTTCAAACTCATGAACCTATCCATTCACCCTTCACGTCATTCCCTTTTAAAAAGGAATTTTATTTAATGGAGGAAAGTGAGCAAGAGAAAATGCATTTTTTGGGTGATCAAGATGCTATTATGAGTGATGATGAAGATGAAATCATTATAGGTACTCCCCATTACCATCATCATGGTGATCATCATCATGAACATGAGGTGGAAGGAATTATCAAAGATAAATGATGTAGTCAAATCATATTTAAAGAGGTAGTTGTTCTAGGAGGTTTTCATGAGAATAAGGTTGAATAAGTGACTCTTGAAGGTGACATGTTTCAAGGAGAATATATAGGTCACACATACATGTAAATGTTCCAGCAATATGAATATGATATTGACAAACTTCAATTGTCAATATTGGATGGATAATATAAGCATGGTGAGTTCTCTTTCCCTTTGTTTGATGAAGCTTCTTGTTTCTTTGATAAAGATAGTGACTAAGCCACGGTACTTGACTTTAATGAGGCTTAAGAGAATGTTGTTTAGCATCTAGAAACTCTAGTTCTTGAGAAAGAAGGGGAGAATCTTGATTCCTTGATAAAGACTTTGAAAAAGGAGATGTTGAATAAGAAAATGATGATTTTCGGGATGAACTAGAAACTTTTTGTCTCAGTGCAAACATCACACTAGCTACCCTTCCTCAAGAGAGCTATGATGAAGTAAGAGATTAGTTCGACTAACTTCTCAAAGAGATAGAAAATAATGAGTTGGTCCATGATACATCCCAAGAGATCTATGAGTCAAATGAGCCTTATAATGATGATATTATAGACATTAATGCCTTTATGGACTACAACAACATGAAGTACCAACATGAAACATACCTCAAAGAGCAATATGA
>JARHVA010010197.1:112500-130000 GCA_037957365.1 Torreya grandis
TTTTAAGCTCATTAATTTTCTAACATTAGACCATACACTAATGAAGTTTCGCTTTCTTCCCAAGGGTAATTTTTTTTACAATTACATGAGTTAGTAGAGATTCAATGGTTTCTAAATTATAGGTTAATCCTCAATTTTTTAGACTCTCAATATTAACCTCATTGAAATATTCAAATTAGATATTTTTATCAAGTCCATTCAATTATCTACGAATGTTTTTTATGTCCTTTTTACTGTAAAAAAATACACCTCTTGTGATAATAAATTTATTATTATTTTAACCAACTAGCATGTATGCCTTTGAGGAATCTAAGAATCTCAAAATTAGGAATTTATGAATATTTTATTACTTTTTTCTTTGGGAATAAATGTTTAGATATGTGGATTTGAAAATATGAATATTTTTTTCTAAATGGAGATCAACTCACTAGAATTCATATCATGTCTTCATTTGACGGGTTACTGATGGTGACCTTTTATGGAAATATAATTAAATTTGATATGATTTTATTTAAAATGCATATGTATCCCTAATAATTACACCATAAATTTTCATCAGAATTTTTTTCATATACTCAACTACTCCATTATGTTGATGAGTTTAAAGGACTATGATATTATGTTTGAGTACCTTATAATTTAAATAGGTATCAAACACATTTATCATGGATTAATCACCATTATTAGTCTTAGGTGTCCCAATGTGAGATTGGGTTTAATTTTCAACCACTATTCAAAAAATTTAACAAACTTTTAATGATTTTGATTTCTTATTCTAAAAATATATCCAAGTCATTTTTGTCTAATGATTGATTAAAAATTGAAGTACTTGTGACCACCAATGGAAATATATGGTAGATAACACAAATCATAGTGAAGAAAATAAAATATCCTACCAAATTTTAATTATCTATTTATAAATGGTTCCCTATAATATTTTTCGAATATGTAGGCCTCATAATTTTCAATGTTTTTTGGCACTATTGTAAAGCCTTGAACATTATTTTTATCCATAGTATTTTTCCCAAAATATATCATGCTAAATAATTTTTTATTTAATTCTTTATTTAGTGATATTATTAAAAATATTGGCATCAAATTGATCGTCCATAAGTTTTACAAAATTTCCTTCATCATGTCCAACTAGAATAATTATGTAATCACATTTCGTTGAGACCTTAACCATTGAAAAGAGAGAAAGAGTCAACACATTTATTTTAAATATATTTAGGTATAGTACACTTTTTATAATGAATCCTTTAATTCCTAATGACTTAAGTTTATTTGAATCTTTACCATGAGGTAATAGCCTAGTTTTACCTTCTAATATACTGGACCACAACTTTATTCATGAAAAGCATGAAAAATATTATTGACTAATTTGACCATAAGTAAAATTATGTCAACCTCCTATATATTTAAAAAAAATTATAAGTTTACCTATGGTGTAAATTTTGTCCCATGGTATTTAATGAGGTCATATAAATGTTTATTTTTGTCATATTTATCTATAGTTGGTCTTATGTCATTTAGAGGTCATATTTTGAGACATTTACTGAATTAGTATGGTTTTAGTAGGAATAAAGGTGTATATAAGTTTAATATAAAATAATAAATGTTATAATATTTTATGAAAAACATTTTGATACTGACAAACTCTAGGTGCAATTTTGAAAACAAAAAGATCAGGCAGTTTTATGTACTTTTAGGTGGTTGTACAACTTATACAGTAGTTTGGACATGTGTGGATACTTAATAAATTTTTTTTTGGATAACCGTAGTCCATTTATATACTTTGTATGTTTTTAAAATTGTAAAAATGAGTAAAACCATTCTATCTTTCCCATCACTCTCCTGGACAAGCAAAAAAAGTCGACTAGTTTCCACATGGTATGGACAGGAGGAGGTGAATAAGAGAAAACAATTTTGAGGGATGATAGTAATATATGTTAAATTAAAATTAATTTTAATATTTTTATGTTTAGATGATTTTGATTCATCAACCATTTCTAATAATGTTGAAACTCAAAACTACTTGAACATCCCAATCACCTCATTTTTCCTTCTCTATCTAGATTGTTATAAGCATGTCAAGTATTTCACATATTCATGAAGGGAATGAATGTAATTATAACATGGTTATTAGTGTATTTTTAAAATTTAAAGTCTAGGAATAAGCAATACTACCTAATTTTACTAGTTGAAGACACCATTAAGGTCTACAAACATTGTTTCATCAGTTGTAAATGTTTTTATCTCATATAGCGGTATCATATCAAAGGTTACATGTTGTTTCAAATTTAAAATATAATGGTGATAATTTATCCTTATGAATATGTAGTCTAAATATTTTTCTATATGGATTGAATGGATCAAGACACAAACACAGTAAAAAAGCACAATGATTGTCACCTACTGTCAAGTGGAGATAAGCCTGGATCAGTCATGATGTTGAAATAAGGAGGTTTCAAAATAGTGAGAAGATCCACAAGATCTAAAAATTCATATTGATCTATTCAAATAGGTTTATCAATTAGTTTTGAAAACTAATTTTTAGCATAGTCATATATTTGTTCATTACCTATAGGCAGTCTATAGTGGCCTGAGTTTAATGCATATGAGACAGGGGTCTGAGAGTGTTAAGATGGTAGTGTTTGAAATCAATGGAGACATTTAATTAGGTATAATAATGTATAAAATATCATTGTGAGAGTGGTAAATCCATCATGTGGCAAACATACCTGGAAACATGCTCACGAGTCAAGAAAGTTTCAATTGAGATAATTTACCTTAATTTACCCAAATCAAAGTTTTGCCCATATTCAATGACATCTTGTATCCAAATTTTAAGGGCATTGTCTTGACATATAAATTGGAGGTTTGTGATAGTATAAATGTCTTCTATATTGTATCCCAATTTTAAGGGCAATGTCTTCACATAGAAATTTGGTTTTTGGGTCAATAAAAGGTTATGTACGTAGGTTACTAATTCAAGAAAATTATTACTATAGAATTTTAGTAAAATATATAGTGAATTAAGAAAAAAGGGATCTTCAAAAACAATAGTGACTTAATGGAATCATGGCATCAATAAAATGTGACTCCATTTGAGTGAAATATGACACTATGAATTCTATAACAGCTAGATATGTTGATATACAATGTTTTGAAATAGGTCTTCACCTATAGGGGCCCTTATTTCCTGTAAATAGTATCTACAGTTAGTCTGACTTCCTATAGTGAGTTGATAGTGGTAGGTAAGAGGCATGACCTACATGCATTGTGAGTTTATTTAGGGTAAATATGATCTATGAACTCAAGATAATTAAATGAGTTGTATAACAATACTTATACATATGTGTTTTAACTATAAAGGCCCCTTGAATTCTCCTTAATTGTCACCTATAGGTGACATAATCTAATTGAGTAGACATAGTAGCTTAGGCTAGTGAAGAGAGCAATTTGAAGGTTAGCAAGGGTGTATGATAGATGAATATGATTGAGACCACCCTAAAAATGGCTAACATTTTTTTTTTAAAAATTAGACATCCAAGATTGGTGACTATAGAGAAAACACGAACAACTATTGAATCAAAAAATCTAGAAGAAAGCAAAAACTGAACATAATGTATTCAATAATGGAGATGAACTGCTTATATAAAGGGACAAAGTTCACAACTGTCAAAGTTGTCAAAGATCACAACTAAGAAGCTCAATAAATACAAGCTCACTGAATGAAAAATATAAAGGGAGAGAGGTATTTATAGGATGGAGATATAGTTAAACCCCACATTCCAATGAATGTGATATTAATCTTTGTAAATGACCTATAGATCCCTAAGTAAGCTAATGTATCCATGTAGCTAGAACCCAATGGGGAAAACACATACACTAATACCCCCTGCCATAAGTAGAACTTACATAGGTAATGATACAAAAAATGGGTCCCAACAACAAGGTCTAATAAGGTACCCATGTATAATGTAATATCTCATAAAGTAGAGAAAGAGAGAAAACCCAATGGGAAAAAACTCTCCCCCAAAAGAGAAAAAAAAGAAGATGAGACTAAAATACCCCCGTAAGATGATGCTAAAATAATCAACACTCAAAGTACATAATGATGATCCCCATTATCTTATAAAACATGGAGTAAGTGTGTCTCTAAATTTAAGAAAGAGAATGTGAATGCAGAATGTCACATGGTGAATGTTGTAGTAGGTCCCTCTAAAATAATTATTCTCTTCCTTTTGGAAAAAAGAAACCATGAGCTATCAAACTATTGAATTCACATTCAAGTGGAATGCATGTATTAATCAAGAAGTATATATCTAAAATATATTTAAATATCTCATTGTTAGTGCTCAAATGTACCAAAGTCTGATCAAATATCACAGGATTAGTTGTAGAAGATGGAAATCAAGAAGCATATAATGAAGGAAAGAGAATAACTAGAGAAGAAGATAGACATGGAACATTTATTGAAAGAATTTCAATGGGAAGAGGAGAGAAAATATCAACAACCATCAAAATTGAAGACTTGTCTACAAATGAAGCACTCAGATCTATAAGATGAATGTCCATAGAAACATATGAGTTGTTAATAATCTCAATGTGTATACTCTCACTAAAATTAGTAAAGTCCTATGAAATTCAAGTCTATGAAGGTTCTAAAAGAGAAATAATTTGCATAGTTATGAATGTATAATTTGCAAGCACAATAGAGGTCTAGTAGAATATGATTCTTTAGTGGGGGATCAATATAAGGAAGAGAACTATCCACCATGAATGTGTCATCACAAGAAATAGAAGTAAGAGGTGAGAGTATAACTATATATGAAGAGATGATAAGTAGTGGAGGAGGTGTGATGTACGTCTTAGCTGGATCACCAAAAAGACATTAAACATGCATCAATAAGTGACCATAAATAAATTCAAAAGAGTTGGCCCATCCATTGTATTGAGCTAGGTCGATAGGATCTAAAATCTACACATATAAGAATGGAATAAGTTCTTGATCCATGAGTTAACATTCTAAATAAGCACACCATAAAGAATAATTATCCTTTCTAAGAAGGATCACCAGAGATAAAATAACTCTCCTCATCTAGAGTATTAGTGCACACTCTATAGATGGACATTAGACTACACTTAAAGTTAGTTGAGTCAAATGAGAGCAATTCATTTATATATGATAATGCACACTCAAATGGACATTAGGCACTACTGACAATGTGTCTAGTAATACAAGAGAAATTTGTGAAATAAATCACTAAATGGGTACATGTAATAGTTACAAAAAACTAAATGTCCATATGAAATAATGTATGTCCCACATCAAAAATATCTCCAAGATAATCAGTAGTGACCCCTCCCTATGTTTTCAATAATAAAGCCTACTCAAGGAATGAGCAATCTGTGCTTATGATTGAGTACCAATACATGTTCTAAATATAGATGCCAAAATTAATCAAAATGGGTCCAAACAAGTAAGAGCAATCAGTGCACAAGTGAAAAAACACATCCTAATCAATGGACATTAGACTCTGCTGATAATGTATCCATAAACATGAAAAATTAGTGTAATATCCACTAAATTGGCACAAGTGAAAAATAAAAATAAGCCAAGCAGGAGGATGTTGGACTCTACTAATAATGAATCTATATGAGGAGAATTAAATATGTGAACTAGTTAGGTAGCCCCCCCTCATAATATGACACTTTATAACTTTAGTAAGTTTTAAAAAATAAATTAGACCAATGGAAAAGGGATGAAAAATATGCATTTTTAAAAATGTGGCACTCAATTCTGAGTTACCCACCAAAATTTATATCAAAATACATTGCCATCATTTATGTCCCATTTAATTAAATTTCACTTAAATTTTAAATACTTGATGGGTTTAAAAACCAACTCTACCATGTAACCATCCATCAGAATTAACACTAAGCTATAAATGCAATTTTTTTGTTTGTGAGGGGAAATTGGTGTCATGCTAATCTAAGCCTCACCATTCATCTTCATTAGGAAAAAATACTAGAATTAAAACCAATGAAACTACACTTTATAATGTATTATTTTTAAACTAAAAACAATAAAAAATATGTATGCCTCACCTACAATAAAAACCTTGCCATAATTATATTTACCATAGATGATGTCCCCCACTCACCTAATGTGTTTAAGCACCTTATTTTGTCCTCCACCAGGAAATTTACCAAATATCCACCAATAATAAAAGTCACCCCTACCTTTTTTTGTAATAATTCCATAGGCTGGATTTGATAGTCAGTGGTCAAAAATCCATGTTTAGTATTAGAGGGTGGGTGTGTTGGATGGAGAATGAAGGAAACCTAAGAGAGAGACCTAAATGCCAATGCAAATCAACATGAAAAGGATGGTGTAAAAGGTAGGATACTAGTCAAGAAAGTGATGCAAGCCATTAGAGAACTAAGAATGGAAGCATGAGGGATCTCCCTAGTAGAGGTAGATGATGAAGCACCAGGCTATGGGTATAGTAGGCATTACAGATCTTGGTGAGGTTGATGTACTCAATGGTTATCATGAGGAACAACGAAGATACCTTTACAGCTGATTATAGTTAATTAATGGCTTGTGTATGCTACCGTTTGAAGGAAGATGAGTAGTGGAAGGCATTTTAGTAGCGAAGAAGAATTAGAATCCAACGTCAACATGAAAACCTACAAGCACAACATGGTATAGATCGAAATAAGTTGTTGGTAAAATAGGTTTATTCTTCAAATCTGAAGAATACAAAACATCAAAAATGCCTCTACCTGGTCATTGGAAATAATTAGGCCAATAGTCTGATCTAGAAATGAGAAGGAAAGGATGACTAGATAGATCTTCTTTATCTGCCCCAAATTCTTGTACAAGTTCCAATGCTTCTTGCTAGTGCAGAAAACTTAGCATTTTAATTAGATCTGATAAGGAAAAAAAATGACAAAGTCAATATTTGAAAAAAGAAGCTTCCAAATTCAATGCCACTACCACTTTAAACTTTCATCTTCTCCATGCTAAACTGAATATATTTAATGTAGCCTATATAATAGATAAAACACCTTTTTTGTGTAGATCTGGTCTAAGGAAAGAGAGTTAGAAAAAACTGACAATGACAATAATTATGCCAAGAACAAAGTTTGATACTCTTTTCAATGCCTATCCTCACTAGCAATCAGATTTTTTCCTATTTTACAAATCCATGTCAGATATGAAATCAAAAAAATATTTTAATAGACCAAAAAGCACCAAAATGAAGGAGAAAATTATTATTTTCTTTCAACACCTATCCTTCCCAAGATAAAAACAATAGATCCAAAGCAGAGTTCTCCAAAAAAAACTTTTAGATCTGAAATCTCTCACTAATTTCTATTAGATAATAAAAAAAATCTTAGGATATAAAATAGAATATCTACTTAGAATTTCAATAATGAATAATGAAAAATAATGTTTTTTTGATACAAGCTACCTTGAGATATGATACCATAAAAGAGTTGTCTAGTATCAGACATCCAAAATGGGTGACTGCAAAATGAACACACACAACTATTGAACCAAAAAATTGAGAAGAGAGCAAAAATTGAACATAATGTATTCATTAATGGTGATGAAATACTTATATAAATAGATGAGGTTCACATATATCATAGCTCTCTAAGCTATCATAGATCACAACTAAGAATCTCAATGAATCTAGGCTCACTGAATGAGGAATACAAATGGAGAGAGGTATATATAGGTTGGAGAGTTAGTGAAGCCCCACATTCTAGTGAATGTTGTACTAATCTTCCTAAATGACCTTTAAATACCTAAGAAAGCTAATGTATCCATGTATCTAGAACCTAGTGGGAAAAAGGCTTACACTAACAATGGTGATATCCATCTCATTTGATGCTCAGAGTAAGGAAACAAGGTGAAGTAAGGACAAACAAAGAAGCCCAACTTTGCATACAAATTTTGTACATATCCCTCATAATACCATATGTCTATATTGAATATTTGAAGTTTGGGGGCTTTAGAGAATATATCTATTCTTGAAATTTGTATACAACATCTTCAAGACTTTTTATAAACTTCCATGACTTCACTTTGGCAAGGCAAAGAGGGGAGATGCCCTATATTTTGTCTTGGATAAAGGGCACTCCTAGTCAAGTCAAAGACTACAATTTTGATGTTTAGATGGTAGTAAGATTACATGAGAAGTCTTTTAGCACTATATCATGATGTGGAATGTTTGTTTGAACATGAAAAAAAGTGGATAACTATAGAATTTATGAATACTCAGTGTTGGCCATACATGCATAAATAACATAGTTTGGACTAGAACTAGGCCAATACCCTAATGGCCTCTATCTCAATTCAAATTATCATGGAACCCTTAAAATCCCATTATGAATTTCAATATGAATTTAAGTATTCATCAAAAGACATCATTTGTAGAGGAATAACACAAGTTGGTCATTTTGACGCAATTTCTTGATAGGGGTACATAAAATGTAATTAAAATCTTGATAAGTTATTTTCAAACACTCATACCTATACAGACACATTACATAGCACCCAAATTAGAATTGGTTACTTGATTAGGGTTATACACTTTGTTTTAGTGTCATTTGTTTAGATATTGAGTGTTAGGATTTATGAATCATCCATAAGAAGCAAAACCTTCTAAAACCTTGTTAAAACCCTATCTAAAACCTGATGGAGAAGAAATAGATGGAGATGCATCAAATTTTTTAAAATGGCATGGATTTTTTTTATAATTATTTAATACTCTCCCATTATCCATCCCACTCAAACTGATCTATACCCTGCTTTTAAGGAAAATCTAAATTCAATTATTTTTTTGTTTTTCTTAATTTTGTTAAGGAAAATCTAAATTCAATTATTTTTGTATGTTTTTTATTATTTTGTAGGTGAAAAATGGAATTGGTATATCAGAACCATTGGAATAGGTTAATACATAATTATTATAACTCCCTATATTTATTTATACCCATAGATAAGCTCAAAATTACCTCTGATACATAGTTCACTACAACCAATCTTGGACAGATAGTGAAGATGACAATTGACTGCCTGGTGAGAAGATGAAAAGTCTAATTGTGGATCCTTTTGAGGTCTGCCTGATGGATGAAAGACAAAAGGGTTATATAAAATTGTCCTAACACCTTTTACATATATTTACTTGATCAACTAAATGTCACGTTGATGATAAATGTGAATAATGAGGCACAGAAGACCAATGGAAGATTGTAGGTAGTGAATGCACTTATCATGAAGAAGGCTATCAATTAGGGAAGCATATAATAATTGTCATTTCTTGTTTCTAACCTCCCTAAGATATTTCATAGGTTTTAATTCTACCTATTCTAATTTTAAATAGTCAAGAGATGCCTAATCATGAAGGCAATTTTAAGAAGACAGTTGAAGAGTTTTTATGCCCTTTGAGGATATTTTCATGCTTCAGATGGAGACTTATACAAGAATACCTTCATGTTATATTATCCAGTCTATTCTTATTCAATTTAATTATATATCACATGTTGACACTTTTTATTATGACCCTTCAGCTTCACTCCTCTCTCTTGTCACATGTCCTACAAATGCGAGCCATTATGGTTTTTGTTAAAAAATACATACTTTATATGGTTAACCCTTATTGATTTTATAATTTATTTCTCCTTTAAAATAAATATTTTAAATCTGGTTTTGAATTCATAATATATATTTTATAAGTGTCTTAAGTGGTGTATAGTTAATGGTAAAGTGATTAGTATCTATCCTTTCTTTCTCTCAACTCTTCCATGCTTAAAGCAAGTGGTTTCCATTCTAACAAGTCATATGAAGTGTAATCAAGTGAATGTTTCCATATTTAAGTGTAATTAGTACCCATATTTTCTACAATCTGACCTATGGTTCACTCACCTTGAGTAGTTCAATGTATATCGCCTCCATGTTTGAAATACTAATGTTAGAGAAATTCAAGATTTTGAGACTAGTGTTATGATTCATGTTTCTTAGTGATATTATATGGTAATTTAGTTGAGATATTTCTAGTATATCACCTTATTAGATTATTTTATTTTAATTTTACATATACCCCTTTTCATGCATGTAAGCAAGTAGTGTAAGTTATAAGTAAACAAAGTCATATCTAGGGAGATAGGTCTTAAACTTAGAGGTATACCTATACTATATGAAACCCACAAGCCTAGATGTATTACCATGTTTCCCAACTATTAGATTAGGTTTGAACAACCATAAACAAGGTGCAATATTTTGTGATAATAATTATGGTATGACATGTGGGATCATTATCTTAAAGACATCTTTTCAAGGTGAATATTATTCTTAACAACATCATAGCTACATATTAAGTTTTATTAGTATTTGGTGACTCCATTCAAGGTAATATCTCATTTTATACCAAGTTTTATCATTTTTTGACCTTCATAATTCACGGTCCTTACTAGGTAAACTTCTAGTAGAGGTATATCCCATAGACCCACCCCATCAATCTAAACATCCTCTTGATGTTAAACATCATTATCCCATCTTGACCTTTGAAGAATAAGAGGACTCTATAAGCCAAGAATATCAAGAGAGTGATGAGAAAATTGAGGATATTATGGCTAGGGAACATCACTTTCTATATTTTAACACTAAAAATACCATACACCTCAATGCATATGATGATATACCCCCTAATTCTACAAAATATGTTCCCTCTTTTAATGGTGATGGTTATGTCACCCCTGGTGAGCATATTAGGGATATTTCAAAAAAAAAGTAGTGTCCATAATGTTACTGAGGTCAAAACTAACATTAGGTTATTTGTCATGTCCCTTATTCTAAAGAACTTTATTGGTTTCATACATTTTATGTAGGGTGTATCACCACTTGGGATGATTTTGGAGAGTTTTTTACCTCAAGGTTTGAAGATAAAAGTGATCACACATCACTCATTCACCAGATTTATATAATTTAAAGAGGTCTTAAGGAGATTACGTAGGAATTCAATGAGATATTTTAAAGGACTTGGTATAGGTTTCCTCCTATTGTGAGACCACCTTTAAGCTTTATGTTTCCTACATATCTAATGGATATTGATACTAACACAGGCATCATGTTGTAGTATATAGGAGGTTACATCTTACTTGAAGCTTATGGCATAGCCATTACAGATGAGAATGGATTAATACAAGATGTAAAATTACGTCCAAAAGTCTCTATGTCCATTTTTCCAAAAATGTATATTTATACTCCAAGTGTTTCTCTAATCCCAAATTAAAATACCATGTCTAGATCTTCCCCTAAGAATGCATAGGATATCATTGATTGGGAGGCAATGTATAAGCACTTAGGGGTTCAAGTTAGGAAAATTAATATCTAGTATGGAGTTAATAAAAATACCTACCCCTATCCTCAAAAAGGAAATAGGTTCCCACCTCAGAAATATGGTCAAGGTAGAGGGAAAGGATAGCCTAACTTCAATAGGCTAGCTAATGCATATAATCCAACTTCCACATCCAACACAAGAGATATGGTTATGATTCATAGTAACTTAGTCTTAAGGAGAAGAATAAAATTAAGGAAAATTCATGGATGTAAATGAAGATAGAGGATAAGTATTAGTTTATTATGCAATATTTGATCCTTAGTTGTTAGTAGAAGATGATAATTACATGAAAGGAAATGAAGGATGGCATCCCCAAAAAGTGAACCTTACAAACTTTATAATGGAACAAACATTTGTTATGAATCAAAAAAAATTGAAGCTAGTAATAGAGAAAATATTAAGGCCTTTGGATATGATAATGGTGTTTACACAAGTTTAGTTAACCCTCCTACAAGGTAGTAAGGTGTGAGTCCAAGTGTGAAAGTACCTACAACTTTTGCATCTCCCCAAAATTAGAATGTTGGAAGGGTGAATGAAAGTGATCCAATGACTTAAGATCAAGTAACTTATTTGAATTCAATTATTCATAAAAAATCATGTGTTCCTTCCTTAAACATCATTGATTTTTTAAATAATTCTAAAGCTACTCTCTCTCTCTTTAGTAAAATTTTCACCTGCCTAGTCAAAAAGAACTTCTTTAAGAGTAACTATACCATTCACCTCGATCCTAAATCATATAGTCATGATAATGTTACCCTCACTAATTATCCCACTAAAAATTTTGAATCCTCTTTTAAATATGAAAATTTTCCACCCTTCTACCTCACTCTCATCATGGGAGACAAACTTTCTCGAAATTACATTATGGATAGAAGGGTAAGTACCTCATTGATGCCAAATCTTGTGGAAGATAAATTGGGTTTGAAAAATGAACCATTAAATAATGGAGTGTTATAAATTTATGGGACATTAGGTAAGTCAGTGGGACTCGTCAAAGGATTGAGAGTTTTCTTGTAGGATTGTCCTAGATTTTAAATTCTTCAAAAGATATAGTGGTTGTTTATTTGCCTACCCACTTTTCTATCCTCCTTACAAGGGATTTCATAGCCAAGATAGGAGGTTATCTCTCAATTGATTAGTTATTTTTATCTTTCAAGATAAGGTATGGAGCAAAGGTAACCATTAGAACTAAACTAGTGGCTTAGTTTCATATTGAGCCTTATGTGTAAGTAAGCTCTAATCTCAATTGTGTCATCAATGATCATAAGGAATCCATTATTGATGATGTAACATCCTATAATCTTGAGGATAGATATGATATTTTACTAGATGAGCGTGGTGATGAAAACTATGAACATGATCTATACATTTCCATTGAGTACACTAATCTTGGAACATACATCATCCATGAGGAAGGCGATGGAAAATTTTAGGTAATCATTGATAGTTTTCTTCAACAAGTTTACAAAGGTAATTAAATTTTTCATAGTCATGATGATGATAGTTTTCTAATTATTATATATCAAGATTATGAAGAAGATAGTGCCATTCTACCTACAAAAGATAGAGGATTCCATGAACATGACAGCCATGAAAAATAAGATCATCTATGGAAATAATCACATGTCATAGTTCAAGAATTTGAGTAGTTGAGTAGGTCTACTCCCCTTCCAAAGAAATATGAATTTAATAATAAGGTTTTTAATTAATCTTATAACCATCAAGGATATTATCTTATTAAATTTGATGATAAATGTATATCTACTTCTAAGAGGATTGTAGTCATGAAGGAGTCCAATGAATCCAAGGTGGAGATGTGTGTGTTTAAGGAGAAGTCTAAACCTCAACTTGAGGATGAATCACTTTTATAAGTGTTGGAGTAGAAATAACAAAATACTTATAGTTATGAACATCAAGTACATCATGTCCTAGAAGAGTGTAAAATTGAGGTAACTTTTATCACTCCTAATTTTAAGTTTGAGGAGTGGCAATTGGACATAACAAAGTTTAATAAAGTTGTAAGTTCAAACAAGATTCTTGGAAGGATTGATGGAATGATTTTAAAATATCTAAATGGCATACTTATAGTAAAAAAAGGATCTAAATATGGTAATTCATTTGACCACCTATATAAGTAGGTATTTATTGATAAGTATTCTCGACATGATGGATTGGTTTCATGGAGTAGAAATGATGAGAGAGGTACTATATTTGATACTAGTTAAAGTGATGGTGATTATTATTCACCTCAATTGTTTGAGGTCTTGTACATAATAGGATAGGTGTGCTTTACTTATGTTGTATGTGTTGTTCCTAAGTGTTCTTGAGAACACAAGTGTATTTTATTGGTGTGTTATATTTTATGTTTGGTTTCTATTATTTGATGTTATTCTAAAGGTAATTTAATGTCAATATAGTGTATAGGTGACTCCATATCCCAATGGATAAGAGAAGTCTACTAGTATTTAGCATAGCTGGCTTGCCACCACTAGGAAATCATCAAAATGTTGACAAATTTGACCATAAGTAAAATTAGGTCAACTCCATATATAGTTAAAACATGTTATAGGTTTCACTATGGTGTAAATTGTGTTCTGTTGTATTTAATGATGTCATATTTATGTTTATGTTTGTGATATTTATCTATAGTTGGTCTTATGTCATTTAGGGGTCACATTTTGAGTCATTTATTGAATTAATACAGTTTTTATATGATTAAACATGTGCCTAAGTGTACTCTAACATCCTACATGTCAAAATATGTTAGAGAAACTATTTTGAGAATGAAAAACTATAGGTTCAATGTTGAAAATAAGAATATTGGGTAATCCTATGTGGTTTTAGGTAAATGTGTCCACTATACATTAGTTTAAGCACATGTGGATATTCAAAAGTGTCTCTTGTGATTCCCATAATCCATTTCCATGATTGGGAAGCTTTGACAGGTCTGAAAATGAGCAAAATCATTATTTTTTTCTCATCCTCTCCTATACAAGTAGAAGAGGTCAACTGGTTTCCACATGGTACAAATAGGAGGAGGTGAATTGGAGAAAAGTATTTTGGGGGATGATATTAATCTCTATGAACTTGAAACTCATGGCAATAGTTTAAGGTTTGGATGTTTGTTCTTCATCAACCATTTCTAAGAAGGTTGATTTCTTAAAATTGCTTACACATCCTCATCATCTCATTTCCCCTTCTTTGTCTGGACTGATATGAGTAAGTAAAGTGTTGTACATGTTCTAAAAGGGATTGATTATACTTCCATGCTTTTTAGTCTAGTTTTCATATGTTGAAATCAAAGAATTACTAGGACTACCTAATTTTACTAGTTGAAAACACCACTAAGTTTTGTAGACATTATTTCATCAGTTGCAAAGGTTTCTCTGTCTTATAGCGGTCTCATATCAAAGGATACATGTTGTTTCCACTCGCACACAACATGATGATTAGTTGTCCTTCTGAAGGTGTGGTATAAAGAGTTATCTGTATGGATTGAAAGGATCAAGTTGCAAGCACAATCAAAAATATTTATGATTATCACCTACAATCAAGTGGAGATAAGCTTGGATAAGTCATGATGATGAAAAAAGACTCCCAATGTGGAAACAATCAGATTGAGATATTCAAATAGGTTTAGTGATTGGTTGTGAGAATAAATTTGAACACATTCATATATCTTGTCATTACCTATAGGTAATCTATAGTGGTCTAAGTTCAATGCATATAAGATATAGGTATGAGAGTGTTAATATGATGATGATTCAGCTCAACAGATACCTTCAATTAGGGCTAAGAATCTATAAAACATCATTGTGATAGTGATAAATCCGTCATGTGGTAGGCATACCTAGAAACATTCTCACAATTCAAGAAAGTTGTAATTGAGACAACATACCTTAATTTCCCCAAATCAGGGTTTTATCCATATTCAATTCCATCTTATTATGAGAAATGGGAGGTCTATACTAGTCTAAACATATTCAATCTTATATCCCAAGTCTAAGAGAAATTTCTTGGCATAGAAAATGGGTTGTTTGGTCAAGATAAGGTGACATAGGTCAGTTTCCAATTCAAGCAAATTCTCACTTTAGAATTTTGTTTTATATATAGTGCATTATGATAAAAAAATATTTTAGAGCACAATAGTGGCATAATAGAAGCATGGCCTAAATACAATGTGTATCATTTTGAGTGAATTATGATACTATAACTTAACTTATAGTTAGATAAGTTGATATACAATGTTTTTAGATAGGTTATTAGCTATAGGAGGCCTTTTTTTTCCTAAATAATATCTATAGTCAATCTAAAGACCCATAATGAGTTGATAGTGGGAGGTAAGAGGCATGACCTAAATGCACAGTGAGTCTATTTTAGGTAAATATGATCTATGACCTAAATATAAAAAAATGTGTTAGATAATAGTGATTATACATGATTTTTTACTTACAAGGGCCTCTTTAATTCTCTATAATTGTCACTTATAGGTGACATAGTCCGACTAAGTAGACAGACTAGCTTAGGCTATTAAAGAGAAAAGTTTGAAAGTTAGAAAGGGTGTATTAAAGATAAATATGATTTTTACCACCATAAAAATGGTAATATCCATCTCATGTCATTATTATATCAAGGAAACAAGGTGAAGGAAAGACAAACAAATAATCCCAACTCTGCATACAAATTATGTGCACAATCCTTATAGTACCATAAGTATGCATTGAATATTTGAAGTTTGAGGACTTTAAATAAGATATCAAGCCTTGAAATTTTGTACAAAAAATATTAAATAATTTTTATAAATTTATATTAATTCACTTTGGGAAGGTAAATACGGGAGATGCATTCTCTTTTATCTCAGACAGAGGGTACTCCCAGTCAAGTGAAACACTGAAGGATTTGTGTGTATATGGTAGGAGGATGACATGAGAAGTATTGTAACATTCAGTAATTGTTTAGAATGTTTTTTTAACATGAGAAAGGTGTATAATAATATGAAATTATTATGAATACTTAGTGGTCACCATATACACATAAGAATAAAGTTAGACCTATTAGGTCTAGAATTAGGTCTATACCCTAATGGCCTCTAGATTGATTCAAATAATAATATAACCCTTATAATCTCATTTATGAACTTAAATAAGAAGATAAATAGGGATCGTAGCCATTATTTCATATAGGAATAACACAAGTTGGTCATTTTGACCAAATTCCATGATAGGGGTACACATAATGTAGTTCAAATCTTGATAGGCCATTTTCAAGCACTCATACCTATACAGACACTTTACATGGTATTCTAGGGACATAGGGTTAGTTTATTATTTCCATACACTATTTTGAAATTTCATTTATTCAAATATTGAGCATTAGTATTTTATGAATCATCCCTATGAAGTAAAACATTCTAAAACCCTTCTAAAACCTTATCTAGAACCTAATGGAAAAGAAATAGATGGATATGAGATCAACATTATTAAAATTCCATATATATATATTTTTTACTTATTTAATACTCTCCCATGATCATTCTTACTCAAATTGGTCTGTACGCTACTTGTATGGATAAGTTAAATTCATTCTTTTTTACAAGGTTTTTATTGTTTTATAGGTGAATAATGGAATTAGTAGATGAAAATCATTGAAAGAGGTAAATAGGGACTTATTATAACATATTATATTTTTTTCTCACCATATATAACCTAATAAGTACCTCTAATACATATGTCACTATAGGCAATCTTGGGTAAATAGTGAAGATGATAAGTGACTCCCTAGTGAGAAGGTGAGAAGTCCAATTGTGGATCCTTTTGAGGTGTGCCTAATGGACTAAAGGACAAAAGGTTTATATGAATGTGTTATTAACACCTCTTTCATGGATTTACGTAATAAAATTAAGGTCACCTTGATGATAAATATAAATAATGAGGCCTAGAAGACTAATGAATGATTATAGGTAGTGAATGCAAGTGTCATGAAGAAGGCTATCAGTTAGGGAAGCATTTCATGACTATCATAGCTTGTCTCTAACATAACTAAGATACTGCATAGGTTTCAAGTCTTCTTATTCTAGTTTA
>JARHVA010010197.1:145000-165000 GCA_037957365.1 Torreya grandis
TACCACATGTTTTCCAAATCAACCAAGTTAGACCACTAATTTGTGGTTTACCATATTCCATGTTGCCAACGTTCTTTTTTTATTTGTAGTACTTTCTTGTGGACATCTTATTAAACCCCTTCTCTTCAAGATCATACAACCATGGCATTGGAAGTTCCATGGGGACCTATTCATAATACTTGAAAAAACCTCTCAATATAAATTTAAGGATTTTTTTTCACATCCCCTACTTTAGCTCACCTAGGTGGGGGGTGGTGGGGGGGGAGGTGTTGTTAGATATATTCTACTATGGGATGGGGTAGTTGTAATAAACTCCCCAAAAATATTTAATTAATATCCTTAATATAATTTTACAAACTTATTAAGGAATCCATTCATTCCTTATAATAACTCATGGCGATGTTTTTCAAATCACTCAAGATGAACAAGTTTTTCAAGCGAAACAAATGATAATTATTTCATATTAAGAAATAATATAAAAAATACACAACCTATTTCATTTAAATATGGAATAAAGTACAATACTCATTTGACACCCACCACATATAGACCAAATATAATTATATTATCTCTTTCTACAGTTTATCAACAAAAAAATAAGGGAGAATGTTAAACATTTATATTATTGGTCTTATTATAAATCACTTTGAGAAATGACTAAGTGGCCATCGATAGTGGTTTAAAAACTTATAAAATACACATGAGATTAATTTACCCTAATCAAAATAGTGGGAATTATAAAAATAAAATTGAAATCAATCCTAATAGTCAATCCTGCAAGGTTATAAACAAAACCCAAAATGTCATTATGGATGATGTGATGGATCAAAACAAGAGGTCAAAATTTTGAATAACAACCCTTCCCAACAAATGGATAAAATTAATATAGGTTTTGTGAACCAAAACACACCACCCATAATTCATGCAATAGATTTTAACCATACCTTACATTGTGGCAAACATTTTATAACCCAATAATAAAACTATTTTCAACATGTTGACCATTACCCATAATAGTGTAATTATCACTTTCATTAATGAAATTACCCATAATGGATTGGAAAATAATTAAAAAAAAATGTAAATATAGGCCCATGGATTACCATCCAAATAGATACTATATTTTACATAGATTTTTTATACATGATACTCATTCTTGCATGCAATATTAAAAAAATATTTGATGACTTTGTCATAACCAATAGAAAAACATTTGTAGATAAGTTCATATGGATATTAATACAAAGTCACCATCTCCACCAGTAGGTATTTTGGTTCCTTAAAACATAAATTGTCAATATACCAAAAAAAAAATCATGACCACCACCAACATAGCATCCACTAATAGCTACAAGGTAACCAAACCAACAAACATTGATGATCTACAACCCATGAATAAAAAGTTTAACTTCTAGCTTATCCAACACTAATTTATCTCTCATTTCTTCCTAAATAAAAAAATTATTTATGTGAGTTTAATAATTATAAATAGATGAATATGCAAAAATAATCATTTATAAAAGATAGTACGAACCTAATACTCCCTATTTATGAAATGTTTTGAAGATTGAAATCAATACCGAACATAAGGAAAAATATAATTTAGTTTTTTACCTTAAAAATACATTTAATCATGTATATTTCATGGAACTAATCTATAACTCTCCTTCCCATTTCTAAAAATTACTTGATTCCTTATAATTGGGTAACCTAGGTAGCATCGTGATTCAACCTCATGCCCAATTTAACCATATCAACTTAGACATGTTTCCACCTAGGCAAAATGGAAGAGGTTATAGTTACTTCCTTGACCTTATGAGTCTTCCCCTAGATGTTGAGATGGCTAGGAAGGAGGAATAAACATTCATTATTATAGTTATAGATTTATAATATTTTATGTAAAGAGAGCAATGTTAAATGATTGGTGAAAGCTCAACATACTCCCCTTTTTATTTCTCCAAAAACTTGGTTATAGATAAATTAATTTCTCTATCACCTAAAAAACATCAAGATACTACTATATCTAAAATTATACCTATATAGGAAACATTATACATCTTTAAAATTTTATCCCAAAAACCTTGATAATAAAGTATTATTTGATTTATATGCATATAAACTATATAAAGACCCTTGGAAGGCCATGTATTCACAAAATGAATGTGATCTCTTGTTATTCATTTGAAGAGATCTTTTTTTTGTCAAAATTATCTTAAGACAATTGAATCCCTTGAAAATAATTTAACAAGAAACTGAGTCCTCATATATACTAGAATCTATCTAGAGACAGTGGGGTGAAGCTCCCATCTTCAACCAAATATAAGGAACCTATAACTACATCAACATGCATCTAAAATTAGATTATGTTATTACCAAAAGTTGCCAAGTTAAATAATTAAATACAAAGAAGTTAATATAGTGGAAATTTTGAGTAAGGAAACTCTATGGACAGTGCAAGCCATCTCAACCAAGTCAATATTTGAAATCATAACCATCTTAGATAGTGATTATCCTATTAGATTCAAATTTGATCCTTATACGACTAAAACTTATATTCATAAAAAAACATTTCAGTATCAAGGCTCTCAACTCAGATATTGAATTCCACCATATTGACATGATATAAGCCTTATGTCAAGATGATAAAAACCCAATATAACCTAACGATTCACCTCATTAATCTAGTCATCCCATGCCCCCATCACATATGAAAAAAATGTAGTTTAGATAGTAGATTAGATAACAAAATATTTTTCTTTCCTTGTGCCCTCCTAGTGGTTAACGAAGGAGTTCACAATTCAACTCTAGACACTATATAAATAAATATTGGTTCTAATGAACACCCAAAGACTCTCATATTTATATTTCCTCTTTCCTATATAAAAGTAAAGTAATTTAATGAATGTTTTACTTAGTTATCATAGACTATCACTAACTTATTCATATATGATAGAAAATGATATACTTATTATGCATTGTGAACAATATTTTGACTACAATAATAATGTTCATGAAAAACCTTTATAAGTGGGAGACATTATCCTTAGACTATAATTTAAAATAAATAAGAAAAATGAAGAAATTTGGATGATTAGGGTTACCTGGTTGGACCTTTATTTTGTGATAAATACAATTAACAATGGATCCTTTTAGCTATGCACTTTAGAGGATAAGGAGTTTGGAGAGTCTATGAATTATTTACACCTCAAACATTTCTAGTTATAGACATTGTATTTCAAATTTCCCTCTTTACATAATAAATAAATTTATCATTACTTACATGTTATTTTTCATATTGGTCTCTTTGTTTAGTGGTTATTTAAATATAATTTAATATAAAGAAATCAAAGTGAATCATATTAATGAATCTCATGTTCATTATCACCTTATTTCCCTTTAGAAAACATTTTCAATTAGTTTGACATAGGTTCTTGTCTTAATCTTACATTCTTTTCCCTTTATGAATTATCCATGTTGATCCATCACATATTACTATTTTTGTGGGGTTAGAATTGTGGAAGATAAATTACTCACCTACATCTAGGATTTGGTGATAAACTCATGGATCTTCCTAGTCACATGAGAGTAAGTGTAGGGGTTTATAAAAAGCAACGTAAGAGAATTATTTGATTTTTAAAGTTAAAAATAATACAGTAAAAAAATAATAAAATATTGCATATATGTGTATGCCAAAATGATAATCTTATACCACTAATTGAATATATCATGATTGGATACCTCTAGATGAATGTAACAAAACTTGTGGTTTATTAGTTTGGTAAGGCTTAAAATTGACCCTTTGCCTATAACGATTATGTCAACATTCTTTTATTTTTAAAGTTATGATGTATAGTTTTTTTTCTTTCACCATCTCACATGTATCATATCTCTATTTCATCTCTTTATTTCAAGTTCAAACTGACATGTCATGTAAATGGAATATATTGATCACCACCTAAAAAAACATGAACATTATTTACATTGATTTTTCATATATTTTATTTACACATATCAAATATATATACATATCATTATCATTATCAAAAATAAATATAAATGGAATTTTAATACATTTATAGTCAACTAAAGTGTACAAACTTAAAAGTAACATGAAAATTAAAAGAACTATACACAATTCTAAACCACAAAAATGAGATAGAATATTTATTCTCTCTCTCTCTCTCTATCTCTCTCTCTCTCTCTCTCTCTCTATATATATATATATATATCACATTTGCCCATAATTTACCACATTATATATATATATATATATATATAATGGGGTAAATTATGGGCAAATGTGATATATATATATATATATATATATATATATATATATAATGGGGTAAATAATGGGCAAATGTGATATATATATATATATATATATATATATATATATATATATATATATATATAATATATATATATATATATATATATATATATATATATATATATATATATATATATATATATATATATATATATATATATATATATATGTATATATATATATATATAATGGGGTAAATAATGGGCAAATGTGATTAAAAAATTCTCTCTCTCTCTTTCTCTCTCTCTCTCTCTCTCTCTCTCTCTCTCTCTCTCTCTCTCTCTCTCTCTCTCTCTCTCTCTCTCTCTCTCTCTCTCTCTCTCTCTCTCTCTCTCTCTCTCTCTCTCTCTCTCTCTCTCTCTCTCTGTGTGTGTGTGTGTGTGTGTGTGTGTGTGTGTGTGTGTGTGTGTGTGTGTGTGTGTGTGTGTGTGTGTGTGTGTGTGTGTAGGTATGTATGAAATGTTTCATTTACATATAATGTAGAGGGATTATTAAAATTTATAATTCATACATGAAAATAGTAAACATATACATCTTTTACCAACTCTACTTACCTCTACTCCAATATTTTCTATCTCACTTTATCTTGTCAAGCTTATTTCTATGCTCAAAGCATCTTTGACTCACTTGATCTCTACCTTCAAACATTAAGTATCTATTAGTACCATTAAATCTTCATTAATTACCATATTGGTTACCTTCTACTTGTTCACTCAATCTTACCTATCTTTGCACACACTTGGCCTTTATATAACCTTTAATTGTTCAAAGGACATAATAACTTGGTTCAAGACTCCTTAAGGTTTTAACTAGCTCTAACTAGGGTTTTTACATTCATAACATAGTATAGGGTTCCCATTTTTACTCTATTTTAATACACATACTATTTATAAAAACATTTATTTCTTCCCTTTCTCCTAACCCTAACACATTTTTCTCTTATAGCTTTTTTTAAGGATTTTACCATGATATGATTGTGTATGGACTCACATTAAGAAAACAAACCCAAAAATGGATACCATCTACCGACTTATTATTTTTCACCTAATTTTATAATTTATCTCCAAGTTTTGAATCCTCTTTTGGGCACTTTTTGCTCTTTGATTAGGTCTCTAGGTCACTTATTACCCTATCTATTACACAACCCTTTCTAGTTGTACAAAAATGTATAAAAATGACCCAAAAATTCTATAGTCTCTTTAATAACATGGAATTATATCAAATTACCAAATTATAGGATTTTTTATTAATTAAATCACCAAAAATAATAATTTTCATCTTTAAACCTTAGAACAAGGTTATTACAGGTAGAGAATACCTGAGAGGAAACATTTGGCTTTACCATTCATTCAGTCCAATTTCAAACAACTATTATGGTTTCCATGAGTTTTCCAAAGGTTCTTACATATTTTCCATGCATTTAGTGAGTCTTTAAACACCTTTATTGAGTCTAATGCTTGAATTATTTCCCAGCTCTGTGTGCAGATGTAGTTTGCAAAACCTAAGAGGTCATATTTTGAGTTTTAAAACTTGAAAAAGGGTTTAAAACAAATATTAAAGATTTATTATTTTTTTAATAACATGTTTCACATCTCCCATTCAAAAAAATCACTTTATAAGGACTATAGTGTGATGGTTTACGCCAGATCTTAGCATGCCCAAGTGAGGTTCGTTCACTGTCTATAGGTTAACATCTTATTAGTGTTTTCTGTAAGTATTGCCTTGATGGATTCATAATTAAAACATTAAAATAGTTTAAATACTACCTCATAGTACATTTATTTTAATATCCACTTAGATACATTCTCTTCCCAAATTTTTGCTTTCTTGCATACATTCAAACACTATCTTCTTCATTATAGGAAATAAGGTCTGTGACGGTATGTTTAGATTAACTTTAGTAACCCAAAAAAATACATTTCACAAGGATATTAAAGGAATTTTTATTAAAATTTACCAATATTTCATTCTTATTCAAATCTCAACGAAAACTTCTTTTGATTTTCTTAGCTTTTCTTAGACTTCAAACCACAAAATATAACAACCTAGGGCATAAAATAAATAAACTAAGTTTCATAACTAGAATCCTAAAAGAAACCTCAAAGTGTTTTAAATAATTTAAAATAATAAAATAACCAACTCATAATATTTTAAATATGAAAACAAAAAATATATTTATTGATCTTCTCCTCAGACAGTTTGTCCATACATCCATGATATTACTTACAACATGAATACCGATACTTACTAGCAGGTTTGTCTTTAAACCAAGAACTCAATTATTAATATTTTTGGGTTTATAATATTTATTAATTTTAATCCAACCCCATAAATCAATTATAAATTTAATTATTCTCCTACATTTAATGAATTATCTCAAAAGACACAAACTTCTTTTAATATAAAACTGTCCTAAATACCTATATACAATGTAAACTACCCAATTCCCACTCAATAATATGAATCATCATGTAAGTCATGTGGGTATTGAAACACATAAAAAGTGATAAAAAAACATAAAACATTATTTAATACTCTAAGACACAAGGTAATAATATCTTGACCTTTCACTACACCATAAAATTGGAGATACAATACAAACTATTTCAAATTTATAAATTGGCCATTTATGCAAGAAAATACCTAATGGATCCAAAGTAAAATTAAATAAATTTATACCACCTTATATTTACTCCTTTATACTTATCATGACCTTAAAAACCTATTAATGACTCAAAACCTGTAAAATAGATCATATGTACAAGTGGTAGGTGATGTCCCTGCATCATGCTACTAAGGAGAACATAATTTTTTTCCATGAAAGTTATAAATGATATAGAAATCATGTTCTTTGTGGAATATTTCATTCAATGGATCCTCCTCTTAGATCCCAAGGTCTCTTTGAAACTTTTAGACCTTATTGATGGTTATTCATTATGGCTCCTCCTTTATCATTCTTTCTCTTTCTTTTCCTCCTTTTTGCGTCTTCCCAATCAATGGTAACTACTATTTTTTCACGTTCCTCCAATGAATTACACATGAAGTAAACATGTCAATAAAAATCACTTATTTTTTGATCTCTTATAGTCTTCCTTGTTCCTTGGTTGCCAACTCTTCTTCCTCTTATCTCAATATTTCCTCCAATGCAAGCTCAACTACCATGATGATTTCTTGGTCTCATATGAGAATGAAATCTTCAATCTCTTCCATGATATGTTCTCATATCTCTTATTATTATATTTTATACTAATCCTCATCACCTTTATCTTGCATCGGTACTAAAAAAATCACCTTAACCTATTTCAACTCAAACTTTTCAATCACTCCAACTTGTGATTCCTCTTCTTTCTCTACTAATACACTTTTACATATGTCAAACACCTCATTTGGTATTTTTGTAACTTCTTTTCCTTTGACCAATGCATTAATTATAATAAACATACTTACATATAGTTCATATCTCTCAATATTCACATCAACATATTCATCATAAACAACTTGGAAATGAATACCTGATGATTCTTTAATTTCCTCAATGCTTACTTAACTAAATTCTTCCTCTTTCTTGATCATCATGAGGCATGATGTTGATGCAACTTTAATATATTATTATTACTCCAATGGATTACCTTATTTAGGATAACACAAACTATGTCACCATATTCTACTTCCCAATCAACTAGTTCATCCATTTTAGCATATTGTTCATGCTTTTAGTGTTATTCACCTGTATAAAAAAATTCAAAGAAATCATTAGTAAATAACATTTGATGCTCACTTTCCCCCTTAAATCTCCTTATAGTCTTACCTATTAACTTCTTCATATTTTGTCTCCTTATATTATCCATAAATTCCTTGAGAGGTGGTCTCATATTCTTCTTTATGAACACATTGTTTCTTGGTCTCAACATTTCTAAGATTTATTATATCCTTACAATTTCGTCCTTCATATTATCTATCTCTTTACTTCACTAACCATATTTGTTTTCCATCAATCCTCTTCTTGTCTATCTTCTTATTTTTTCACTCTTCACACATAAATCCCTTCATCATTCTAACTATATCTTAGTTTCTTGACAAGACTTCCATCTTGTCCTCTTGACCATTCATTTGGTCTCTCACTTGACTCTCTCTCTCTCTTGGAGTCAATTTCTCTCCCTATCCTTACTAACTACTCTTCTCTTGTCCTACCTCTAAGAATATTATATCTTTGTCAATGTCACCTATGAGATCCTCTATTGATCTTTTCAATAGATCTCTTCCTTCTTTAAGCCTTCTTGGCTAAGGGTTATGCGACTCCTCTTTCTTTTCTTTCTAGTATTTATGCCTCTCCTTTCCCATATACCTATAGCCTCTACACTTTATGTATATATATATGTATATATATATATATATATATATATATATATATATATATATATATATATATATATATATATATATATATATATATATATATATCAAATCATATGGAACTATTAATTTGAGAAGAAATACCATTAAAAAATATGGCAATTATTTGTTCAGTTGATGCAAACTTAAAAAGTGTGTCCTATGATGCAAAATTTAGGGTTAATAAAAATAAACCTTTAGGGAAGAAATAATTTTAAAATAAATAATCTAAGGATTTTATTTCATATTTAATAAAACTAAAAAATAAAAAGATAGGAATGTGGAAAGACAAGTAATAATAGAGTCTATAGTGAGTAAGACAAAATGTAAAGGCTGATTTATTAGTCAAACAAGTACAAATATGAACTTGAATAAGAAAACTAATATTAAATCTTCAAGAAGAAGAAGAACACTATATTAACTTTTTTCTCACATATTATTAGATATTTGGTGGTAGAATCCCACAAAAGATAATATATTAGCTGGAAAAGCAAGTTATTTAATTCCAAACAAAAAATCATACCAATATAAGGGTTAAACATAATATAAAAAATGTTGTTAAAAGAATTAAAGGTTTAAAAAATTATGAGCAACATGAAAAACACTTATTGAACATGACCCAAATAAAATTATATAATAACATTCTTGAAATAATTAATGGACAATTGATAATCAAACAAAGGCCATTTGATTCATTCAAATTTTTTTTACATTAAAATTAACCAAACATGAAACACATGTTTGTATAAGATCAATATTTATTTTTTAAAGAATTTTGACATTTTTCACAATATATATTGTACTTTACATACTAATGAGAATATGTAGGAATGTATGATGGCTTCTCCATCTCAAACATCAAGAGAGTTAATCCCATGTATTTTATGTCAAATAGACAAGGTATTTGTTTATAATAAAGAATGTTAAATGGAATATTTAACACTTGTGGTGGTTTGTTACATTAGACTAGTTGTATACATCAATAAATTTAACACAAATTTGGAAAGAAACTAGGTCATTTTTAAGAAGCAAAAATATGTACAATATGCATTCAAATATGGAAAAGAGTCATAAATATGTGAGTTTATTATCACTCGAGTATCTATTTATTATTTCATGATTAAATTACATAGTAATATTAATAACCAGTATGAAAGACACACACACCAAGAAAAAATATTAGATAATCAATTCAAGTTATTCAAGGATATAATACATCTTGAGACCTTTTTTTAAGGTGTTTACTTTGATGTAAATTACACAATACAACTTAAAAATGAGGTTGAATCCTAGTATTATAATTCAATTCAAGTTTAATTTTTTTATAATATTATATCTAGACACACATATGATATCATCGAGAACAATAGAAAGATTTTTATGGTGTACCACTTTTACATAAGTAATGGTATATCACATTATCCATTTTTTTTCCAAGGTTATTATGAGATATAATCTATAAGTAACTTGAAATTACATAGTGACAATGAGTAAGTTATCTTCAAAATTGAAATAATTAAATCTTTGTGTTCTATAAATGTGAATTATGGGTAGGAGACAAAGGATGGGATTGAAAAACTAGGATAGTAACAATCAATCTTTCTATCTTATTCTAGGTGATTTCATCATTTAATTATGAATACAAGAGAAATCAAGTTTAATACACACTATGTTTTGTAAAATAATTGTGCAAGGTAGTTTAATAATTCTTGAACATTTTAGTGGTTGAGAGGAATGCCTAAGAATAATTAGGTATGAAAATTTTGGAGTTTATCTAAGGATGAACATGAAAATGGGAGTATGATGGTGAAGGTATATGCTTTAAAATATCAAGAGTAGAAAATAGATGTTGATAATTTGATTAATGATATGAGTATTGTACATTTGTGTAATAAAATAGTTTATCATGTATGGTATAAATAAGATAACATGTGAAGATTATTTTTGTTAATGGAGGAAGAAAATAAGGAAATGTAAGAATATTATATTATAGTACTTGGATAAACAAAAAAAATTCTCCAAATTTTAAATTATAGTTCATGAACTATTTATACTAGATACATGCAATTTTTTGTTTGGGTTCAATGGAATTTTAATATAATGAATGTGAGTAAAAATAATGGGTTGAGTAATGGTATTGTAGACCCTTAAGACCTATGAAGACTATTCATTCATTACAACCACTATGAGATCATGAAATGACATCAATAAACTATTTTCACCACATCTACAATCTTGTGAAACTACTTACAAGTTATTTATAATGTAAATGTACCCTTAAATTATTTATTTATTTATTTTCTACATGTACTCCAAATTTTATTACACGTACATGGATGAAATTTTTTCATAGTAATTTAACCTAAAGATACTGATGAGGGAATAAACTACTATTTGTGTTGTTGTGTATAGAGAAAAAATAAATTAAACATAATTTTCAAAAATGGATAAAACCTATCTTATTACATTGGATCTATGGTGGTCATATGGCCCTAATTTCAAAGAAATTTTCATGAAAAAGTAAAACAATAATTTATTTTTGAATTTGAACCAATTATAGTGACACTTCATTATTCAAATTTGGTAATTAATAAAAATTTCAAATTTATCAAATTCCATGGAAAACCTCATAACAAACATTTTTCATTACTTTTCAATCAAATTATGAAGCAATTATCGAATCACATAAAAGTAGAGTTGGCTTGAAGGTACATTGGATTGACTTCATAAGGTTAGTATTCAATGGAAGTTATATTTTGAATTAGTAATGTTAAATTATTTCATTTAATGTATCTTAGTCCAAAATTATTTATTCATTATGTATTTTTTTATAAATCAATACAAACACATTTGATTCAGGTTAGTGGTAAAATAAGATATTTGACCTTCACATGGTTGGTACCATGAGTAGATAATGCTATCTTATTGGAATAGAGAGAAGGATAAAAAATAATACACATGTTATGGTTTGTAAATTATTATTGTTTCCCTAATTTCATAATATTTTTTTTTTCATCCCCATCTAGATGTGTCTACAAAGATGGTTGATCGATTAGGCATGTAATTCAAAAGATAAAAGTTATAGTTACCATAGTTTTGTCCATATATCAAGCTTTAGCTTCAAGAGAAAACATGTCACTCTTAACTAATCATAAAATATTATAATATAATATATATTAAGGACTCCCACATGTAATTGTAATATATTATGGTTCATCTCTAACCCTTATAGTTTCACATCAACAGCCATGTAAATTTATTTTTGTTTATCCCTTTTAGACTGACAATATTATAGTAATGGATGCATTTGGATACCTATAGGTTTCAATTTTGAGGGTAAATGAAGTATGTATGAAGGTTATTATTATGTTTATAAACCCATTTATATATTTCCACAAAGATAATTCATCAATTAGGCACCCAAGATAAATATTTCACATTATACTAACCAACTTTTGGTTCCTAAAGTAATACTTTACTATGAGAGTATCATTATTTTTTCCTCCTAATTATTTAAATATAATATTATTATGTTTATTTTAGGTATAAACCATGTAACTTGAAGATCTTAAATTTTGTCTCTACCCCTAATAATTTTGTTACAACCATTTTGCAAAAAAAAAATCCATTAAGAAGGACAAGATTATTTTAATGGATGTATTAATATTCCTAAAATTTTATAGTATATAAGAAGAAAAAGGAAAAATAAAATATTATTATTGGTTTATATTCCCATATGAATGTGTTTGAAAACATATTTTTATTATTATTCATATAGATCAAAAGTTACAAGTTACACTGACCAATTTTTCATCCATAATTAAAGTTTTAACTAAGAGATACAATGTGTCACCATTATTTCATAATAACAAGTCAAATATAATATTTAGGGTGATTATATAACATCCCCATGATAATTTATGAGCTGACACTTTGTCTCTCCCCATTGCATGGGATAAGTTCCTTTATTTTTTCCCCTTAGAAATTATAATTTTATCTTAAGGTATATGTGTATATTAATTAATATTTATATTATAGTGATAATATAGGATAAGGAAACTATATTATTACATTCATACACCCATCCAAATATTTATACAAAGATGGATCATTGATTGGGTGTGTGATTCAAAACTTTCACATTATACTGACCAACCTTTTATCCCTAAATCAAGATTTTTATAGAAGATAAATCATACGAAAATTTGTTAATAAATAATATTAAAATATATTACTCAATTTTGTGATTATATTTAAATATCTATGAAAGTGTATGATCTTACGATTCATCTCTTGCATGTAAAGTTCATTTATTTTTGACCTTAAGAACAATAATATTTTCATAAGGGATGTCACCCACTACCTAAATTTTCTAATTATTGGTGTTAATGGAGATGAAAATAATAAAATTATTTATTTTATATGACTATATATACATATATGTGAATATGGTTCATCTATTATATGCATGATTCAAAAATTTAATTTTATAATAACCAACTTTCCATCCATAAATGAATATTTTAGTTCAAGATAAAAGTTACACTATTTTTCAATTAAATGTTGTAATAAATTACACTTTATTTTTTATTATAGTAATATCCCATTCTACTACGGATTCTATTGTTCCTCTCTACGCTCCATGGTTTGCCTATAATGGCTATGAAAAGTTTGTTATATTTTTTCCCTTAAGAATGACAAGTTTATCGTAAGGGATGCATATGGTTACCTTTAAGTATTATGTCTAGAGGATGATGAATGACATAAAAGGAAAGTTATTTTATGTTCCCATATCAACATGTCCTTGAATATGGTTCATGGATTGGGTATGTAGTACAAAATTTACACATTACGCTAACAAAATTTTGGTCCTTAAAACAATATTACATTGTAAGATAAATAAATTCATAGCTTCATACTAATTATTTGTAAAATGTAATAATCCTTTTGATGATTAGTGTAATCCCTCATAAAAATGTAGGATATTATGGTGCATATCTACCCCTTCTAATTTACCTATATTGATTTTAGAAATTTCATTCCATTAATCCCCCTAAGAACAACAATATTCTATTAAGGTATATGTCATGTTGATTTTATATTTTAGTTATATGGATATATGAATCTAATTACTATGTTTATACATGAAATCAAACATTTCAATGAATTGATTTTTTATACTAGGTGTGTCGTTCATAAATTTCACTTTAAGCTGATCATATTTTGCTTCCTAAATAAATATCTCTATGAGAGAAAACATGATACTATTTATTCCTCATCATTAGTGAAATATAATAATATGGATGTATAAATTTGATTATATTTCTTCCCTTAATAATATTAAGTTTTTCCTCATGGATGTGTCTGACCACTTAAACATTTTTTAGTTTGGGTGATAAAATACATATACAGTGTTTTAATGTTTTCCCTAAATGAGGCCCATTAAATTACTTAGAGATTCCTATGTAAACACCTTATATATGAAATATTCTTGAGTGAGTTATAAATGAAAACTCCCAAGGTGAAGTTCTCTATGAGATCTTATACTTTGGATCTATCTTATAATTTATCCCAATTTAAACATAAATATTATATGTTGATAATCATAACTATTATATTGAATTGGTAAATTATTTAATTTAGAATATAAATATATAATTTTGTAAATATATTATAAAGTGTGAGCAATGACATTATCTGGCACTACATGTGTAAGTAGCTCGAAGCTAAAAGATTATGATGTTAATTTTAAATAAACACTTTCACACTGAATTCCTATGGGGGATTCTATTCTATAGACTTGAAATACTTTGGATCAATCAAATCATTTTTATAGAGTTATAATTTAACATTATATATTGATTCTCATAGCTTATTTGTTTGCTTTTGTGATGTATTTTTTTCCTACATATAGATATACAATTTTGTACATGTATTCAAAAATAAGTCCCATGAAATTAAGATATTTCTAAATGAACGATCCATAGTTGAATTAATATAGGGTATCCAATACTTTTGATCTTAAATACTATAGAGACATCTTAAAATTTCCATTGCATTAGACTTTAATATTTTATGTTGATGGTAGAACCTTATCCATTTGAATTTTTTAATTATTTTTTCCTTCATATACATATATAGTGTTGTAAATATATTAAAAATAGAACTTCATGACATTATTCATAGCTACCTATGCTAGTAATTTAGAACTAAAATATTAATAAAGTTATTTATATCTAAAATTTTTGAAATTAGATGAAGGGCGGATGAGGGGGGGCAATGGAAAATATATCTCTAGGGGTGCCTGGATTACTTCTACATGTAACTTTATGAGGTTATAATTTTTTATATTTTTTAAAAAAAATTTCCAATGTTTTTCATTATTCAAGATACATGTCAAAAATATGACAAAAAATAACTTCACAAGTTGATCAAAGTATGCTAAGATTATAATATTTTTCTAGGCATAATTTCTAGACAATGATAATGAAATATAAACATCAATTATCCATTCACTGACACAAACATGTTAGGAAAGCTTATCCATTTATGAATAATTCCATGTAAGACATTGAAAAATAAAATAAATAATTATTATTATATAATTGTAATTCATACACACACACATACACAAATGTGTGTGTGTGTGTGTGTGTGTGTGTGTGTGTGTGTGTGTGTGTGTGTGTGTGTGTGTGTGTGTGTGTGTGTGTGTGTGTGTGAAATAGTATGTATGTGTATCTAAATTATGCCATAATTGCATACAAGATTATCCACATTGGCATAGAATCTAAAATATATAGATATAAAAAATGGGCCATATAGGCATAAAAAGTGTCCCATAGAAGCATAGAAATTGTAGTAAGTAATAATAAAAATTTATCCTTATCTACATATAAAATATATTTCACCTAAAACTACCCATATCAATTTAATTATCATTCCTACTATTCAGTGCCTCCAAAAAAATGTGCCTCATCACCATATATGTATAATTAAGACCTTGGATGTATCATTATGATTATAGACTATCCTATTATGTTATCAATAATAAAATGTATGCGACATAACATAATAAAAAAACTTTGATTTTAAAACATAACAAATATAGAATAGCACATTACATGATGCATGGAAAATGATATAATTTCAAAGAACATAAAATATCAACAAGGTGATTCTAGGACCATAGATGATAAAGAGGGGCATATTATTATTTGACATAAAATATATTAGTGACATTGAATCCTATGGAATATACATATAGAGTTATGTATGCACATATGAATATAATTATGGAGTATAGTATCATCAATTGAAGTTAAAAATTATAATTTTTTGATGTTCTAACTAATCTTTGTCTCCAAATAAGGTGATGCTAGGGAGATGTTGTATCTTGGTACACCAATTTAGTTTTAGTTGTATTATTATATTGATCAAGTGGGGTACCTATATGCACTTGAATTTTATAAAAAATATATTTAATCAAAAATCTAGTGACAATGCAAGGATGTTTTCTTAAATATGCCCAAGCATGGTTTTCTCTCTCTCTTGATCAATTTTTATCATTTTTGGTGTTAACACTTGCTAAAGTATAATTTTTATTTATTTTTCTTAAAATTTAAAATAGTTTATATTTTTGATAAAATCACAATTGCAGAACCTTAACCATCATGGTGGTTTTATAAACTACTCTATAAAAATTTGAATAACTATGGTTGATCCACCTTTTTTCATTTTAGTTTTAGTATCCTTAGTGACGGTTTCATATTTTATTTTGATTATTTATTTTTCCTCACTTGAATAGAGAAATGGTTCCTTCATAATGTAATAATTTATAAATTTATTGTATGAGACTCATTTTTTCATGTAGTTTCATTGCTTTCAATCCCATTTTTTAATTGTTTTACTCTGTGTTCAACTCCAAGATTTCATAGCTCATTATTACACATATTTTTATTAATCACTTATAAATTATAAGTCTTTAAGACTCCTAGTCAATATTAGATTAACTCCCACATGCAACCTCATTTTCTTCATCACAAGTATATAAATTTCCCAATATTTTTCCATATTTAAAATTGGTGTAGAGATTAATATTTTTAAGTCATGTAGATTCGTATACTAAAAGATATAATTTTAGATAAGATTTAATTAAATTTACAATCATATTTGTGTCACTCTATGAATATCTAGCTAATGTAATTCATCAAATTGGTAATCATTTATTTGTTGTTAATGAATTAGCCCAACCATAGCCTAGCTACTTTCTTCTTCAAAATTATGTCTTTATTACTCATATTCTCTTATCATCATTTATTATAAAGTTTCGAAGGAAAATATTTATAAATGATGCTGCCAACCTGAGGATTGTATACTCACATTTGTTAATTATTCACCTTTTCTTGATATCACTAATGGTCCGTTGGGGATATTTACTTTTAAATTTATTTTATTTTTTAATAAAATTAGAATAATTTTGGTTTTCTCATTCATTATATTTTTGTTAAACATGAAAATAAAATTATTATCCTCTATTTCCTTTCACCCAAAAAAATAGTTATGATTCTTTAGTTGTATTTACATACCAAAGCTTGAAAAAAAGTAGTTTTCCATTCAGGTTTGCATAGACTAGGTGAATATTATTACTAAATAAAACCACAGAAGGACATCAAATTATAATATTATGTCCCACTAGGTGATCACTTTTCAAAAAAAAATTCAAAAATAAATGGTAAAGAATATTTAATGATTTCTTGGAAAAAATGGAAAAATGTATATACACTACATTTTTTATATATATAATCTAAAGCATATTTGTTTTATTAATATAAAAAAATAAATATATTTTAAGGAGAGATTAGATATGTATGTGACTTATTAATGATGAATAGTGGTACACAATATTATTCATGAAAAACACACATATTCATTGTAGAACACATATTCATAAAAAGAAAAGATACATACATCCAAAAAGTATAAATATCAAAATATTCCTTCTAGATTTAGTCTATCTCTTTTCCATGTTGGATAAACTTACATACATCATGAAATTTATATTTATTAACATTAACTTAATAAGCCATATAATCAATCTCGCTTCATAAAATAATAAAAATGCTTAAAAACATGCATTCTAGATTTCATTAAAGATGAGATCAAAAGGAAAATAATAAATTTCATAAGGTATAACAAACCCTACTTTATGATTTGAGTTATCCATTTACATGTTTTAAAACTCAATTGCATAGTAACATAGAGAGAAATTTTAATGTTGAGATTATAATTGAATCCTTGCATTATACTCCCACTACACACTTTATGTTTATCTAAATTCATACTCTTACTTAACCAACCCATGTGCAAGAATCCCCATAGTTAGAACACCTCATATTCTAGCCCACAGATTTAATGATCTCTCTGTCTAACTTATTTGATTTACTTTTCTTCCTCATTGAGTCTAACCTCACCCTATTTCATTTTATTAGTGGATGAAATTAATTGGACATAGTCAAATAGATACATTCAACCAATTCCTTATATTTTATCCTGCTGAATTATGCCTAATTTCATGTACCTAGTTTTAACCAAGAACATTGATGTCATATTTCCATTCACACTGAGGGTTCATAGAATCATCTACTCTTAATTAGCCATTCTAAATTAAAAATGTGATGTGGGTGAGATTTTTTTTATCATTGTGAGAAGCCTTCACAACATATCATCCAAAACAACATCTTGTAGCTCAACCTAGTCATGAAAATAGATCCACCTATCATCCTATCATATTTTCAATGGATTAATCAAATATACCTCATGAAAGCAAGTGAACAAAGGTTAAACTTTAAATTTATTCAAGTAAAAACATTGATGTACCCTATGTGAAAGTTTTATATTTATTTATTATCCTCTTTCTTTTATTTTTCCCACCTTCTCCCTTCTAATTCATTTATTTAATGGGTATTTATATATCATCTAATGTGTCTGCATAGGAGTCTGAGAGGTCCTTAAACTTAAATAAATGTAATATTAAAAACAAAATTGTACATGAGGCCTTATTATTCAATTGTAATAACAACAACTCCACTTAAAATGTGGAGAGTTAGTTTCTAAACTCTTCATTGTTAAAATTACAATCTATGTCAAGATTACTAATTAAAGAAGTGTAAGACCCCTCTAAAACTTTTAATAACTATCTATAATATATAAATATGAATTTAAATACCATATATCTACCCTCATATTTTAAGTATATTTAACATTACCTTGAAAATACTATATATGGAGAGGGCATGGACAACTAATCACTATAATAAGAGAATATGCTATCTAGAAGATGGGCTAAAAAATATATAATTGTCCTCACATCCCTCTGATGATAAATAAAACATTCATATACCATGTGAACAAACCAGACTAACTACTACTGAGTCCTCTAAAACAAGCAATTTCATTATTAATTATCAATATTTCACTCTTCAATGTGTCATGAAGGTATTTCTCATACCTAACACCATTATTCACAAAATAAACTCATATCTACCTTGATGGATCACATTTATGATTTAAATAAAAACCATAGCTCTTTAAATATATGGATGACCAATAATACTTATAAACAATACCATTCTTTTCCCATTCCCTTCTTATTAGTAACCTACCAATTGCAAGAGTACTTATCTCTCCTACTTCCCACTAAATAAATTTAAATTTAATATCCCATGGACATCATTACTCATGGAGATCCCAAATTTTTAAATTGTATCATTCATCCATCCTATCAACCCCTAACTCAAATTATTATTGGAGGTGTATTTTATTAAAGTATGTGTCAGACAACATGCCACCCATGTATACTCATCATTTATAAGTACTAAATACCACTTATTTATGTAACCCTATTACACCTTATGACTACATGTTTTATAAACCAACACAGATAAAAAACCAATTTCTAGCATACCATATTCCACCTTAGTAGACTTTATTTTTTGTTTCCAATAGTTTCTCAAGTACCTCTTATACAACCTATCCTATTCAATATTTTCCTACCATATCTTTGAAATAAATTATTTTCATGGGTATCTATGCTAAATATTTATTAAAAAAAAAAAAAAAAATCAATAAAAATATATGAGGAATGTTTTTGTCACATCCCATAGCTAAGCTCTACAATTTTAAAGGGGAGGGAGATCCTAATCTCCATGCAAGGGCATATAATTTTATTGTTATAGATATTATATCTTATGATGGGGTCGTTGTAAAAGATTCTGAA
>JARHVA010010197.1:170000-192500 GCA_037957365.1 Torreya grandis
AATATCTTAAGAATAGACTCTTACTCCCTCACTTTGATCCAATATAAACATTCTACCTATAAATCACAATTTAAAACATCCCTAATCACTTTTCTAGCCTTCAAAATTAATCCAAACTCATCTTTCTCTCCTCGTGGAGAAATATATACCTAATAGATACATAATCATCGCCTACATCTTAGAATAAATATTTTTCACTAAGGTGGTTTATATAACTACCATAAATAAAATTTTAATCATTGGTGATAGAAACTTAACCATCATTATTTAAATACTAGTGGTTCTACCTTGACATTGGTAGTTCTGCCAACATGCTATAACCATGAAAAATCCATCCTAATTTACCCATTTTTTGTCCAAAACATATACAATTTTTTAAAATAATCTACCCTCTACCCAAACATATCCATGTATTTAATTTCAATCTTAAAATCTATTTTACAAGAAGATTTTATAAATTATGGTGAAAACACAAAATTGAGTAGAAGTTACACATCCTTGACTTGCTTCTCATGCCACTATTATGTTTTCTATCTTCTCATCATATTAATGAATTTGAATTATTTTAAATGTGAACCTGTCATAATAGATCTAGATCCCTAATTTATTAAAACTAAATTTCACAAATGATGTCCATTTTAAGAAAAAAATAATTAAATAGTCCACCCCACTAGCAATTATGTTTTGAAAAAATTTCAAATATGGGAAATTTCCTTAAAAATGTATAATTTATTAAATATTTAAATTTATTCATCACCTAACTCACCCAAAATGTTTCAAAAGCTAATATTTTTTTTAGTGTTATTTTAAGGTATGTTATTATTAAATTTTTATCTTTTAGGTTGACACAACCAAACACTAAGCTTAGCACCTCGATAAGATAGTTCATGTAGTATGATTATCTCCAATTATATGCCAAGTAAACATTTAAAAAAAATGTATTAGTCAGAATTTTTATTATTCCTCTTAAAACTACACTTGATTCCCTTTATTTCCTCACAAGTGATATGGATGTCTCAGTTTGATTCTCTATGCCACATAAGTAAGGTAACTATCCAAACCCTAAATTTAATTTTAGTAAAACCATACAAGATAAAACACCCTATCTAATTTATTATGGGGCATCTCTATTAGATATTAATATGCACACACTAATTTTTTTCATGGTGTAACATTTTACGATAAATTTAATGATGAAGGAAGGATCTTAGTTAAAATATGTTGGCTTTTTATCTCTATATATATATATATTTTTCCCCTTTAAAATATTTTATGATTTTAAAAATAGCCATTTATAAGTTTTGAACTCAACTTTTAATGATGTTGACATTGTGATAAAACATCTATGGCAAAATTGTAACTGTCATGATGATTTCATAAAATGCCATGGTCAAAATGGAACCATCACGGAAGTTACACCTTTTTCCAAAGTGGTTTCATTATATTTGTATAATTTATAGTATTATTTCAAGGATATTCCATTTTCACCACTTACATAAGGTGACAATTCCATCACAGTGCATGTGTTTTTAAATTTAATGTCAAGACTCTTATTTTCACATGTTTTCCATGTTTGTAGTTTTGTTTATTCATTATTTTACATTTTGTTCACCTCAAATATTTATGATATGACTCTTATTTATATTTTTATCTAGCACTTGAAAAATATAACTCCATAAAGCTATTATCCAAACTTCATTTAACTCTCCTATATAAACTCCTTTCCTTCCTTATAAGTATCTCACTTTTCTAAGGTTTTGAAAAATAAAAATAGGATGAAAAATTTTAATTTCAAAATTTCAAAATTCAAATCCTTTTTTATTTTAATTTTTATAATTTTTTCCTCAATCTATACTCATATTATTGTGACTCTACAGAAGTTTGGAGAAGGGAGTTCATTGAATTTGTAACTAATTCTTTGTAGTTCAATAACTGGTCTAAATATATTCCAATTGATTTATTATTCATAATTTTCCATTTAGTTTTTTTACTAAATTTCCATCCTTTTTTATGGATAGTTGTCAAGTTCAATATTTATAAAATGACTTAGGTACCTGATGATCATATAATCACAAAAATTAATTCTTCAAATTCACTTCATCTCACCATTGGTCTTGTTAAAGGATTTTTTTAGTTTTTTTTTTAATTTTATAATTTGGTAGACAAATTTATATTTAAAAAATTTAAATGAAAATAAATTAAATCATTTTCCTCTCTTTCCTTTCATGTAAAAAAGTAGTTTTTATTGTGTAGGTTATTTGCATAGCAAAGCTTCAAACAAATATAGTTCTAAAATTAGTATAGGGTATATTAGGTATATAATATCATAAATAAATACACACAAATATATAATATTATAGTTTTTATTTAAAAACACATTCATAAAATAAGCATATACACATACATAAAGACATCCTAAAGTGAGAAAAAACAAAATTTGCCTACTAGATCTAGTTTCTCTCCTTTACATTCTAAATAAACTTATATAAATAAAATTAATAACAATTATAAACTCTAACTTAGTCAAAAATATAATAATTATATCTTTATAATATTTATAAAATAATCAAAATCTCAAAAACTAACTTGCATAGTAGACAAGATCACAATAAAAACTAGAAATTGCATAACATGAAAGACACCCTAGTTTCATATTTTAGTTATTCATTTGCATGTTTAAAAAAATCATTTTTAAGTATATTTCAGCTATTTTTACTCAATAATATAATTATAATAAAAATTCATTTGGTATATGTAGGTAAAACTTTAGAGCAAACTACAAAAAAAAACAAAATCAGCTCTTGCATCACTCATTTGAAATTCAATTCTTAACACTTGGATTATTAAAAATCCTAAAAATAAAAATTATATAATTAATTTTTATTTACTTTAATAATTTAATTATTCCAAATAAATTTCATCAATTCATATAGTTTAATTTATGAGGAGTATAATAAACCACAAAATAAATTGATGCAAGACCAATTTATTGCATATAACTAAAAAAACCTCTTCCCAATAGAAAAAACATGGTTTATTGGCTATGCTACTTTATATTAGTTATCAACCTAGGTTTCATAAATTAGATAATGTGTTGGCATTATATATGTGACAATGTTAACTCTTGAATATTATGGTCACAATCATTATGTAATTAAAACACACTTATATAAACTATAAGGAAAGAATGGAATGTAAAAGAAATCAAAGCACAATTGCATGAAATTGCATATCATAATACATAATAATATAACTAAAAATTTGAATACAACTATTATGTTAGAAACATATCAAACATAATCGATTAAATTATATAATGGAATATGCTTATATAGAGACTTCTCATGAAATGAAATCACATACATTATAAAAAAAAATAGTAGACGCTAAGAAATACATACAAAAAATGCACATATAGACTAAATTAATGGATGTTAAGCTAGTCTACCAGATCTATGCAAGTGATCCATATCTTAGTGAGACTATATATTGACTCGTTAGCTTTTTAATAAATATGAATTATTGAAACTTGAATTTATTTCATAACATGTCTACAGTAGCAAAATTACAAGATGATTGTATTCACACTTATAACTCTCAAACTATTATATTTACTAAATTATTAATTATATACTCACTGAATCCTTTTCAACCTAATATAATCCATTTATTTTGGAGAGATATGTGTATTATTTGGAGTATACATAATCTAGCATGTTACAACAAAAAATCTATGGTTGATCCCAAATACAATAAATAAAAATAGTAGTTATGTTTATAATAAAAGAATATATATGAGAATATTAATCTAATATAATGGACAGAAGGATTCCATTAACTAAAACATTACTCCCTATATTCAGTAAACTATAAATTCTCCATAAATCATGGATGGTATATTATGTGAAACCATAAATGTTTTGCTAATTAAAAATAATGGATATATGAAGTCTATGTAGAAGATATAAAAAGACTATATAGTGTATAAAAGAGTAAAAATTTAGATGTTATATGATAAATCCAACATAATGTAGAATATATGCTACATTATATTACAGTCATATTGAATCTATCTTCCTTTAATTCCTACAAATATATCAGATGACTCTAAATTCCTCCATTACAAAAACCATACAATAAAATCAATTAATTCATTTATTTTATTTACCAATCACTATTTTATATCGTACAATAAAACATATACACAAAGGATATAAATAATGATGAAGTCATTATACAAGATTATAAAAATGGCCAAAGTATATGAATTTCTAACCTAATCATGTGTTAGATGAGTGCCATGTCTTGCCTTCATCATACCCTCCCAACTAAAATTGTTTCACGTCCTCGTGAAACCATTTAAGCATTTTAATAGAAAATGATTTACACAAAACTTCTTGTCATATACTATTCTTTCATACATATGAACATAAGTATGATTCTTTTCAATCATTTTTATTTTTTCTCGTTGTCTTATTATTCACTTTTGGTTGATTTAATTTATTTACTTATTTTTTAAAGCCATTATTTATTCAACCTTATGAAGATCTCAAGGAAAATAACCATCATCTCAAAGTACAAAATAATGATTGAACTATTTATAATGGATCATATAATAAGATGGTTTATTTAATCAAGAGGTAATGTAATGAGTATGGATATTCTATATATGTCTTCCTACATTTATTAAAAATTATAAATCCCACCTCTTAATAAAGGTGCATCTTGTCATCAAATAAACAAAGAAATAAAAAGGTAGTGGATAAATCGTATGGTATATGCAATCACATAGTATTGTATGCCAAATATTGGGTGATGGGATAGGTAGGGTGAAAATGTTTGAGTGAATGTGAAACAATTTAGTAATAATGAATGGTAATCAGAAGTACTATAAGAGGAAAGTAAAGTGTTTTAAAATAGGGTGTAAATGATGTGATGTATCTATTAGAAGTGGATAAAGAAATGATAGATGCATAATATTTATGTTAAGATAAAACTAAATTAATGTCTAATTAAAAAAATCAATTACCTAAATTTATAATGGCTTACTATTCAAAACCATGAGATTGTAGGAAATACATGTAGTAAATGTGTTGATGTGATAACATGGCCCTTGCCATGAAGTGTAATCAAGTGCAGATTTCAACAATAAAACATCCTAAATTATGGGAAGATCATGCATAAAGGTTGAAAGCTAATTAAATTATTTTTATAAAAACTAAAACCATGAAATTTTGAATTCTACTAGAATCTATGATGTGGACAATGGGATGTTCAATTGAATGGACATGGAAATATAAAACATCCCCATAGGTTTATAGGATTTTCATGAAAATGTGTCAAAGAGGAAATACATAATCAAGATGAAAATTTAAGGCATCAAGAACTGGTAACAAATTGATGGCATAGGTTGGAAGATAAATAATAAAAGTGTCTCAATGAAAATAGAGGGGTAGTAGTGGATGCAAGTGAAAACTAGAAACCTATAGCCATTATGACAAGATAATACAAAACCAAATAAACAAAGATAAAAAATGGAGTTGAATCCAAAAATGAACGAAAACAATTTTTGCTAGGGTAAGTAGTAATAATAAATATGATAAATGGAGACATATATACAAACATCCCATAAAAATAGTAATCCTTATCATTAGATCAACGTTGTTGTTACTAAAAGCATGTATCCTTAAAGCCTTTGTAATAAATATACAAATACAAATATAGGCTACAAGGGTAAACAAAAAAATTGGTTACAAAAAGAAAGACATGGGAGATCATTTTATTTCTTAACTTCTTTCTTGTTGTTGTTGCTGTTGTTGTTGTTGTTGTTTCTTTTATTTATAATTTTCTCTATGAATAGATAGAAATATAGTTTTCTAATCAAGGCTCTTTCTTTCATCAATTGGTTAGCCAACATGTTAGTTTTCTCATACAAGGTTGTCAAAAACACCCAAACGTTTTCGTTGCCTTTTTTAAAGAAATCATAAAACGATGGAGAAGTTAAAAATAAGTTGTATTGTATCCTCTAAATAAATTCAATTCTCTACATAAAGTTATTAATGGTCATGCAATGTAAATTTATGTTTTTTGATGAGTAAATAAGTCCTCATAAAATACTAAATATATAAATTTTTTGTACAACTATTCAATTATCTAGTCGAGTCTACAACCAACTCATCCAGAAGTTAGCTTGTAAATTTCCTTCTATAAAACAATGTTTGCAATTTTATTATAAATATTATTATTGTGTGTACCCATCATTATACAAGAGTCTTTATTGAGTGACATGTAGGTGATGTAAATCCACTTAAAAACTGCATTAAAAATTGTCTGTTTTCCTACATACAAAAAATAATCACATTTGTGGGTGTATGTTATTATATCCAAAAATATATTGTTTAAATAAAGTTATTAGAAAACTAGGAAATTTTATAGAAATAATCATCAGTCACATATATAAATATATAATAAATGTTATCTATGAATAAAATCAACAATTATATGATCTATTTTAGGCTTATGGAGGATGGTTATATTTAGTTCCAAATATAATAATAAGTAGATAATGGTAAAATAATTAAAATTTAGTCATTGATTTGGATAAATTATGACAATACACACAACATAAATATACCATGGAAAAAAAAATTAAATATTAGTCCATATAATCACAAGGAATGTAAAAAAATTACTAAAAGATTAATTAATTAAGACAAAAATATGTCTTTATTTTTCATAGTGAATGGAACAAATATGCATCCATTAAGGATAAATGTTGATGAGGATAGGATAATGAATGAATCCATTCCATATCTATCATAAGAGTATCATACAAAAACCTGAAAAAATATTCCTAGCATTCATTTATAACCAATCAATATTACAATCTATCATTAAGTTAAAACCATGTTCAATAAAATGTGTAACATTTATTTTATGGTTAAGGTGTTATTTTTTATAAATTTTATTTTATTCAGGTGGTTGATTTGAATTATATATGTTGATGTGAGTTTCTACTTTCATTGAGGTTTCAATTGGATGCTAATGCAAAAACATGATTTATGAAATAATCACTCTTAGTTATTATTAAAATATGTTAAAGATGAATATGGTATGTTTTAATGGAAAATAATAACATTCCAAATAGGATCAAAGAATCCTATAGTTGGGATGATTTATCTAAGAGGACAAGTAGATTATTTGATAAAATGGTACAAATGGGTTAACTATGTTGTTTTGATATTAATTATATAATTAAAAAAATGTGGATTAATTGTGTTAAATTATATATTTTAGTGAATGGTGAAAATAAGATATTTTTAGTTTTATAGTATTTATACCCACTCAGTGGTTTTGGATTTATTAAGGTCTAGGTCATTAGGTAAAATCTCATGTTATTTTTGTTTCTAAATGATTATGCTTATCTTATCTATAATTTATATGTGGCTACTAAATATTATAATTTTTGAAGTAGCCTATCTAAATTTTAGAAAAATTTTAGAAGAGATTGTATGAATTTACCATAGTTACAACATGATAAACCACTTTCATTACAATAAGGTTTGGTCAAGGTTATAGTAGCTATGGGCTAGCCTATATGTTACTATTGATTAGCCTATACTTTCTACGATTTGGCTCATACTTGATATGGGATAGCCTTTAGGTTATTATAGGTTAATATGTAGGTTTCTAGGGGCTAGCTTGTATGTTGATATGGGTTGGTCTCTAGGTTGTTGCGAGATGGCCTATAGTTTTTTCATGTCTATAATTATTTTATAAATTAAATCAAATGTGGGTAGTTTTCAAGTGGTGTAGTATTATTCCACTAATAAGAATATTATTAAGAATTAATTTCATCATAAATAAATATGCATTTTCAAATTTTATGTACAAAATCGAAATAATTATGAAATGTAGGTATTTGTGAGTATGAATTCTTAGTGGTAAATCATAACTTTCAAATGAATGTGGTCACATATTAACTCATTACTAGAATGGAATGAATTATCATGGTTTAAATACTTCCTCAAAGGTATTTTTATTATTTTTGGTGGGGTGGTTTACCATAATCCATGAATGTTGGTAGGATTAAGTGGGTGTTAATGTCATCATTTCATTATTACAATTTGGTTAAGTTAGTTTAAGACTAGTGTTATGCATAAGATAATGAAGAGGGAATAAATGCCATTAACCTTGAACTCTTAGCCTCAAAAATGAGTGAATTTGGAGGGATGATAGGATTGATGATTGATAATTATTATTCACTAATTTTTAAATGGAATTTTGATCATAAAAATTATTTATGTTAAGAAATATCAAACCATAAACCTTGAGTTGCATAATCAATCTAGAAGATTCTGATGGCCATTGGTTTGATGCCTTATTTTATAATGATTTATCATACAAAATGTTGGTTTAGATTATTGGGTACTTTTAACTAAAAAACCTTAGTTGGTTATTGTTGAAACGTATCCTTTTGTTACAACTATGATTTTTTGGGTAGTCACTACTATGACTAGCCTTGATATCAATGATAATTCATAGAAGGTTGTTGGTAATGTCTTTTAACATTATGATATGGCCATGGGGTGTAACTCTAAGTGTGAAGTACATAGAAATTAAAATAAAGATAAACATAACAATGAAAATGAAAATTAAATGAGTTATAAAGCATACTCAATTTTTATTGAATCTATAGACAGGATCCTATTTGAGCTTAAAATAAGACATGTTCCAAAGAATTTAAAGTTTGTGTCATGTCCTTCTCTATGCTAGAATCATGTGACCAATCACATTGGCATCTATGTTCAATATTACTCATATAATAATCAAGGTGATAAATAACTATATTTTATTTTGTCATTTAAATTTTAAAATTTAACACTCCATGTAGAAACTCATCAATTAATATTTAAAAAACATGATTTGTTTGTAGAGGTAATTGTAACATTAGTAATGATAAAATAACAACAAATGTATTTATTGGATATGAGATTTATGAAAATAATAATTTATTTTGATGCAATCTATCAACAATTTTTCTTTTCATTTCTATAATTTGAAGATGAGTGTTTAGGGGAGACAACTACTAATAGGGTCAAGAAGCATCACCGTTTATAGGGTCTGGGGTATCCCTTCATTATCAAGGTACATGGTAGGGTCATGTGGTGATTTTGTTTTCAAAAAATTACACTTTTGGAAAATTTCCTTTATAAATTATACCTTATCACATATTGAGACATATTTAACACCTAATTGATCCAATATGTATTGAATCCTAACAATTTTCTTATTATTTTTTCCTGGTTTTTTATGCAATGTATGTTTTTTTCAGTTTTGTTCTTGTCGATAGATAGAAACAAACATATAACTTAGTAACTTAATATAAAATTTAAGGTAATATCTTGATATTTATGTAAATGGTAAGTAAACATATATATGATATTATTAGTTATTATATTTTTGGCTTGCTCATAAAACTACACTTTTTCCCTTTTTCCTCACAAGTCAAGATGGTGTATCAATTGGCTTCCCTATATCGCACAGGTAAGTAATATATGATTATTAACCCTCTATTTTATTATAGTAATATTATATAATACACCCATACCAATAAATAAAAATGCAAGTCTCTAATAAAATAATATACACACACTCAAAATTTTCATAGTCCAAAATTTTGTGAAATATATAATTATGATGAAAGGATATCTAATAGAATTTTGTCAAACCTACTTCTCTATATTTATTGATTAATTTTCCCACATTTTTTGGCCTTTTAATAATTTTAAATTATCATTTTATAAGAATATTTCTTCATATTTTAAATATTTTGACTCTATGGCAAAACAGTTGTGGAAAAATTGTAATTATCACAATTGTTATGTATTTTGACATGATGAAAATGGAATTTTCCTAAAAGTTACACATTTATCCACATTAGTTTCAATATCTTTATCTATGGTTTAGTATTATTTCAGGTGGTTCCATTTTTCCCACATACATAAGAAGTCATTTCCATCATAGTGAAAGTGTTTTTAAATTTAATATATGAGACTCTAGTTCTCATGCATTTCTTATAATTTTAGTTGTCTTTATTCAATTTTTAATTGTCGTTCACCTAAAATATTTCACACCTAACCATTTGTCATATTTTTATATTCACTCTTAAAATTTAAATCCAAAAATATCCCATTCAAGTTTTAGTTAAATTCCACATGTAACCTCCTTTATTTCCTTACAAGTATCTCACTTTTTCAACATTTTTTCACATCTAAAAATTAGACCAAAGATTAAATTTTTTAATATTTTCAAATCCATACCTTCCATAATTTATTTTTCTATAATATTTTAAATAATATTTTAGACACTAAATATTAATTATATATCACCTTAATCTTATACACTTATCAAATACATATCATGGATGTATCTTCATCTTGTATATCTTCTCATTGCTAAAATGCTAACATCCATTGTATCTCTACACCAAATTGATTATATCTTAATATCATCAGTGTTATTCTAATTTCCCAACCATTAAATCATACTAAGTTTTTTTTTAACCTAATCAGATTATATCTCTATAAGTTTTAGACCTATGTTTATTTTCCAGCTTCCTAAACACTTGTATCCAAATTAGACACTTACGTCGACACTCATACTCCAAAACAAGTGTCAAATAACCTCAAGCTCATCCTAATTGATTAAATTTGAGATATTTGTCTAAAGTATTTATCTATATACATGATCAATCCTAATTTATTCCAAACCTAACACAAGCCTCAAAACTCACAAGGTAACCTACCAAAATCACATAATCAAGGAATTAAGTGGGAAAATGTTCATTATTTTCTCATATTTCCATATCAATCATAGTGTAAACACACATACAACTAAATTGATAAATTAATATCCCATCATTCATATTTTTCAAGTTACAATATAGGTCATTTTTATAATTACTTTCCACATATTACACCATTTTACACACACAAACCAACACATCAGGGTATAAATACATCAATTTAGGCCCTCTTTAGAGTGGTGGCTATGAAGATAACACCCACTAACATAGGAGTATTTGGGGATATATATATATATATATATATATATATATATATATATATATATATATATATATATATATTCCATGAGACCACTAACCCATTTTTTTCCACAATAACTATGAAGATGAAGAACTAGGGTTATGTTATTTGAGAGGGATTGACAACCCATGAATCAGATCTAAACACACTATATTGAAGGTGACAAAGGACCAAAAATATCCTAGGAAGTCACATCTATATCCAATGTGTATTTTTTACTATACACCCATGTTCATGTTAGACAAAAGTGTCGATGCAACCCTCTAAGCTCGATGTAAGTGTACATGGCCATAGAGGTAAAATTATTATAATTTGATGGCTAATATAGAATACATATCTAAAAATCTTCTATCCTATTCTACATCAGATCTGTTTGATCACAATAAACTAGCAAAGAACTCTTTTTTATATTTATTCCAATATCAATCACTAGTTATACTTACTATTTTTATCAAATCTTAGAATTTAAATTTAGAATATTGTTTATCTATGTTTGTAATTATTTGTCATTTATAATTCTATTTATCACCCTTGTTATTAATTTTTTTATTATTAACCATATATTATATTGACCCATCTTAATTTAGGGTTAAATATTTTGGGAAACCAACCTTTGTGTCTCTATATAAAACACCCTAAAATTTAGGTTAGGGTCTATGTTTTTTTTCTAATTATTGTAATTTATATCAAATTATAAATTATTCATTATTGAGAAATGGAAAATTTTAGTCTAAATATTTTTCTAACTGGAAGATAAATAATAATTAGGTATGCATCCTAATAAAAATAAGGACTTAATAGATACATTTTTGTAGGTTACAAGAGATGAAATTTATAAGAATGTTAGGGTTAAAGATTCATATCCTAGTGATGGGAAATCCTTAGGTGGTATTACAATTGATTATATACCAACAACCCTCCCCTTTGGCACATCACTACTTCACACTTATAATGGGGTCATGGGATATGTGTTCACACCTTTATTTCATAAAGTTTATATTGAAACATCTTACATTTGAATCATAAATACTTAAACCCAAGTACTAATTTTAATGCTTACATCTATACAAATAATGGGTACACCTCACTTTCTAACATCCAAAATTTTTAAACTTAAATACCAATTGGTACATATTCTTGTCTAAACTATAAAAAAAATTAAAACTAAGGTTAAAAATATTTTTAAAAATGCTATAAATATCACCTTATACTATTGATTCACAAGATGTGTTGCATAACCCTCTTCCATAGGAGATATCCTATCACCCCTTGCTAACTAATTTTATTTCACCTAAGTTAAAATTTTACAATGGTAAGTGTGATATTTAAAAACATATTTGATCTTTTATGTGGTATTCCCTAATTATGTCTCCAATTATAAAATCTAAACCAAACTTTTCAAATGAGCTTAAAATACTATGCTCTAAGGTGGTTCTATGATTTGACAATTAAATAAGTAAATGCATTCAAACCTATTTAAAATAAGTTTTTAGAAACTTGTACATCAATATCACTAGAAAGGTTTTTTATTCCCAAATTATAAAAATCAAACAAGGATTTTCCAAATTAATGGTTGATAAAGAGATTGAATACAACATAAAACAAATTTTACATTCCCCTTTACATGATTCCATTATTTCCAAAATATTCAAATCTTTTAGTTACTTGTCATATTGTCCATAATCCTAAAATGAAACTTATCTCATTGAAAAAACTTAAGTGTGTATCAAACACATCAAAATACCAAATTTATTATGTAACCAAGTTATAAGGTAAAACCCACATAGCCTAAGGAAACAACTGCCATGATTAATTTTATGTCAACATCCTATTCATTTTATCTTATATAATGCACCAAGGAGACAATTTACACACTTTCTTGAGTCTCTTACTTCATTACTCCTAGGCTTATGGATTGCCACATTATATCTACCCTCTTCCTATAAAGGTTGACTCCATATTTACATTTAGTATGGTTATTAGTGGTAGATTATATTTACAAAGAATCATACTAATTTTTCATTATAAATATTCTAAAAATACCCAAGAAATGTTTTAAAAATTCAAAAATATGAAAATATTTTCCATATTTACATGTTTTATTAGTTCCTTGGCATATATGATGTTGACTCCATATTGGTAGATGGAATATCATTTCCTTATATATACATGTGTTTCACACATCATTCGAGTGTGATAAAAATATACAAAAATGCATGATATATTCATATACATATGTTGATCTTTCCTTCTACTCATGTCACATAGAATTTTGTGGAATTTGATTCTTTCATATTGATACAAACAGGTTATATAGTTCTATGATCACTTGGCATTATCATGTTTGAGATTAAGTACTTAAACATGCATTTATCCATGCATATATATTCCATAGTTTGTTTGATATGCTATGTACATGATTTTTTTACTAACACATAAAGCCAAGGGGTAATGTTCTATGTTTACTCTAGTTTCTTTCACTGTTCATTTATGCACTTCTTTGAGTGTCTTGTATTACCTGTTGAGAATTTTAATATTCTCTCTTATTTTCATCCCACATGTTTTTTTTTGTTTACTTTAAGATTTGAAAATGTCATTTTTTGCCTTATGGATATATGAATAAGTTATGTCCCTTCGATTTTGTGGTATTTGAATGCCCCTTATTTTTGGTCTCTTCAAACCATTGTCTTTGGATTTGATTTTGAGTGCTCATATATGTGTGCATAATTATTTATTGATTTTGTATTGTTACTGTCTAAATATTTCTATGATATACAGCATGCATCTTAGGTTTTGATGTGATCACACTCTAGACACTTCAATGATATATTTACTTATATATCTTATATGGTTCATACATAGAGTATATGGTTATCTTATCCTTTTTAGGTAAGTTAAATACCATTTATACTTCCCCTCACCTCAAAGTGTGATCATGTCATAGAGACATGGCTTCCATATTTTTAATAGTTTATAGATTCATATATATAGTGGGGGAGTGTTATGAAAACATGGTTTCCATATTTTTCATAGATCAAATATTCAGATATATAGTGGGGGATTGTTATGGAAGGATGTTTTTCATAATTTTGTGAGCTCTTAGTTTTAGATATATAGTGGGGAGATGTTATGGAAATATGTTCTCAACTTTTTCCATAGTTCACTAAATCAAATATACTATGGGAGAATGTTATGGAAACATTTTATCCACACTTATACCATCTCTTAGTATAATATTTTAGAGGGGGCATGTTTTGAAAACATGTTATCCACACATACATAGTTTCAAATTTGCCAAAATCTCAAAGCTATATGGTTCAGATAAATGTCATAATTCTTTTCATTGGTACCATTGTTATACCCAAGTTTTATCATGAGACATATATTAGGTGAATAAATAATGTAAATATTAGATAAATTATAAAATCAAAATAAATTTCATATTTCAAAATACTTCTACATATTTTAGCTCACCATGGTGAACTATTATAGATTATCTTTATTGACTAAATTATTAATTAACTCTTTAATAACTCCTTTTAAACCTAAGTTATTTCCATCGCATAAGAGAGATAGGTGTTTTGTTTAGAGGACACTAAATCTAGGAGGTTGCAACCAAAAATCTATGGTTACTCCCATGTACATTAAATAATAATAGTACTTATTATTATTAAAAAATTAATACATATGAGAGTAATAACTCATTGCAATGGAGAGAGATGGATTAATTTAATTGAATGATTCCTCCCAATATTCAAGTATCTATAATTATTGCATAAATTTTGGAAGGGATATTTCTCCAAAATACCAACTTGTTGATAATTATAAAAAACTATAGGAAATATGTGTATATGTTAGAATAAGTATACCAAATGCTACATGAATTTTATCTAGTGTCTTTAAGAGCATAATAGATGTTATATGATGCATAATATATATTATAAGACATAATAGTCATAGTTAATATATCCTCATTTTATTCCTAAAGGTTTATCAAATGACTTTTAAATCCTCTATTAGCAAAACCATATCATAAAAGCATTGAATTATATTATTTTATATAGATATCACTATTTTATATCATAACTACAAAGAATTCAAAGATGATAGGAATAAGGACTAAAATAGTGTTTAAGATTATAAAATTGGACAAATTAGATGATTTTATAGACTAAAAATTCATTAAATGAGAATTATGTCTTGGACTCATCTTTTTAATATTAAAAACATTACAGATAATACCAAAAACATAAACAAACAAATCTTTTTCAAAATGTGTGCAAGCCTAACCCTTAATCCTAACCATGAATAAAATCAAGTACACTACTCTATATCTTAATAAAGACAAGATATATTCTTTAGACACTAAAAAAACATTTCATTCCCCCAGGGATGACACTTCTAAAGTGATCATATCTCCATATACCAGACATCTCTCCTAGAGTTAGATCTCTTCTTTATGTTAGTAACATCCAGAGTGATATTAGTATTGAGCTTAAAATTAAAATATATTTTATACTACCACTCTAAAAAAAGCATTATCCAACTTGACTCTCTTAATGATAAATCTTGTCTAGAATAACTCCCATTAGTTAGTATATACACAATATTCTCAAATTGTTATCAATTAATGACACTCTTTATCTTGGAGGAACCTTTCGAGTCTCAATCCCTCTAAGTTCACACCTTAAGGGGTGTATCAAGAAAGGGTTTAGCATACCATTTGTTCTTTACCATATTATTGTCCCTTTTACAACTTATTATCTACACACTTATCTCCTAAAAACTATATCCCTAAGCTTGTTCTTATTTATTGCACACTCCTCAGTTATTTCCCACCTCTTGTCCCCCTTGTCCTAGTGTTAATCCCATTTCAATTGGTTAGAGTACTAGGTCAACTAGGTCAACCATGTACTATTTTGGTTAAAATTCATTTAGGTTATAGGATAGCTCTTGGCTGACCTAGCCTATGACCTAGTGAATTTTTGTCCATAATAGTACCAGGTCAACTGGGTTGACCCTCTTGGCTGAGATTTTTGGAAGGGCATAGGGTTAAATCCACCTATATATACAAGATCATTTCTCTATTATTTAAATAAGAGAAGAAAAATTAAGATATATTGTGCATCTATTTATCCACATTTATACTTGAGAATAAATCTTAGGGTTTTATACTTTATTTAGAGATATGGATCTTGTCTTGTGGAAAAGTCTTTTAGATGCATTGATAGGTTGTGTAGCCTACAGATGATGTATCCTTATCATCCTTACATATCATAACAACGTTTTGTAAAGCACCTTGGTCAAGGGAGAGATTGAGGCTTAGTAGGTTCATTTTTTAAGGTAAGTATTCCTAAATGTATTCCTCCTTTGTAAGAGTAGATAGATATGCATTTATACTTATCTTCTATGCATTAGGTTTTATATACATTGACGTGAGTATATGTCTTATAAGCATGTTTAATTTTGTTTTTTCTTATCCCCACTTTGTGCTACAAGATTTGGTGATCACTAGATTATAATTTACTTTACTTGTTATTAGTTTAGTGAATTTCAAAACACAAGACTTAGTTACGTTTATTGCATTACTGTGCTTAATTGGAGGCTTTGGAACCCTTTCTAGCATTGTTTATTTTGATAATATATCCCTTAATTGGGTTTAGTAGATCCACATATTGGTCATTTTGTTGATTATCTAATGTATTCCCAATCGAAAGTGTAAGCATGATCTATTTTATCTAAGTTAGGATTGATTTATAAACATGATGCTCTTCTAATTGTATACATTTTAGTAAACATGACATGAATATAACCCTTAAAGGTTTTATTTCATCTTTTTCATTATTTTATCATTTTATTTATAATTTTTCTATATTTGTGATACTATGTTGATAGTATTGGTATAGTTTGTGACTTATATGTGCATGTCTAACACATAATCTCATGAACATGACTCAATTTTGTTTGTGCAAGTCTTCATCATATATAAGCGATTGGATTGAACAAGTTGGCATAGTATAGGTTTTCACTTCAAGATAGGCTACTAGGTTGACATTGTCAACACAATACACTTATAGACTTCCAAAAAACAAACTAGGTTGACACTTCTAGTATAATATTCTTCATAGGTTTTGGGAAACATGGAACTACAGAATTAGGTCAACCTAGTCGAAAAATTAAGTATAATTGGCAAGTAAAAATCAAGGCACTTCAACAATAATCTCACTTCCCTTTGCATCTTTTAACCCACCAAGGATCCTTTCTCTCTTTCATCACCATTTATGTTATTCCTTATAGTTCTATTATTCATAGTTTGTAGTATTTAAAATTGCTCTTATATAGTCAACTAGGTTGACTTGGTCAACATTATTCTATATCATGTCTTATGTCTAAAAGACTAGTTAGACAGTAATACTATAGTTATGAATAGACCATTATTTTAGTAGTACAGTAGTGACCCTGTCGACTCTATACTATAAGCTCTACATATGATGTCATCTGAACCAACATTATATTATGTTTCAAATTTTGAAATAACACTTATATGATATTAATTACTCCATACTTTCACTTTTATTTATTTGTATGCTTAGAATAGATTACATAGTCTAAAATATGTGGTTTTTCAATATTCCATTTAGTTTCACTATTTTTATATTTCTTTCACACACTACCAAATCACATAATCTTAAAATGTATTTAAATAATTATCTACCTAAGTCTTATGTAATTGGATTTCATCACCAAGGGGGAAAATGGCTTGATTTTCTAGCCAAGTATAAACATGTGGTTAATGGTATATATTTCTAAAGCACCTAACACCATTATCACTATGATGTGTGAAATGAAGGGGTAGGCCCCAATACCAAGATATTACCATTGCCAACATAGATCCCTTTTATTTTAAATGTCTTAAAACTATCCATAGATTTCTTTTTAGTTCCTTACATTTAGCCAAACTTCCCTATCAAACTTAAAATTAACACTTATAATAAACAAACAACATTGAGGATGACTACTTAGTTATCATTCACTTTCCAAGTTGACTGCTTGCTCTTTGATCAATTGTATGTTGTATTGGAAAAAATTGCATTAGCAAATGTTAGTGTAAGGTTATATGCTTTGTGCCTCAATTATATCATATACATTGACCCAATTGATTATGTGTTTCTTTTTATTCCTCACTTTCAAAAGTACTTGTAAATTATTTCCTACTTTAGTACACTATCATTATGTTCAACACAGCCTCTTATAGATCACTTCTCTTCATTCCCTATAGTACTAAGTTGACCTTGTTGACACAATATTCTTTTATGCCCCTCAAAATAATGTACTAAGTTGATCCTATCAACTTTGTATCTTTTATTGCCTATGTTATAGAACTAGGTCGACCCTATCAACTCTGTATTCCTATTTTCTTAGTTTTTAGACCCTATTTTAAGTACTAGGTTGACCCAATCAACTCTATACCTTCTTATTTCCTTGATTTTGCATCACTTTTTCCTTATCTATTCTTTTTCCTTCATCATGAACTTCTTATTTGAAGATAAAACTGAGGTGAATTCAATAGATATGATAAGTTTTACCAACCAACATAGGTTCTCCCATAGCTTATGAATCATATTCTAGGTGAAATTAGTGTTCATATAGCCACTCGCATAATGAACTATGGGACCCCTCCTCACTCCTCTTTACCCCATAAACCTCTCTTCTAACTTGAAGGTCAACCTAAATTAAATTATACCCCTTAAATGCTCTTATTTATTTTTGAATTTACTCAACATCGAGGAAAGGATCCTTATTCAATTTGCCATCTCATAATTATTGGTCAAGCTAAAGAGTCTCATTCACCTTCTCTAATATTCTCACATAGACTTGGGGATACTAGTTTCTTTTTTTCTTAACCTCTTCCCTCTGTTTTGAATCCTTGTCAAATAATAACTTCTTCTAATTTGACTTCCTCTAACTTCATTCCTAGTATCTTTACTAACATGGTAGGTTATACATCTATTGGGCCTCTTCTAAGACCTACTCTTATTAATTCTTCCACTAGTGCATTTTTTGTTTCCCATGGTACTCATGCCTCCAATGTTTCCTCTTCTCATCCATTTACTAGTCCATCTTTTGCCACACAATAAAAAATTTGCACTAATGCCTCACACTCCAATAACTCTTATCAAGATCCTACTAAGACCAATAATGGTACCCACACCACTACTTCCATTTCCTATTCCTCAAGAAATACCAACAATACAACTCAAACCTATGAGTTTCTATTATAAACCCTTAATCAAATGAATGCTTTTCAAGCTAGTAATGCACACCAAATGATGCAAAACTACCTAATCCATATTACAACCCACCTTCAATAGATGCCATAGGGCACACATAATCAAAATGTTCCTCTACCTCCTCTTTGATACATCTATGGTAATCTTATCCCTCAACCTTCTCTGTTCAACAAAAAAATTGAACATATTCAAAATGAGCATCTTATATATCTAACTACTAATATAGATATAGGAGATATCACCCCTACCACTACATACAATGGGTCAATTGATCCTACTCTTCATCTAAAAACATTTAGAAATCTATATAGAGACTGATTAAAATTAAATACCTTTGTCTCTACCAAGATATTAGAAAAAAATCACATGGTTGATTCTTTAGAATTGTACAAGCAACTTAAAACTCATTCTATTACTAGTTTGGAAGATTTAGTAAATTCTATATTCTAAGATTTCTAAACTAGTGATCTTCTTGAGAATACCTTGGCCCATTGTATAAAATTTAAGCAACTTAAAATGGAAACTAGTCAAGCTTTTGTTAAATGATGGAAAAAAATTTCCAATAAATGTGAACATAATATGGTTGACGATAACCTTTTCTATATCTTTACTAATGATATTTTTCCCAAGTTGCAATATTAGGTCTAGACTCTCTCTCCATATACTTTGGAGGAGGCTATTGACCAAGCTAAATGTTGAGATTTCCTTATGAATAAATTAGAGCCATCCCAACCTTTTTTAGGTACTTGTATATTACTCATGAAAAAGAATTTTCATGCTACCAATTATTGTGTCATGGACTCTTATGACACCATTCATACTATTCAAGTTGTTGTTCCTAACAAATCTTTGGAACCAGCTCCTCTTCAAAAATTCACCAATCTTCATTTATCTTCACCTAATAAGATCAATGTTAAAAAACCTTTAACCTCATCCAAATTACTAAAATGTATAGGAAGCCTTTTCCATGAGAACTTAATCCCACTTATCCTATGAAATCTTGGTATGATCTTTATAAATTTTGTTTTTTTAAGGCTAGTTGGGGTTATTCTTATAAGACCTATAGGCAACTTCATAATTTGGCTATGGATTTTCTTCTTGGTCCCAATTCTGACCATGATTCTATCATTAGAAAATTTCAACAAGATTATGACATTTCTTTAAAATCCCATAAAAGAATACTAAATTTTAAGATTTGAGTCAAGTTAATGCTCATTTGGCTATCTAGAAATATCTTCTTCCAAATAACCAAGATACCCAAGATAAGCTCATCCCTTACAAAAATAATGGCTATAGTATTATTAACCCACCTCTTGAGGAGAATTTGGTCAATATGAATAATATGTGAAGGGTCGTTTCTTTTATTGATCTTTAACCTATCTACACACATCCATTACCTTGCACATTTTGTGTTATCTAAGATCTTCTCCAATTAACTTAAATGAGTTACGGAAAGATGACCTTATAATTTTTTATGAACCAATTGTAACTCCTCCCTTGGATAACACTTCTTATTCTATTTTTACAATCATTCAATCTTCTTTACCTACCACCAATGACACTCAAGATTCTATTAACACTTCTAAAAATGAACCTACATTAACTTCTTCATCTTCTCAACATAATCTACCAACTTTTCCTCTTACTAAACCTTCTGAATCCTATCAATATAAATTATAATATACTTTGTCTCCTCCTTCCGAGGACCTCCTTTAACACTATACACCTCTTTAAAATAATCTTCTTATGGGTTATGATGAGTGGGATCATATCAAAAAATTACTAATCTGACATCTCAAATCCCATTTATTGATCTTATGAGGACCTCTCAACATCATCATAATCATCTTACAAAACTTTTGTTTGAAATAAACATACCTTGTCCTCCCCTAGTAGGATATAAATCGACCTTATCTTGGTATGAAGATATCATATTACAATAATTTCAAGAGATTTACATACATGTTTATGAAATAATAGACACTTTTATTTCCCTTAAATCTCCCATAACATCCATGATTCCTTATGAGATTTTACTTTGTGCAGATGATCCTCCTCTATTCATTAGTGTCTAAATTGGTGATATCTAAGTCAAGCATGCCTTAATTAATGAGGGTTATGATATTTGTATTACCTCTCTCAATTTTATCAAAATCTTTAGATATTTTGAATGCAATATAAATTCTACATATAGAACATGTCAAGGCTAGATCAAAGGTAAATGCCTTGTTTAATTTGTGTGTGGTTCCCCATTATCATCTTACCTATCAACATTCATGTCATGTTAAGGATATTTAAATTTCCTCTATCTTATAACATCATTATTGATAGGTCATAGATTCATTGTATGAGAATAGTTACTTCTTTTGCTTTCTAGTACATTAAATTACATCACAATAGAGCCATCTATAGGATTAAGGGTGACACCAACCCTTAGAATTTTGAACAATTCCATGATTGGGGCATATTCAATATTCTTACCCTTGAACCATTACCAAGTGTTCTATTTATGAGTCTCAATGATTAAAATTTCCCATCAATTTCACTCGATGTTATAATGAACATCCTAAACACATTAAGAATATTCCCCCTAACCTATTAGATTCAAATGATGATGATCTTGAAATAATCAATCTCAAGATTAAAACTTTTGATCTATCAATTCATCTCATTACTCAACTTTTTTCTTCTTTGTAACCTCAATCTTATCAACCACCATGTGATGACATCCCCATTGTCTTAACTAAGACTCATCATTCCATTAATCACACCTCATTGGATGATAATGTCACCCTACCTACATATTAATCTTCATATTTCTAATTATGCTGATGGTTATACCTTTGATAATTCATCATTAAGAGGTCTAGTTCAGGCTTGTGATGCTAAGATTATCAATTTACTTTCCTCTTTGCTTAAATATTTTAGTATATCTTCCCATGTTCTATCATATGTAGTTCCTAATTTTAACATTTTTCATCTCTATCATTATGTAGAGATGGTGAAAACACTTTCATTTTTTGAATAACCTCATAGGAGTATGATTATGGATCATGATATGAATAGGCCCTATCACTTTGCTAGGTACCATGATCCTTATA
>JARHVA010010197.1:197500-205545 GCA_037957365.1 Torreya grandis
CCCTCTATGCTTTCTCTCAATACTAGCATCTATATCGATGGTATGAATATGGTTCTAACTTATCCTCATCTTATGGAGTTGGATATGGTGCCTCTAGTACCACATCCATCTCCTCTTTATCTACTAGTCATCATGCTTGACCTATTCAAGGTCTCTCATATTGTAGTCTGATCTCTAGCCTAACGACTAGTGGTCCCACTACTCCTCTCCCTCTCAACTCTCTTGAATGTCTAGATAAAATGGGTCATAACTATCAGATCAATTGGATGATGAATTACTAATGATCTTAATATATGTGCCACTAGATATAGCTCTATCCACTAGGTATAGTGGTTTATAATATGCACTTGTACCAATGTTAGTGCCACTATCCTCCAACTTGATCATATTATCATGATGTGACCATATGAATATTCTCACATGATTATATGTAACATTATCATATGGATCACAACCTATACCACTTGATCTAATTACCATCTCTATGCTAGAGGTAACCAATTATTGACCACATGGGGCAACCTAGCTAGTTGATACATCATGAACCTCTAGTATATATAAAAATATAATAAAATAAGAATCCTCATGATTATCTTCCATATAAATAGAATCTCATACATATCATGCATGATCTAGACCTAGATGATAGAACCTATATCATATATTGTCCCTACTCTAAAATGGACTGGCATAAGGCTATCGCATATAGAAGTACATTGCCATCTAACTTGTGATATAGTAATAATTTCATGATAAGTCCTATAAATACCTTATGGATATATATAATTTGATCTATATCCATGTCAAATAAGATAACTATCATCTTTATATATATATATATATATATATATATATATATCCTATCTAATCCCATTACCCATAAGTCTATTGTTTATCTCTCCTCTTTTCCATTTAGTACCCCCATGATCACTAGCATCCTTCCTATGAAAAGTCCAAAAATATCATGGACATATTCTAGGATGATATCCACCTTGATGTTATTCCCATCCAAAATCCATTTGAAAGTATCAATCAATCATTCCAAGGCTCTCAGTAACATGACTACAAGATCAACACTCAATGGGACTCGACACATCTCCATAATACCTCCTCGACCTAGTGTTTTTAACCTCACCCAATCATATGTTTTTAATCACTCTAAAGGGTCTAGGAGTCATGCCACATTTAATAATCACCAAAATTTTAGATAGCCATGTAACCATCAAATAAAAAAATATGCATTAGACCCCCATGTCACTTATAATCAAATACATCTTTTTTAAAATTTAACAAAAACAAACCTTAGGTTTCATTAATATATCCATATTTTACCAATCTGACATATTTTTATCCTACTTAGCCATTTCAATACTTAGTTGGGCATTCTAGGCTTTTCAACTACTATTTTGGATTATTTCATGCATTTTCATACTATTATGGCCACTTGGTAAAACACTAAGTTAACCAAATAGTCCTCAATTGACCATGTTAACTTATCAAACTACGTCAACCCTTTCATTTTTTCCCCCTTAGTAATATGTCGATAGAGTGGATTGACCTACTAAATTGGTAGTGAGGTACTAAGTTTCCAACTTCCAAAATAAACTAATTCATCCTACACCTACTAAGTCAGTAGTGTAGAATCAAAATTTTTAGCCTACTACGTCGACTGGGTCGACCTAGTTGGTTCAAACTATCAACTCCTTTCCCTTCTTGTAATAAATGCCTTTAGTAATTATTACTTTGATTCATTTCAAACCATTTCCCATTTTATTCCTAGTATCCTTAGAAACTATGTAGAGTTAATTTTGATTTCTAGAATTGGATTAAATTTACAAATTTCTATAAAGCACTTAATTTTCAATAAAATACTCAAAAACAAGTTTGAGATTCTCAATTACTTCCATGTGATGCACCTGATTTGGCTGTTACTCATCCCTCTTGTCATGATTATCATATCCTCACCATCACTTTATATCCTTTTGTTTGCTCTCTCAAAGCTCTATTTTTCTCTCAAAATAATTCAAACAATATCAAATGATGTTCTTTTTAGCCTATTTAAAGTTACTATTCACAATTTTTTACCTTTCAAATATTTACTATCAGATTCCTTGTTTTGCTCATATCTTTATATTTAATCACTCATTTATAAAATCATAAAATGTTATATAATATTGACATCATGTAGAATATTTTCCATTAATATATTCCTATATTGCAAAAATTTCAATTTTTTGCTCTTTTTTGCACTAATTTTATATGTTTGCCTAATGTTCTTCACATTAGATGCCTTCACTTCTATTGTAGTCTATTTATTTATGTACATCAATAAGGTAAGTAAAGGTATGTGTTTTTCAATTTTGTCCTTTCACTTATCTTATTTTCTCCTTACTTCATTTTAATTAGCATTAATGTTATGTGTCATCATGTTTTATTCCTGAAGCACCATCCTATGTTGTACTCACATGACATGTGATCATCTTTGAGTGGGGCATATGTATACATATAATATTTTCAAATTTTTATCAATTACTGATGTTATTTATCTTTTTGTAACCTATCGAGCATTTATACCTCTAAGTGCATGCCTTAAGGGGTGGGTAGACCATTGGTGCTTTGTAATATTGTTGTCCATTTTGCCACTTGTTATCTAAACACTTATCTCCTAAAAACCATATGCCTAAGATTTTTATTCTCTATTAGAAACAATTAATCCATTTATCACCTCTTTTCCTCATTTTCCTATGGTTAATCTCCTTTTGACTATTTATAGTACTAGTTTGATGAGGTTGATCTTGTACTATTTTGGGTAAAATTCATTTTTGTTCTACATCAAATCTTGCCTAACCTATCCCGTATACTTGTTAATTTTTATCCATAATATTACTAGGTTGACTAGCTCAAACCTATTGGTAGAAATTTTTGAAAGGGCCTAGGGTAAAATCCACATATATATACAATATCATTTAAGAATTATTTAAAGAAGTGAATAAGAATTAAGAGCTATTGTGCATCTTATTATCCACCATTATAATTGAAGAGAAAGATTAGGGTTTCATATTTTCTTTAGATATACATATATTATCTTATGGAGAAGTCTTTTGGATGCATTTATAGGTCATGTATCCTAGAGCCAATTTATCCTTATCATCCTTACATTCCACAATAACCTCTTACAAGGCACCTTGGCCAAGGGAGAGATTTAGGCTCGACAGGTTCATCTTTAAAGGTAAGTATTCCTAAATTTGTTCCTCCTTTGTAAGAATAGATAAATAAGAATTTGTACTTCTATTCCATGCATTATGATTCTAAATACATTGACATGATTATATGTCTTCTATACATGTTTAATTTTGTTCTTTCTTACCCCCACTTTGTACAACAAGCTTTGGTGAGAATTGGATTAAAATTTACTTTACTTCTTATTAGTTTATTAATTATGAAAACATGGGACCTATTTATGGTTATTGCATGATTTTGATCAACTAGAGGCTTTGAAACCCTTCCTATCATTGTTTATTATGATAAAATATCCCCTAATTGGGTATAGCAAATCCACATATTGTTCATGTTCATGATTATCTAATGTATCCCCAATTAGAGTTGTAAGTATGATCTATCTTCTTCAAGCTAGGATTGATCTATAGACATGATGCATTTCTGATTGCACATAGTTAGAGCTCCACATATTCTAACATTCTACTTATGGCTACTCCCCTTTCCTTTCTTCATCATTAGGACAATCTTAGTCATATTTATTTCAATTAGTATATAACATTAAATCTAAATATTTGACCTCATATATTTAACTAATTACTTTAGTTTGTCTAACTCAATTAGGCATAATTACCCATTCTTATTAATAACGAAGAACTTGGATATCTTGTCTTCATTCATATTAAGGGTTCATGAGATGTTTTTTCCTCTAAATTTAATACTCCCAATGATAAATATGAGATGCTTGGGATATTTTGGTATAGCCTTGTGCACCACTCACCATCCATCATCCAAAACCACATCTTTTCACATCAACCTAATCAACTAAACTCATATACTAGGCATTCAATAATATTATAATCAATTAGCTCAGCTAGATATTGAGAATCTGAGTGCACTAAGGTTATTTTATCAATTTATTTTTATATATTAACCATATCATATCTCATCATCTATACCAAAAAATTAAATAACTCAATTATGAATAATTTAAATTACACATATTCTAAGATACAATTAAATTATTCTAGCTAAATAAAGAGAATAAGCAATAGAATGAAACTGTAATGCTAATTATAACATTGGCATTAGATTTTTCTGGTCTAGACGAGGTACTAATAGACTTTATCATCATATATAAAAATGAAAAATGAAAGAGCAAATTAAACATAATTTAGTTAAGATAAATTGAAATTATTCATTCTATATAAAGAAATAAAAGGACAGGAATAGAAATAAACTTAAATAGTAGTAATAAGAGGGAGTGAGAGAGAAAGAGACGGGGGGAGATTGAAAACACAACATTATTTCTCTTTCTCCCATTATCTCTTCCTATGTCTCTATCTCTCACAACAAGAGGGTAAATCCATGCAAGAAAACATAACACAACTATATTGTATATAAAATATTAAAACAATATAGTAACTTTAAAGTTTAATTTAAAAACCCAAGTGTAGGGTATTGTTGTACTAATTTTTTCCTTAAAAAATAATATTATAATAATTTTAAGTACTCAAATTTTTTTATATAATATAGCCAAACAAAAATTGAAAGCTGTCAACTATTAATTAACTAATTAAGAATATCAAAGGATAATATTAATAGTCTTTTAAATAAATAAACAAATTATAATTAGTTACACATGTGAATACATATGGTGAATTAGATAAGTCTTGAATATCTATATGTGTGTTAACTTGAGGTGTTGAAGGAATTATATATAACAAACAATGGAATGTACAAGTGTCATGAGGTGTTGAAGAAACTATAGGTAAAATACACTATTGTGGATTAGTGTCTAAATGTATTAAAGAAACTTTATATGGTATATACTATTACAAACAAGTTTAAAAGTGGGTGTAGCTATTGGATTTATAAATTTAACCCATTTATGTGGAACTAGAACATGTGATCAAACACACTTCCTCACACATGATGTGAAATGATGTATAATAACTATAGGATGCTTACTACTTGTCAAACCAAGTGAAACATAAATAGTAATAGATACAATACTATCCATGCCACCTCTAGTATCATGTTTACAATTAACTAATGTATGAATACCATGGTCAATAATGATCTATGTGAGACTATTAACCACCTCAAAAGTGCCCATATATGTACTATGATATGATATTTTAGAAATGGAAGTATATGTTATTATATTATTTTTTATCTATATGTCCCTTTTAAGAGTTTTGGTTTTACTTGGCATGAGGTATATTAAGTGAGGGACCCCTCCCCTACCATGGGATGGATTCATCTCAAATAATATGGTATTTATTAGAGAATAAAATCAAGATAAATAATTATAAAAACTAAAAAAAAAATTCATTGTTATTAAATTTAGGATCATTAAACACCACCGTCCATGTATCAATATTTTTATTTAAATATTTTCATGAATATAGAAATAAATGTAATATGTTTATGACTCATTGGTGGTGGTTCAAAGTTTATAGGATTATGAAAAAAAGAACATAATTTTTTTTTAACTTTATCTTTTTAATATTCTCATAAGACAAGATATCAAAAGAATAATATTTCAATACCCATTTTTGATGTAGCATTGCATTGAGTCAGGAACAAAAAAATATCACTTATTTATAAATCACCTCCAATGTATTAGCAGTTGAATTGTGTGAACTATTTCTTTAAAGAGACAAATTATTAATGATAATTTCTACTTATTTCTACTTTGAATATCATTGATGTAGTTATACCTTTCCTTCTACAAATTTTAAATGTCGGGGGTTTTCATCAAGGTTTTATTGGAGGTTTTCCTTAGGAAATGGGTCCATCAAATAAAATAAATAAATTTATAATGTTTAAAAATATGTTCTATGTATTTGAAGGATTTCATAAAATGAAATTTATTGCAATTTTAGTGCCCCCTTGTCTTATGATTATTATAAAAAATGCATGATAAAAAAAATCATTACAAACCCTAAGTCTACCCTAAAAAGAAAAATAACATATGTAGGACTGTGATGAAAGTGTGTAATATTTGTGGATATTTTTAGAAAATAATAATAACAAGCCCTCTATTTTCCTCTCCTCGATCATGATAAAATAATATGAAATGAGAATAAAATGTAAGTTTACATTTTTTAACTACTTTTTTATGTTTCAATATGGCATACACCCTTCATCCCATAAAGGACATATACCATTTGATGATGTAAGGGTAATATTAAATTTACACTAAAATGGCATACAACAATTTTTAGATAAGGGGCATATGCCATTTAGGATCGTTACCTTCCCACATTTTATCTAGGTTTATTTTGTAAAAGAATAGAGTGTGTGCACTTTTAAAAATGCATCTCACCCTTTATCAGAAATTACATATTTTCCAAAAAATTCCCATTTTTTGTTCCCCACATCTATTCATTCACCCATGTATCATGTTCCTTCGAAAACATTTAAAAAATTTTACCATTTTTATTTTTTGATGTTAGCTTTCATTTTTTATATATTTACTACATTTCCCTTTTTTCTTGTTTCCCTATATTATGTATTGCATTATTTAAATAATTTTTATATCGATTAGCATTTGAAATCATTTCTCATGTGTACTAATTTTTTATTTCAAATGATTTTTATCTTTAAGATATCTTCCTAGCCAGTTGATAAAAATAGAGATTATTCAAAAAATTCCTTACTTTCAAATACTCCAAGTAGGTCATGTACTTAGGGAGAAGATCATTTAAGAAGGTGTTCATGTACCCATATACTTGTATACCAAGACCATGAAAAGCATGTTTTATAAAAATTAATTTAAAATCCAAACACAATACATCACCAATTTTAAACTTAATATCGATCAATTTTAACTTAAAATGTATGAACTCCAATTCTCATTTGGAATCATACATGTCCTTCAAATGGTGAAGTGCTTCCCAAGTAGTGTTTTTACAATTTGTATGACTAGAAAACTTAGCATCAATTAAATCCCACATCAAGGTCAATAATTTTGAATTATTAATATTAAATAATGAAATATATTTTGTTTCTTTAGGTTCTACAAGTTATGAATCTCCACCACATATTTTGAAAAATAAGTAATTTAAAACGACCATATTTTCCACCTATTTTTACCATTCTAACTAGGTATATTTATTTTTTAGAGTTATGCCAAATATGTTTATTAATTTATTAATGTTTATAATATTAAGGATATGTAATGTTAACTTATCACTCAAAAATAAAATAGTTTTCTATATACCACCTAACCAATATACCAAACCTCTCTATATGCTAACTTTTCCTATATACCCAATGGTTCATGAAATAAGCCCATCCTTTCTATATACTTGGTGGTATGTTAAAGAGATAATAAAGGACATGGTATAATAATGGTATGTGGTAGTTAGATAGTATTTAAGATGATTCAATCTATCTATGACACCTACTTAGAAATAAGTCATTTTAAATGCACTAGAAACCCTATATACCTAAGATTATTCTTTCTTGTAAAACTTATGTCAAGTGATTGTCATAAATAGGTAGTGAAGGGAAATAGAAAATATTTATTATTATTATTTATTCTTATAGATGTATAAGTATGATAATGACCTTTTTTTAAATTTATATATTTTAGTCTATAAGTGTGATGATTTGATCATGATGACAAGACTCATAAATTTGACCCAAGTGCACTATATATACTAAACATTTGATTTTTTCCCAATTTTTATTATTTTTACAAAAAACTTGATTTTGTAAAGGGAATTTGATTTTCACAATAAAAATTTACTTATTTAAAACTTAAAAAAATAAATTACCTTATTTTTAATATCCTAAAATGAAATATTATTGATTTT